>NEWO01000719.1:176760-189776 GCA_003013225.1 Phalaenopsis aphrodite
CAGATGACTTTGATGTGTTTTGCTTTATTGTTGAACCCATATTTATAGTTTCGATTTAGAGTTCAATGCTGTAGAAAAGGCAACTTTTTGAGCTACATTAGAAAGTAAATAATATGACTAAACAATTGCTTGCTATAAATATTCCCGAGGTTTGTAACTGGAATACATGGAAACACTAGTTGATTGAGTGAATTTATAGCTGAATAAATGCTGATGATTGGCTGAAATTATTGCTTGGTTGAAGTTGCTCACTTGCTTGATCAAAGTTGGTGAGTGGTTGCCGAGCCTGTGCAAGTTCAAGAGGTTTATTGTGAGTTCAATATGGTTTTCTTAGCTTAGGTGATTGTGGTCTCAGCGAGTTAAGATTAATTTTGGTATCTTCATGCTGGACATGGTGAATATCTTGACTACTATTAGAAAGTAGAAAATTCCTAGTGATAAGGACTTTCTCAATAGTAAGGGGTATGGCGTTGTCATGATATATATGGCTTGAGAATGGTAAATAGGAAATAGGAAAAAAAAGGTTAGATGGTTTTTTAATTTATTAATAATAATATTAGAAGCTATCTTATCGTAGCATATTCTAAAATCAAAGATCCACCAATATTACTGTAATAATCCATTTTGAGATATTAGGTAAAAAATTTTGACTTAAAATATACCCTAAATTTCAGATCTCTCAGATTTTAACCGAATCAATTTTATAAAATGTTACGCGTCAAAACGATCAATTTGCTATCTAATTATATGTATAAATTATGAATAGATTGGAAGATATAAATATCAAAGTTATAAGTTCAATTCCTTTAATTAAACCCAACTTAATTCTAATCCTTCACTAATCACACATGCACTGTAGCCACCAGCTTACTCACGCGATATTTTGTGCTCTGAGATGCGTAGAAGAGCTGGGATTCTTTTCAGAGCCTTCACGTGTCTTTCTCCCTCTCTCCATTGTTTTCGGTTATGCCTAATAGAAGGATCTCGCAAGCTCCAACCTTTGGGTCCGTGTAGCAGGCGCGAACCGCGTGATTGCAAGGGAGCTGTAGCTAGTGGCAGGGACTTTCGGGAAGTTTTTTTTAAGTGCGAAGCTTACTTTAGCGATATTCTAGACATTCATTTCCTTCTTCACACTTCCATTTTGAGATTTGCCATGATTCTTGCATCATTTTTGTTTCTGGTCATCGTAGTGAAGACGAGGTTGCGTCTAAAGCGATGAAATTGGTTTGTGAACTTTTGCAAGAAATCAACGAATATAGTAGAGGAATAAGGTGATAGAAAGAAGAGCAAAATATTTGGTGGTGGCTGAAATGTTGGGTTATGTTGATAAGCCTGTTTAAGTTATGTTTTGGCGAATAGGTTACATTTTAGGTTAAATCACATTATGTGTCATGGTATTATGAAATCTCAAGATATTTACAGATTTCAGATCATTTACAAGAGGCGGCGAGCTTGAGACGAGTGTGTGGAAATTCACCGTTGGTCTATTCCTGTCAATTTTAGGTAAAAGAATTCTATGCTAACTTGAGAAGAATAATTTGATTAAAAGAAAATTTGTTTGAATTTGAGAGTTTGATATTTGTTCTATAGGTCATTAAAATCAACATAAAGGTTATTGTAATGCTCAGCTAGTTACTGAAAATTGAGAATCTTACATGACAATTGAAGTGAGTAATTATATTTTTAAATTTCATTAATCTTCTTTATTTAAATATGTATGTTGATTATATGTATGTTTTAGTTCAATTATATTTATATGATAATATATTTTTCATATTATTAGATAGAAAAGATATGCATAATAGAAACGATTTCCAATATATGTATGAAAGATATGCATGAGATCCATGATATGCAATATATGCATGATAGGAAAGCTATGCATGATAAATAGTTGTACATTAAAGTAAACTATGTATGTTAGTAGAAATTGTCTCAGAAGAATTTATGTTATGAAGATGAAATAACTTGTTTACAAATGCTTGTATGTGAATGTTAAGGGAGGAGTTCACCATCTAATGGTACAAGCAAGGAACATCAGTTTACTCGTGTGTGTAGAGGTTTTTCTTCCGCCCCAGACAATTGTGAGTGATAGTTCACTAGATGTTGTGCCGAAGGGAGAATATTGGCCTGCGAAGAGTAGACAGAACTTGCCTACCCAGACAATTAAGATGTTTAGATCGTTAACTGCTATGCTAACAGGAGAATATTGGTCAGGTGAAGGTAAGAGTCTTTTCACCTCAAACAATTGTAATGTTTAGATCACCAACCGCTGTGCGACGAGATAATCTTGGTCAGGGGTGTGGTAGGTTATTTTTGACGATGATTCTCAGGCAGACAAATGTGTATGTAAATAGTATAAAGTAAAAGTAAAGTTAAAGTAAATGCATGTAGAAGATTTGAGTATTTTCATTGAGAAAAAGTTATTGATACATGCACTAGTATATTTAAACAATTTTTATAGAAATATGAAAGATTTGCATATTCTAAGATTTTTTATAGAGATGTTAAAAACCAACGTGCACATTGATTTATTTTCATTGGGTTATTGCAGTTTGGAAAGGGATACAACTGAGTTATCTTTAGAAAACGTATTATTTTGTTTAAATTTTATTTTTTAGTTTTAAAGTTTTTAAACAAGAGGACTAGAAGAGGAGCAAATGTTTATAGATGATGAGAACAACAACCAGAAATGTACAAGTTTCTACTTGTTAATTAATTGCTTTCTTTAGTGGTTCTTTGATGAATATTTGAGTATTAAATTATTAGTGATAAAATTAGAGTGGAAGAGAATTTATTTCCATTGCCTGACCGTTTGTTATTGTATTGGTTAATTTTAAGTTTCAGGCCGAATCGTGACACATACAATTATGTTCATATCCAAATCATAATATAAATCATTTTATCTTATACATTTGCAAATAATGAAGCAAAAATATGATACAAACTGAGAAATATTTTTTTAATAATGTTTGTCCTCTTTTGCTATCTACAACTCTCTTGCACCCATACTATATGATTATGTAGACACAATTGCATTTAGTATTTTCTGCGTGTTGTGAATGAAGACCAACATTGACTGTAAGAATGAAAACATGATTTGTCCCTTATGATACCGATGATTTTACTAAGTTATGAATTTGATAAACATGTTTATCAAATCATTGCTTGCAGGTATTCAATTACTATGATTCATGCATATGATATATGAAATTCTTATGATAAATGTTTGTTGCAGGATTTATGATTTAAGAAATGCCACAAGTAATGTTATTAGTAGACTATTATATGAATACTTGCAAGTACAAATGATATGGAGAGATTATGTTCCCGACTCTTGGTATTTAGATCGGGATGAAGCTCCTGAAGCCGTTGAACTCAGGCGAGGACGAAACTTTGAGAACCATTGAGATCAGGCGGGAACAAAATATAATGAACTGTTGGTATCAGGTGGCTATTCATACTGCTATTTTGGATGGGGCACAACTTTTATTAATATTTAAATTAGCATTCGGGTTGGGTGACGACTCAAATAATATATTATAATATTAAAATAGTTGTGACATAATTATGTGGCATTCCTATGATTATGATTGATGACTATGAAATTTTGATGAAATTCTTATGATTGCACATGAGTGAATGAAATATATGTTTTTTATAACTCACATTGATTTCCTGCATTATATACTTTTTTTACATGTTTTAAGATTATAATATGTGGAATGTGTTGCGGACATGTACATGAGTTATATATTGTTTCTTTTCTGTCTATAAAATTTAATTTTAGTGTTAATTATTTTGCTGAGATTATTGTACTTTACTCTGTTGATTTTCAGGAACGGCTAAGAGTCATCAAGGCAAATAACTATGTGTGACATGTATATTTTTTGTATTATATAGTTTTAAGAGCTTGTACAAACTTTTGAGTGCTTACTTCTAGTATGTTAGATTTAATAGCTCGGTATAGTAATGAAACTCTGTGCAAAGTTACCTCCTGTGATATGAGTGACTACTCCTTGATCACTTATAGTACCCCAAACATCCGACTGCATTTTCCAACTGAAATGGAAAGTATTTAGATCGGGACGAAGCTCTTGAAGCCGTTGAAATCAGACGAGGACGAAACATCGAGAACCATTGAGATTAAGCGGATCAAAATATAAGGAACTGTTGGTACCAGGGGGCTATTAATACTGCTATTTTGGATGGGGCACAACTTTTATTAAGTTAAATTAGCATTTGTGTTGGGTGACGACTCGAATAATATATTATAATATTAAGATAGTTATGACATAATTATGTGGCATTCCTATGATTATGATTGATGACTATGAAATTTTTATGAAATGCTTATGATTGCACATGAGTGAATGAAATATATGTTTTTTATAACTTGTATTGATTTCCTGCATTATATACTTTTTTTACATGTTTTAAGATTATAATGTGTGGAATGTGTTGCGGACACGTACATGAGTTATATATGAGCATGCACGTTGTTTCTTTTCTGTCTATAAATTTTAATTTTAATGTTAATTATTTTGCTGAAATTATTGTACTTTACTCTGTTGATTTTCAGGAAGGGCTAAGGTGCACCAAGGCAAATAGCTATGTGTGAAGTGTATATTTTTTTAATTATATAGTTTTAAAACCTTGTACAAACTTTTGAGTGCTTACTTCTAGTATGTTAGATTTAATAGCTCAGTATAAATATATATTGTTATGATTTGATTTTCCACACTATTAAATATATGAATATAAAATGAAATGAAATGTATTATGTTCTTTTGCGATGATTTAATTAGATTAACTCTTCACCAACTAGATTCTGATTATGAAAGTCAGGACGAGTGTTTGTGAGAATTTAATTTGACCCAATTAATTTGATTTTGTCGCACTGCGGTTGACCTTAAAAGCGGGGTCAATTAGGTGTGATAGATGGTGGTATCAGAGTTTTATTATTGGATGAAAAGAATGATGGAAGCGTGTTGGATTTAAAAATAAGAATAAGATTAAATATGATTAGTTTATGCAGAACTATATGTTGATTGATTTAGGGTGTGACAAATAGTGGAATCAATGCATGGTTATTGGATGAAAAGTGTAATGAAAGTGTGTTGTATTTAGAAGTTAGAATGAGATAAAAAATGATTTTATTTATACAAAACTATAGGTTGATTGATTTGGGGTAGGTATTTCATACGACTTAAGGTATCATCCATGCACGACATATTTATTTTATGATAAATTACATTGAGTAATGAATTATGCCAATAAAATGAAGTTGGTTGAAGAAGAATAAAAAGTACCGAGGCCAGTCTCCTAGGCCAATTGTAGAGCAAGTGGTACAAGCTGAAAATGTATTGAATAGAATTAATAATCAGAACAGAGCAAACGAATAATTAGAGTCGCAAAGATATAGGGCATTGTTCAGTTGATATCGCTAGTTGTTGATAAAATAACTACTATTGAAATATCTTCTATTAGTACAAAGCCCATATTTGAAGCTAGTAAAGAAGTTGAAGATCTTTCAAGCATTCAAGCCACCTAATTTTAAAGATGACACTAATCATACAACTGCTGAAAATTAACTATTAAAGATCGGAAAAATTTTAGATGACATAATTTTTCAAGAGAATAGAAGAGCGGTGCTTGCCACTTTCAATGTTAGAAGGCAAAGCAAATAGATGGTAGTAGGCGCAAGGACACCTCTTTAACAGATTCAGTGGGATGATTTTGTCAGAGTTTTCAATGATTGGTTCATTCCACCTTCGGCCAGATTAGCATTGCAAGATAAATTCTTTAATTTAATTCGAGGGTCTAATATAGTTATGCAATATAGTTATGCAGTATGAGACTATTCACTTTTATTTCTAGGTATGCATCTCATTATGTTTGCACCTAGGAAAAAAGATATCAGATTTTTACACAATCTCAGAGGTCAGTTGGGGTTGGCGTTAGCTTCATTTGAAATAATTGATTTCTCAGTGCTAGTGAAAATAGCTAGATGAATTGAACAAAATCTGAACTTCTCCAATCAGTAGTGACAATGGAGAAGATTTCCAAAGCAAGAAATTTAAATTGGAAGGTAAGCAGAAGCACACTGTCAGAAAAACATATTTGTGAGAAGTGCAGAAAACGACATTTTGGGCAGGGCTTGATGGTTTCAAGGTAGTGCTTTAAATATGGACAATTATGACATCTTCAGATGAAATGTCCGTAGGAAAAGAAAAGAGGCAGCATACCATTAACATCTCAATAATGACAACTCAAGAAATTTTTAAAAGGCAGTCGGTCTGTCAAGCAAAACTCAATTATTAGGAAAGTCTTCAACTCAAGCAAAAAGTAAAACTTTAGATCGCAGAAATGAGCAATCAGTGAAGGCCAAAGTTTTTGCAAGTACTCCTGAAGAAGCTAATCTGAAGAAGTGGTTATACGTATGCTTTTGATTTAAATTATCCTGATATTGTTTTATTTTATTCGGATGCATCACATTCTTTCTTGCATCCTTTATTTTTTGAAGAGTTTACTGCCAGCTTATTATTTTATATTGTGCACTTCACTCCTGTTTTATGTGTCATTATGCCATTGAAAAGGTGATTTTTATGCAAATAACAAATGTTTCGTGCTTGTCAGTATTTTTGATAAAAAAGTTTCAAACATAATTAATTATCACACCAATTCAGATATTTTATGCTATACTAAGAATGTATTAGATGGTGAAATCTTTTGCTATAATTGAATGATGGAAAAAAACCTGTGAAATTTAATTTGTCTGGCAAGAAGTCATTTTATTTTTACTATGATAGAAACACACAATTTTCTCTAATAGTGTAGTGAAAGTTGGAAAGTATTTGTGAAGTGGTAAACTGGTATTCATTGCCAAATTAAAAGTGCTGAATAAATATGTATAGGAATTGAAGAACATCCCGGTTGCAGAATTTTCTGATGCATTTCTTGAAGAATTGTCATAGCTACTGTCAGAGCTGGACGTTGAATTTGGCATTGGCGTATAGCCGGGGACATCTGCAATTTTTTTTCCTTACATGATGGCTCCGAAATAATTGCAGGAATTGAAATGCCAATTACAAAAATTGATAAATAAGGGTTTTATCAGGTCAATCAATTCGCCTTAGGGTATTTTTAAAGATGTAAGATGGTTCTTTGCCATCGTGCATTGCTTATAGAGAGTTGAACAAGGCGATAATCAAGAACAAATAATATTTTCCCAAGATGGATGATCTATTTGATCAGTTAGAGGACATTATTGTACTTTCTTGAATTGATCTGACATCATGATATAACTATGTCAGAGTTAAGGAGGCAGTTGTGATTAGGATCAGTTATGGTCATTATGAATTCCTTGTTATGTCTTTTGGATTAAGGAATACTTTTGTCGTGTTTATGAACTTAATGAATCAAATATTCATGTGTTTGGATCAGTTTGTTATTATTTTTATTAATGATATTCTGTTCTACTTAAGAACTGATGATGATCATGCCAAACATTTGAGGATAAAATTGGAGTTGTTGAGGCAGAACTAGTTATTTGTAAAGTTTTCAAAATGCAAGCTTTGGTTGCAAAGCATTGTATTTCTAGAGCACATCATCAACGGGCAAGAAATTTCAGTGGATTCTCAAGAGGTAAAAACAATTTTAGAATGAGCTACACTAAAAAATGTTACAAAGGTGCACAAGTTCTTTGTTTGACAAAATATTATAGGAGGTCGTTAAAGGATTTTCACATATAGCTATGTCATCCAGTTTGATCGGGAAAGATGTTCAATTTGAGTGGTGTAGAATGTGAACACAATTTTTAGGAATTAAAAAAAAGGTTATTAACAATTTTTCCAGTGAGCTTTTCCATTATAGAATGGTCAGATTTGTAGCGATGAGTTATTGAGACACTTGGGTTGTGTTCTAATATAAAATAAAAGGGTAATAACTTATGCATCCAAATAGTTGAAACCACAAGTGATAAATTATCTGACACAATCTTTAGTTAGCTGCTATAGTGTTTGCTTTTAAGATCTGGAGACACTACTTATATGGCATGGAATGCGAGATATTCACTAATTAACTAGATATCATCAAAGATTATGATTTGGATATACCGTATTGTTATGACTGAGCAAATGTAGTTGCCGATGCATTGAGTCATAAATTCATATATACTACAAGCTAGATCATTACTCAGGAGTTGGAATTGATTGAGAAAATATGTCTTGCAGTTGGAAGTTAGAAAACCTGGAGATAGTGGGTATTTACATCTGTTGATTGTGCAACCAACGCTGATAAATAAATTCAGGCAACTCAGAGAGTTAACGTTGAATATTTGAACTCAATCATGAAAGAGGTCAGATATGACTGTTGATGAAGATGTGATTATCATAAACAATATGCAGTTCTGAGTACCTATTGATTTTTATTTGAAACAATAAATTTTATATGAAGCTCATCACTCAAGCTACACAATTCATCAAAGTAGCACTAAGATACCTAAAGATTTGAAATTGATATTCTAGTGGCCATGCATGAACAAGGATGTTGAAGACTATGTTAAAATGTCAAGTTTATCAGATTGTAAAGTGTCACATCCCGGCCCGGGGCTTGTAGTTAACAAAGACGGAAACAAACGGTCAAATGGTGGAAATCAATTCTCTGCTGTTATAATTCTTTTACTAATAATTTAATATTCAAATAGAACTAAAGAAAACAATTAAAATTAACCACTAAATAAAACAATTAAAATTAACAACTATAACTTTGTACCTTTATGTTTGTTGTTCTTATCTATTGTATACATTTGCTCTTCTATTTATCTTGTTTGAATGTTTAAAACCTAAAAATAATATTAAAGCAACATAATGAGTTATTTAAATATAACACAGAAGTAATCACACTACTAAACTACAATAATCCTTTGAAAATAGTACAATATGTATGCGTGTATATAAGAAATCGTATAATATGTTGGTCTTTCATATTTATTTATAAGCAATTTGATATATGTTTATAAGCAATCTAACATGTGTTTATATATAATCTAATATGTTTATACACAGTGAAAGATATTTATAACCAATAAGTCATATGCTAATACATGTATCATTGAACATTTTCTAAATAAAAATACACAATCTTTTGTAAACATTTATTTTAACTTTACTTTTATTTTATACTCTACATACGCATTTGTCTCTATGAGGATCACCGTCAACAAACATAACACACTCTTAGCCGATATTGCCTCGTCAACTCTCGTTGACATTGTGGTTAGCGATCTACATATCACAATTATCTAGGATGGAAAGACCCTTACATGTTATTATCACATCGGCACATCAGTTATCAATGTAAACATTACAATTGTCTAGGAGGTAAGCTCTGGTTTACCGCCTTTGGCTGATATTATCCCGTTGACACAACAATTAGTGATCTAACCATCACAATTGTGCGGGGTGGTAAAAAAACTCTATGCGCATGAGTACACTAACGTCCTTTTCTGTATCATTAGTGGGTTAAATCTTTATTTGAACATGCACATGCAAGCATTCACATATAAGCTATTTCATTCTTCATACATACATTATTCTGAGATATCTTCATGCATCTACTAACATACATATTTATTCTATTGTATAACTATTCATCAGACATATCTGTCATATCATATTTTTATCTCATGAATACTATTACTTATATCTTGCATATTTTTCCTACATGCATATCTTACATTTCTATCTTACATATAATGTCTATCTAAATATCATTCATTGTCTGCACATCTTTCATGCATGCTCATCTTTTTATATTCTTCTTATCATGTATAGCTATCCTATCAATATGAAAGATCTGATTAAATTAGGGCATACATGAAGACAAACATACAACATGAAATTAAAAAAAAAAAATTACTGAAATTTTGAAATCCTAACTCACCTCAGTTTCCACACTAAACTTATAATATTCGACAATTAGCTGGAGGTTGCGATGAATTTTACGTTGAGATTAATACCTATAAAGCATTATATTAAAATTTAAGACTCAAGTAATTTATGTTAATCAAATTAATTTTCTTAAATTAGGATTAATTTACCTAAAAATTATATGATCGTTTTACTGTGAATGTTCACACTCTCGCCTTGAGTTCGCCACCTCGGTAAACTACCTATAATTCACAATTTACTTCAGATTTTAAAGATATCTTCGCCAATAAAGTAATATAACCAAAAATATAAATGATTTGCTAAAATATGCCTTAAAGAGCTTTCGTAGCGACCAATTCTTTTCTAAAGCTGCCAAATTCGCTTTCCATCAACTCTAACCACACTTCTACGCTGATGTCTTTCTAAAACCCTTTTGGAAGCTTGCAAAAGACGTTCGACACTTCTGGCACACAATCAATGCCTGAGACGGTTATCAGAAAGGAATAATACACGAAAAATGAGACAAAACTCAAAATGAAAGCTAAAGAGAACATGAAATTCTCCAAAAGTATAAAATAGGGGTTCATACTCACCAAAAATACCTCGGATCCCTAAAATGCGGATTGCTTCTT
This sequence comes from Phalaenopsis aphrodite, assembly GCA_003013225.1. Classification (NCBI taxonomy): domain Eukaryota; kingdom Viridiplantae; phylum Streptophyta; class Magnoliopsida; order Asparagales; family Orchidaceae; genus Phalaenopsis; species Phalaenopsis aphrodite. The sequence goes on from NEWO01000719.1 coordinate 187,325, forward strand.
CCTTTAGTGTTGTTGGACTTGTCCGCTACCTACGACCATTGCAATGTAGCAAGCTTTAGCCGCGCGAGAAAGGAGCGGGGAGAAAAATCGGGGAAGAGAAGAAGAAATAGGGCGAGGGAAGTAGGTTGCGGCTTACCAGCTGACCGCTCGTCCCTTCTGCTCGTGTTTGCGGGCTTGTTGCGATCGTAGCTCCTTAGGTCTTCAGCCAGGCATCTACTGAGTGAACCCTTGAACTAGAGATAAGGAAAATCAAGAGGGGAGGAAAGAATCGAAGCTTTAGCTCTATTCGGTCAAACAAAGGATTAAAAGGCGAAGGAATGTCGATTGGCTATAATGAAGCTAAGTGATTAGGGAATCAATTAAGGTTAATTTAATTAATTTAATTGAAATATTTTAAATTTTATATTTCTTAATTTGTTTATAATTTACATACAATGCTTTATATGGAATTGATCGATTTTTCGTGTAAAATTTAATTAAATTATTTTGATAAAAATTTGATGGGTAATAAAATTAGGGTACATTGTATGTCGCCAAAATTTTTATCAAATTTTTCAGAAATTGATTAATACATAAAGGTTGAGCGTTAGAGACCCAACAGATTACTGCAATCATTGCCTATACCTAAATAAAAATGGTTGAAGTTGCTATGGATTTTGTCATGGGATTTACAAATCCAGACAAGGTAACGACATTAGTTGGGTGATTATTGACAGAATAACGAAGTCAGCTTATTTTTTGCTAATCTAGCAGACAAATTTAGTTGAATAATTGACCAAATTTTATGTAAAAGAAATTATCAGATTGCATGGTGTTTTGAAAATTATTGTTTCTAACTAAGATGAAAGATTCACATCCAAGTGGTTAAAAACATTCAAGAAGGTTTGGGTATGCATTTGCATCTTAGCACAATATTTCTTCCACCGACCGACAAATAATCAGATAAAATAATTTAGTTATTGGAAGACTTATTGAGGTTTTGTGTCAGTGACTTTAGAGATAGTTGGGAAGATCATATCCCAATGATTGAATTGGTCTATTATAATAACTATCAAGCTAGTATCAAAATGATTTCTTATGAAACACTGTATGACATAAAATGTAGAACTCCACTAAGTTAGATTGAAGTGGGCGAACATCAAATATTAGGTCCTGAGTTATTTGATGAAGCCACATAAAAAATCATGTTACTTAGAGATAAATTGAAATATGTTCAAGATTGATTGCAGAAATATTATGAACTAAAGCACAAAACAGTGAAATTTGAAATTGATGATTATGTGTTTCTAAAAGTCAGGCCACTGAAAGCTATAATTAGATTTGGTCAGAGATGAAAGTTGATTCCCGGATACATCAGTCCTTTTGAAATCATAAGAATGGATTGGTCCAGTTGCTGACTGAATAGCTTTATCTACTAATCTGTCATATATTCATGATGTGCTTCACATCTCTTATGGACGCAATGGGTTTCAAAGTTTGATCAGAGGATTTCATACGAAGACGTTGTGCAAAATTTTAGAAGCTGAGCAGATAAATTCCTTTTGTCAGTATAAAATGAAAGCACAATGAGAAAGAAGCTACATGGGATGAAAAAGAAGAAATGCAATAGAAATATCCCTTTCTATTCATGTAAATTCGAAAATTTTGAGGACAAAATTTTAATAAAGTGGAGAGAACTATAACACTTAATTTTGAGAAAATAGGTAAAATTTTGACAATTTTAAAGTATATCCCAATTTTTGCATCTCTCAGAATTAGACTGATTCAATTCTATAAAGTTTTACGCATCGAATTGATTAATTTTATATATTACACCTGGTAGGAACTAAAAGTACTTGCGAAGCTCTAAGCATAATTTAATCTTTTATCCTTAATCTTGTTCAGTGTTCCCAGCCAACATCTCCACACCTAAATGCACATGCGTCAGATTTATTGATCAAACGACTGGGGAATTAAGCGAACCTTAGATTAATATTGCATTTCTCTCATTTTTCCTCTTCTGTTACATCGAGTTCACACTTCTGGAGGGAGGGTCTGCAATTGCGACACTGTAGCATGCACAACAGCACGACCCGCAGGGAGCCGCAAGCTGCGATTCAGGGCTTCGAGGAGAATTCTATGAGCAAGAAACCTTCTTTTACAGTATTTTGGACATTCCTTCTTCCCTTACATTTTCGTTTTGATCTTTGTCATGAATTAAGGCATTCCATGTGTTCCATGTTGCTGCAACTTTGCGGGAACAATCATGGTACTGTTGAACCGAGAGCTAGCGCTCTCGTGTAAGTCCATTGCACTAGTTAGGGAAGGGTTGGGGGAAAGAAAGAAGTGGTTAACATAATATATACTATTTTATATAACTGTTACCAAATCAATGGCAGTTATATACTTATCAGAGAGGCATGTGTGTGTGTGTGTGTGTGTGTGTGTGCAAGGTATTTCAAGAATAAGCTAT
>NEWO01000719.1:189794-206136 GCA_003013225.1 Phalaenopsis aphrodite
TCTAGGTTGATGCCACATTTTTAGTGCTACCCTCATCAATGATAAGACTGCATACCTTTCTGTTTACTGTGCAATGGGTGTAGAAAATATTGTGGCGAAGCCACTTTAGATCCCACTTTAGAATCCGTTGAATCACAAATGCTTCCCCCATCTAGTGGAAGTTGATAATCCTCAACATGTTCCTCTGCTTCCTGCTACTTGCTAACCTCTTCACGTCACCCTACTCGGTAAAAGATACAACATTGCTTGTCGAGAGCTGGAGGCTATGTGTTCAAATCTGTGGCATTTGAAGCATTTTCCAGAGGGCACTATAGAAATCTTCTTCTCTCTGGGGGTGGCTTTATCTGTATTCGAACCAATTTTCTCAACTTTTTGAGGTGTGCTCCTGCCGTTGTTTCCAATTGTGGGCGGCTTTCTGGTTGGTGGTGTATGTCGGCTCTGCTTCTGCTGCCTTTCCACTTTCAATGCTAGTGTTTGTACATCCCCCAATGTCCAATATGGTTGTAGATACACCATTTCTAATACTAGGCTTCAAGCCCCCAAGATATCTGACTACTGTATTCTACTCTGGCTATGTCAGGTCGCACTTCAGCTGTAAGTGGTCGAACTGAGGTGTGAACTCTACTTAAAAGTTTCTTTGTTGTAGATTGCGAAGTTTCAAAAACATATCTTGGCGTTAATGAGGGAGAAGCTATTTCTTCTGCATGGTTTTTTCATCTTCTCCCACTTGGTAATCATTTCGCTTCCTTCTCGCCTCTGTTTTTGTACGTTTTTCCACCACAGGGAGACACTTTTCTTCAATTTGATAGCAGCTTATTTTGCCCGCCTCTCTTCGGGCACCTCTTTGTATTTGAAAATCCAATCAACTACCTGCCATTCAATAAATTCATTCGGATCCATGCCCCCTCAAACTTGAGCAAGTTTACCTTGATTCCGTGGTTTGGGTGCCCTTCAAATGACATCTCATCCCTGAAAGTTTCCCTATGGAAGAGACACATGTATCCGTCCTTAGGAGTTTGCACAAACGTTTGTACATATTACACGCATTTTCTTTTACATATTTTATACATTATAACATGTTATGAAAGATGTTGTAGGCATGTACATGAGCTATGTATGAGCATTCATATTGTTTCTTTTCTTCTATAAAATTTTATTCTAACATTGATTATGTTGCAGTGCTTGTTGTAGTTCATTCTATGTTGACTTTTATGAAGGGGTAAGGACCACTAGGGCAAGTAGTTATGTGTGACGTGTATAACTTTTGTATTGTATGGTTTTGGGAGTTTGCACAAACTTTTGGATACGTAATTTTATTATGTTGGATTTAACAGTTTTGTATAGATATATATGTTTTGGTTGTATAGTTTTTCACACTTTTAAGTATATGAAAATGAATATGAAATGACATGTATTATGTACGTTTTCGACAATTTAGTTAGATTAGTTCATCACATACTGGGTCCTGATTATGCAAGTTAAGATGAGTGTTGCTGAGAATTTTGTCGGACTGAATCATCCTCTTTTGTCGCAATGCAGTTGACCCTAAGAGGGGGGGGTGTTGGGGTCACTTGTGATTCCGCACATCTTTAATATTTAACTCTTTTCTAATGATCTATAAGAAAGTTTGTATGGATTTTCTGCGACCTTGTGAAACAGTCAAAACCAACAAGGTTCAATTTGTGAAGTTGTACAAATCCTTTTGGAGTAGACTTGTGATTGCAAATGACTAATGTCACTCATATATTCATGAGGTCATTAATAGTGTCGGACCAGCACATATCATTCATTCAATATGATCAAATATTAAACGAAGCTAATAAAACTTGAATTTACAGTGACCTCAATCTAACTTGTTATATTGACAGTAAATGCATTTAGTTGAATAAAAAATAATTTATCATAAATTAAAAATATGAGTACTCACCTCGTGTTTAGATAATTTTATTTTTAGTGTTCTTGCACTTTTATCTGTCTACTAAATTTGATTCCTATAGGAAATATAAATTTCTATTTAGATAAGCTCTTTCTTCTAAATTGTTTTTAAAATATGAGTTTCTGATTTAACATTCTTTTCATTTAACTCTAACAATCCCAAGTTTTACATTTCTTTTTTACTTTGTTATTTTACAGTTCAACTCTACAACTTTAATAGTTTAAAATAACTTGAGAAAAAAAAATTGAATTTTATCCTAGTATTTTCTTATAATTTTGCAAACAATACTAATTCTTAAAAAAATAATAATTATGTTATTCTTGATTTATATGAAACTATCTTAAGTATCTGCTTAAAACATATCCTGCTCAAACTCATCGCTCGATCTCGTCAGATCACAACACTTGGAATCGAGCCAAGTTTACGATAGCCTCTGTCTCCACTCCTATTCACGCATTGAAGCTCACTCGTATTAGTCTCTCTCTTTGCTTTGACCTCCTAGATGTGTTTCGCTTGATTATTGCACAAAGCCCTCCTCTGCTGGTTGCTCGTGCTCGAAAGTCACATGCACGGGCCACGTAACGACTTTTTTGCTTCTTGCTCAATCTTGCCTACCACATGCACACAAAAGTCCTGTGCCTCCATCCTTGCGTGCAATGTTGTTCGCCTTCCTCATTGGTAAGCCTTGCTCGATGCAAAAATTGTACTCGCGAGCTGCTCGTTGATGCGGTTGTCTTCTACTTCGTTTGAATCGAGGGTAAGTGCACTTGTTCGAGTGCTTGTTAGCCCTCGTTTCCTCTTAAAGAAACATACACTTGTTGGGCTCCTTCGAGTAACACCGGCCTTAAAAATAGATTTGCAATTGGGTTGTTACAACCTTCCCCACTCATAAAAATTTCGCTGTTGAAATTTATAAACCACACAATAGGTTACTACTAATTAAGAAGGTAACATATGAATTATTCATAAATTTTCATAAAGTCTAGATCTCATTTATTAAGATGAAAAGTGGATACAATAAATAAAGATTTGATATAATTTAACTTTCCCCGTCATAAAAAAACAAGATGACGTAACAAGGAAAGCACTACTTCTAAATTAAAATAGCATAACTAAAATGACACACAATCGCTTAAGCAGAAATACACATGCATGACACGCATATATAAGGAAACATGACACTCATCAGCATATCTTTGCATCAACATCAACAACAGTAGGTTCTTTTGGCTATTTATGTGTAAGGGCATTAACTTGGGGTTGAATTAGCTGTGTTAGTTTTCCCTAAGGGTAGCTGAAGTTGTTGACTCTTTTTTTCTTTTCTCACGTGATATTTTTTTTTTGAATGAGCTCCATAGTTTATATTCTTTTGAGATCTATTGGCCAAGTGCAAGTAGTTAATGGCAATATATGATCAGATTGACTACACTAATAGCATGTGTTGGAGCCCATTAAGCATTCACCTTTATGCCGTCATTAACATTTAGCACAAAAGACTGGGACTACGAGTCATGCCACCACTAAATCCATTCGAACTGAACTTGAGCTTGTTCTCATTAGATACATTATTGCTAATACTATATTTAGGAAAAGAGATGCATATATTATTACTAATAAGAATGAATCTAATAAATCACAAATTGATTATTTTCTTATAAAAAAAGAGATCGTTGAAAATGTAAAGACGGTAAGGTCATTCCAAGTAAAAATTGAAGTACTCAACATTGATTATTAGTTATGAATTTTAAGAGGTGTAAGATAAAAATACATTAAAACATTGTCATATAATTAGATGGGAGTACCTAAAATATACAAATGAAATTATTTTTATGAGTAAACTTCAAGGTTTCAATATTTAGAATATTCATGAAGAAACTAATTCTACGTGAGATAAATTAAAAAATACTATTAAATAAATGACAAAAGATGTACTTGAAGAATCAAAAGGAAAAAATTATGAATAAAAGTAGTTGGTGGTTAAATAATAATGTGCAAGAAAAGATAAAATATAAGAATTTGCGTTATAAAAATTGTTTTAAATGTAAAGCTTAGAAAACCGAGTAAAATAAAAAGTGAACTATAAGGATCATAAGAGAACAATTTTTGACACTAAAATTTCTGCTTATAGTAATATTTATAGTAGATTAGAGACTAAAGAGGGTGGAAAATATATGTATAAACTAGTCAAACAAAAAGAAAAAAAAGTAAAGATTTAATTCAAGTAAAGTGCATTAAAGTTGAAAATAAAAAAAAGCTTTTCCTAAAGGAAAATATTCAACATTTGTGGGTGAGCTATTTTAATAAACTTTTTAATGAAGTTTTTGAAAATACGATCGATTTTAGTGATCTTAATATCATTAATAATAATAATAAATTTTATTTTTACCGTTGCATTAGTAAAAAGAAAGTTGAGGAGGCTTTAAAGGAATTCAATGGTGGAAATCAGTAGGGTCTGATGATATCTCTATTAAAGTATGAAAATATCTAGGAGATATGAGAGTTTCTTGGCTTACTAAACTCTTCAATATTATTTTAAAATCTAAAAAGATGCCCGAAGAGTGGAGGAAGAGTATTTTGGCCCCCAGTCTTAAGAATAAAGAGGATGCACAATAGTGTGCAAATTATAGAGGAATTAAGTTAATGTCATACTTTAAAATTATAGAAGGGTAATTGAACATATTGTAATTGAACACAAGTCAATACGCTCTACAAAGATTTCTCATAATTAGTTTGGATTTAAGCCGGGTATGTCTATTATGGAAGCTATAAATTGATTGAGAGACTTGATGGAGAAGTACAAAAAGAGTGAGGAGGATCTACATATGATTTTTATTGATTTAGAAAAAAGCTTACAATAAGGTTCCAAGAGAAGTTTTTTGGAGAGTTATAGAAACGAAAGGTGTTGATATGACTTATATTCTAGTCATTAAAGATATGTATACTAGAGTTGTTACTTGTGTTTGAAGAGAAGGATTAACCAAGTATTTTCCTTTTTCAGTTGTATTACATCAGGGATCTACTTTAAGCTCATATCCTTTTGCTTTAGTTATGGATGCTCTTGCTGGATATATACAGGAGGATGTACCTTGGTGGATGCTTTTTGCTGATGATATCCTTTTTGTGGATGAGACTAGAGAAAGAGTTTAGGAAGAACTTTAATTATGGAGTTCTATATTGGAGTAAAAACCTTCATTTTTTTAAGAGCAGTCTAAAACTGAATGCATAAAATATAATTTTAGTAGTAGCTCTAGTGGTAGAGTTGTAACTATGAGTGATCAAATCATTAAAAAGAGCGAACATTTTAGATATCTCGGGTCTATTGTTCAAAGTGATGGTGATATAAATGGGAATGTTATTAGTAGAACCAGGTTAGTTGGTTGGTTGAAGTGGAAGAATGCGTCAAGCCTATTGTGTGATAGAAAGTACCGCTTAGACTTAAAAGTTAATTTTATAAGGTGTTGGTGAGACCTACAATGCTTGATTGAGTAGAATGTTGGCCTTTAAAAGAGAAGCATAAACCAAATTGAAGTGTTTTTGAGGTGGGAATGTTTAGCTAGATGAGTGGCTTGAAACTTACCGACAAAATGTGAAACAAATAAATCCGTGAAAGGGTTGGTGTAGCTCCAGCTGCAAACAATGTTAGAGATGGTTGTCTTAGATGGTTTGATCACGTTAAACGTCGACCAGCTGATGATCCGGTTAGGAGAGTAATGTTTTAGTTTCAAGTTATGTTAAGAAAGACTAGTTGACTGCACATAATGTGATAAAGGCTTGTCGTTGTGGTACACTTTTTTATCTCATAATTTTAACCTAAAATATATTTATTTAAAACATGAATAGCTAACAGTTGCTCTTGAATACTAATACTTCCAAACTATATTAATGCAATGAAAGAGAATAACATGCATGTTAATTAAGTATATCTAATGAATATTAAATAAATAATCGACATTTTAAGTTATCAATTATGACCATGTGGTAAATGTATAAAACATTGAATAGTATCATACAATAACTTATCTTTGTTTTTATCTTATCGTTTACAATAAATGTAGGAGTGTCGTCCAAGTTGTACCAATTAAAAGACATCAATATCAATAATCTTTTTTTAATTACGTACACGAGTTTATTAGTGTCCCCAACTGGTACGATAGGGGAATGAACTTAATCGAGCAATCACACACATAGAAACATACTATATAATCAATATCTATAATAATCATTTCTTTTATATTTGCACAATAGACAACATACATGTCTAAGAATTAATCTATACTAATTTAAATATGTTGAGAGCACGTCATTTATTTAATATGATTAAATATTCGACAAAACTAAAAAGAAAAAATAAATTTTTCATGACATCAATCTAACTGGTGACATTGGCAATAAATGCATTTGGTCTAGAATAAACCAATAACATTATCATAATTTTAAAACGCAAGAATTTACATCGTCTTCAGATAATTTGATTTTTTAGACTGTCTAAAGTATTATTAATTTATAAGTTTTTAATTTAATATGTTTTTCCATTTAAATACCATTTTTCCAAGTTTTACATTTATTTTTACTTTGTTATTCTAAACTATAATTCTACAACTTCAGTATTTTAAAATTATTTGATAGAACATTTAAATTTTATCCTAATATTTTATTATAATTTTGCAAATAATGATAATGATCTTTATTATTCCTTATTTCTTTTAATCAAATTACCTTAAATATCTGCTTACAACTTAACGTGCTCAAACTCATTGTTTGATCTCGTCAAATCGCAACACTTGAAATCGACCCGAGCTAGTGATTGCCTCTATCTCTGCTCCTATTTGCTCATCAGAGACTCGCTCACGTGAGCCTTCCCATTTGCTCTGGCCTCTTGGGTGCGCATGCTTGATTCTTGCATGAAGCCTGGCTGTGCTTGCCGCTTAAGCTTGCGAGTTGCACACACAGACCACGTCTACTATTTGCACACACAAGTTCTCTACCTTCATCCTTTCTCACAACATGGCTCCTCTTTACTAGTGAGCCTTCCTTGATGCTCATTTCGTACGCACGAGCTGCTTGTTGACCCAGTCCCCTTCAACTTCCTTAGAGTCGAGGGTAACTGTACTCGCTCAAGTTCTCGCCTACCCTTGTCTCCTCTTAAAGAAACAGACATTCGTTTGGCTCCTCTAAGCTGCGCTTGCATTACAAAAAGATTTAAAATCAGGTGTTATGATAAAATTGTGATTCGACAAGGCATATGGTGTTGTGTAAGTTAAGTATATATGTTGGCCAAAAGGTTGTTAGGAGTTGAAATAGGCAAATTGGGTTGTATGCTAAGATAAGAAAATGGTTAAGAGGCAAGGCTATTTCAATGCTCACGTCAATGCATATGTGTGATTCCATATTTCATATTACAATGCACCATAAAAGTCCCATAACATGAGTACTAAATATGAAAATGATTCAACAACAAAATGTCCCAGCAAACAATACAAGCTAAGTGACCCAACAAACAAGGGCCGCCGAAATTACAAAAGAAAATAATTATAGCTAGACATGCTTTAGGTACATTGCATCTTTGCTTTGATGACAATTAAGATGCCTTGCATTAACAAGAGTTCGGATTCAAAAAACAAGTTTAAATTTATAAATGGTTATTATAATAATGTTTTTGGCAATTATAGACTTCAGTTTTATGGTTTTTGGTGGATTACAAGAATGATGTGGTACATTTCAATGTGGTTAATTTTAACCTAGAAGACTATAATAATATTCACTCTACAAACTTCTTTTATTTGTGACAAAAATATGTATTTTGAATACTGTTATGTGCATTACATATTTTTTATTTCTTTTTTAAGGAATCATATAATAGCTTTTTTATCCCTACAACATATGAGTAGACCTGGTTGTAGAAAAGTTCCTTGAACAATTTTTTTTTTTTTCAAGTACCAATGAAGTTATAACCAAATAGAAGAATGGTTGTTTTTGAAAAGTGAAAATGAATCCCCAATAATCCTGTGTTTTGTGAGGTAAAAACCATCCAATTTCTTACTTTTTGCAGAATCCGAAATGGAGTCCCGCAAGATTAGAAGATGTTGACATAAATGAAGTTGAGTCAGCTTTCGAGCCCTTGCCTGCTGAATTAGAGCTGAATGTATGAATGATCAGCTGATGGAAAATGCCGAAAATATTTCTGCTTAATTAAACGTAGATTTGAAACAGCCAGTCGATTTTCAGTTATCATTATGATGTATTTATACCGTTAACCTAAAGTTCCCTATTGCATTGTCCCACCAATTTTCTTACGTTAAGCAGTGTACATGTTTGTTTTTCAAATAAATGTTTCTGTTCTGCAACGGCTTTCTCAATAGGTGTGCATTTGATTATAATAGTAATTTTTTTTTTAAATAAATAGTTAAATATAGGCTGTAGTTTTGCTGAACATGAATTGATCAAAATTTGGGTTGGGTAATCTCACTAGCTTGCCCATTGTTATACATTTAAGTTGTACATTTGTTTAGGGTGGGTTTGGGGCGGTTGTTCTTTGAAGGAACTGTGAAGCTGCTTCCTAGGAAAATACTTCACAGTCGTTATAAAGCTGTTGTTGGAGTGTGAGTCAGCCTATTCAAATAATTTGTTGTTGTTGTAGTTGTTTCTAATAAAAGGGATAATTGTGCTTCATAGATGTAAATTAGTTGAATGATTGCTATTTTCAAAATAGTCAGAGTCAAATAATACAAATAGTTCATGTAAAAAACACATCAAGAGTTTAATTTTTTCAATACATCAATTTTAAAACACCATTTTACACATAATATCAAAATAATAAAAATTATAAAAATAACAAGTAATGATATAACTGATGCATCATCAATAAATCTATTGTATGACATGAATAAAAAAGTATCATATATATTTCAATGTGATCTTTTGAGTAAGAAATATTCAACTTCAATTAAAAGTAATTTAGAGTTTTGATTTTAGCAAATTTGTCGTCAAATTAACTGGTTCGATGAGATAGATTTAATAGTACCAAATTTGATCCAATTTAAGACGAATAAAGCATCGATCAAGTCATTAAGTCACTTTTAGAAGCTTTTAGGGCCTATTTGGGGGTCAAATGAATGATGAATCTGAGGAGCATATGGTCAAATCAAGCATCTCTATAAAATGAATCCAACGAGCTCATTATCGCTCAATTCCAACATTAATAAAACTCAAATGTCCATGCAACCTCATCAAATTGAGGGAATTTCTTTGGGTCGTCGGATCAGACTGGTTCATATTCATTTTTAAATTGCAATCGGAAAATAGAGCCCTTCCCCTTTTTTGAAAAAGGGGGAGGAGAGCTTGAGGCTTGAAGAAGACTGAAGCTTAGAGAAAAAGCTGAAAATTAGCATCACTTCGACAAAAACGTTCCATCAATCACCAATCGCCGACCACCATCGATCACAACTCATCTGCTGCTATCGATCACCATCGGTTGTCATCTACTTTTTACAACAAGTTCATCTACGTAACGACGTAACTCAAGATACTATGAAACTCTTTTTATGCCCATAGGACAAGTGGTTGCAACTATAATCATCAATTTTTAGTGGCCACTTCAATTCGGTCGGACCTCATGATTTTTTTCCTTTCTTGTTTTTCTACGTAAAAGTTTCTGGTTTCTCTACTGATTATTTTTTTTTATCTTAGTGTGTGATGAATCCTCATATAATTTTAAGATGATAATATGTTACTATGCCAACGTGAATTTTCTAGCACACATCAGTTTGACGAGGTCAGTGGGAAGCAAGCAGTCCCACCACTAAAGTTCTTACGAGGCTTGTTGCACGGTCACCAGAAGTAACACTCGCAACAATAAAGCATCTCGCTCGAACAACCATTATTCTAGAGGCAGTCACGGAGCCAAGGGCATTAGGCCTCAACATCTTCACACCCTAGAAGACGTTACCTCGCTGGTGAAGATACCTTAAGTCCTTCTCTGGAAGGTCGAGAACGCAAATTGGAAGAGTTTCAACGGGAGATTCTACAACTCTTATACGGGGCTCGACAGTGCTAACCGATGGAGCTTACTTGCCACCAAAGCAACCAACAAGAAACACGCTGCACGAAAATACTCATACCAAGTCCTTTCTCCCGTGAGGGAACCTTTCCGTCGTCATGTTGGGATGTTGACCTCCTGGATACTGCAACTACTCATTCATCTTGTGCAGTTCACCTGATACCACCCCCCTTTATTGTCGTTCCTAATGATATAGTTGACCTCACTTTTGTGATGGTCTTCCCAACCTCTCTGGAAACCTAAAGAATTGACCTTGGGGCTTCCCTAGCAGTCTTCCTAAATCACCAAAAGAAGTACTCACGTACATGGAGCCCCAAAACCAAGACCTTGTTCACTTGGGCCTCATGAGGTTAAGTACAGACCCTTAACCCCATGGTTGAATTGGTTTAGGGTTTTGGCCTAATAGAGAACCGAGCTGACCACTTTTAAGTAAAGCATGCTATAGTCACCCATACAACCCAAAATTATAGGAGTCTCTCTATGGACCCTACCATGACACCAAATTTTCCAAAGGAAAGGAACACCTACCCAAATTGATCCTTAGCCTCACCCAAGGCCTTCCCAACCCTAATTGACTATAAAATCAACGTGAAAATCCTACACACCAATTTGACCCCTAAGGATTGGAACCCCTACGGGTTAGCAACCCAATTTGAGTTAATTAGTGGACAATTCACCCCAAAACCTAGCTCCACTCAAAGTGGTTAAAACCTCAAACCACATAAGGGTGGCAAAATTGACACCACGATTAGATAAATTATGTAAGCCCATTAGACTTGGGCTTTTGGGCTGAACCCAAGCACATTAAGTTAGCTCTAAATCCAATAACCCAAAGCCCATGGCCCAGATTACTCTTCAGTGGGATTGAAAGTTCTTAGTAGTTTGTCATCAAAGATTATAAAGCCAGAGAATCAACATTCGAGAGGACTCCAATAAAGATTGTAAATGAACTGTGGTATATGCCATTTTTTAAGACAAATCTTTCTTACTCATTATATTTAGAAGTAAAAATGAGTGGTGTGGTTATCTTTAATCTGTCAAAATTGTGTTGGAGAGATTGATAGAACCCATGTGGATGCACGTGTATCCAATAATGAAAAGGACATTCATTGGGCGGTGCATACCACCTACACAAAATGTGATGGTTGATCTACCTTAAAATTACTTATTTGTATGCACATTTTATGCTCAATTTTTTAGGATATTATGTTTTAATGAAATATATTTTTATGTTTTTGGTTGCAGATGCAAGAAAACAAGTTTCAAGAGTAAAAAGGAGCAAAAATACATAAAAAATGACCAAAATGGGCTAAACTAAAGAAATTTACCAAATCAGTCGAACTAGCACCTAGGCGTCAGATGCAAAACTTGGTTGGCGCGTATACGCGATGGTTTGACACCTAGGCTCCACAGTTATTTTCTAGAAGATTCATTGAATGAGATCGAATTTTGAAGATATGTCTAAAGCAACCCTTAGTCATTTTCGAAGTTCTATAAATAGGGATTAATTCTAAGAGGTTGGGGGGTTGGATATATATAGTCACATAGTGTGTGAGTGTGTTAAGTGTGTAAGTAGTTTTCTCTGTGAATTTTTGTGATTTCTGGAGTTTGTGAGTCCTTNCCAAATTACTCTTCAGTGGGATTGAAAGTTCTTAGTAGTTTGTCATCAAAGATTATAAAACCAGAGGATTCAACATTCAAGAGGACTCCAATAAAGATTGTAAATGAACAGTGGAATATGCCATTTTTTAAGACAAATCTTTCTTACTCATTATATTCAGAAGTAAAAATGAGTGGTGTGGTTATCTTTAATCTGTTAAAATTGTGTTGGAGAGATTGATAGAACTCATGTGGATGCACGTGTATCCAATAATGAAAAGGACACATTCATTGGGCGGTGCATACCACCTACACAAAATGTGATGGTTGATCTACCTTAAAAGTACTTATTTTTATGCACATTTTATGCTCAATTTTTTAGGATGTTATGCTTTAATAAAATATATTTTTATGTTTTTGGTTGCAGATGTAAGAAAACAAGTTTTAAGAGTAAAAAGGAGCAAAAATAATTAAAAAATGAGCAAAATGGGCTAAACTAAAGAAATTTACCAAATCAGTCGAACTAGCACCTAGGCGTCAAATGCAAAACTTGGTTGGCGCGTAGACGCGATGGTTTGACACCTAGGCTCCACAGTTATTTTCTAGAAGATTCATTGAATGAGATTGAATTTTGAAGATATGTCTGAAGCAACCCTTAGTCATTTTCGAAGTTCTATAAATAGGGATTAGTTCTAAGAGGTTGGGGGGTCGGATATATATAGTCACATAGTGTGTGAGTGTGTTAAGTGTGTAAGTAGTTTTCTCTGTGAATTTTTGTGATTTCTGGAGTTTGTGAGTCCTTCAAGTGTTGTTGGAGTCAAAGAAGTTAGAGAACTTCAAAGGAGTGCTTGGGGAATCATTCAAGATAAGTATTTGTATCTTTATCTTTAAGTTTTATACTTTGGATTTGAGTTGCATAAATATGTTTTGTTTAGTTATTCCCATCTGTTTTGGGTAGTTCTCTCTCTTCTCCTTTCACTATGAAGTAATCAAGTGATTTTGATTTTGTTCAGAAGTTCTTATATTCCTAAAAATTGTGATGATACTTTTACCGGGTTTTCATTTACTTTACAAATTGGCCACTTGTATTGTTAAAATTTGTTGAGAAAACTTATAGACCCAAAAATGCTAAGATTTCTTAACTTATAAGTATCACATTTCACCTTGAAAAGAGCAATGATGATCGTCCGAAAGGGAGTGCAAATAGATAAGGATATAAGATTTGATGGACTTAGAATTTATGTTTATAGAGTGACAGAATAGATTCTTTTATCAATTTGGTCAATAGATTGAAATTAAGGGTCATTGGAAGTTTCTATAGAGAGGACACAGTTGGTAATCTAAGAGTGAGAGACTAGAACATACCCAACATTACTATACAAGCCAACATCAACTTTAGATTAGTCAATGTTATTTACATATCGAAAAAAATAAAAAATAAGTATGCTCTTATTTGTCACAATACCACATTTAAGCTTCTAAACATTTGAAATCTGATATTGATTATGAATTAATTGCAAGGAGAAAGTCTCTTTTTTATATTTTCTAAAAAAAATTTATTTAGTTTTATTTTCATTTTGTAGAAATTAGTAAACTTAATTTTCATATTTAGATATTTATTGAAGTCTTAAGTGAAGTTCTCTTAAAGTTAAAATTCATGTATTTCATTTCCTTTCTTTTCGTTTACATTTTCCATGTGGGATCGATATTGAAGTTTTTAAAGAAAGCTCCATAATACTTGAAACGATATGTATAATTGCATAGTACCCATAGTGAGAAAATTATTTTTTTAAATTTTATCATATTACATTTATTCTCACTAGCCGCTAAATATAATTTCGGTCAAATTTTAGACATATCAAGGAATATAAATATCTGCGTAATTGTGGGTCGAGTCGATGGTCGTATGAGATTTTAATATGTGTTTTGCTTTTGTTATGGCTGGTTGAGAAGACTGCACATGATAGACGTATATTCGCTTTTGCGACAAGAAATCGAAAGCACAATTTCCCTCATCCTCCTTTAGGTTTGTTCAACTATTAATTATATTTAGTCATTTTTTAAATTAATTACTAATTAATGTATTTGGAACAGATAAATATGTTTGGTCGATGTTGAATATCCCATACAAAAAGGGTATCTTAAGTCATTTCCGGATACAAAATATCACATTTACGATTTTGAAAGATTCAACGGTGTTGCTCGAGGCAGGAAATAAATGTTTAACAAGAGACACTCCTTACGCGGTGTAATTGAAAGAACAATTGAAGTGTGGAAAAAAAAAGCAAACTGTGTGATATGTCGATGTATTCTTTTTCGAAATAAGTGCAGATTGTAGTAACTACAATAACTCTTCACAACAACATTCAACGACATCATTCTTGAACTGATATAGACTTCAACACAACTGAAGAAGATCATTTATACATCCCACTTGAAGCATTTAAATATCACATAAAACAATCTATACCACAACCAGAAGTATAATCACATGAAAGTTGCACCAAGGATGACAAAGGTGTTGGAGAAATTGTCGAATTGAGAGAGCGGATTACAGACGCCAATGTTGGATATTGATTGAAAGATTTTTTTTTTATTTTATATAGTTCATATTGATTTTTTATTCCTTGTATATTTGATATTTTTTGCTTGGATTTTTTATGCTGCTTGCACTTAATTTTTTTTTTCTTTTTCTTTTTCTTTTGATGTGTTTGAGAGGGCTATGATGAGACGTTTGACATTATGAGTTCTTCTGGATGAACTGTTAGTCGTTGTTGGTTGATGTCACATGTGAAATCCTAATGAAGACAATCAAATTTCCTTCTTCTTTTCAATGCTACAGGCTTTTTAGGTTCTTCTGAATGGTCTTTTTCTTAGTAATATATATATATATACATATATATATCTCGCGCCTATATAAAAATGTAATTAATTATTTCTTTTATCAATTTCAGCTTGTTTGCTTTATAATGTTTTTAAATGTTTTTTCTTCCGTTTCTTTTATTTTTCTTTTGGTGGGTTTGAGAGGTCCATGATTAGACGTTAGACCTTATCAATTCTTCCAAATTGTCTAATTGATGGGTTGGTGTCACGTGTAAAATCCTATTGAAGGAAACCGAGTTCCTCTATTTTTTGGGTGATGCGACTTTTGAGGCCTTTTTTTGTGAGATGCATATGTGACACGAACTTGGTATTACGTGGGTTAAAGACAACTTTAAAACCTCTTATTTTATGTGGTATGTTATATATGAACTATTTATATGCAACAGTATAACAATGTCTTTGATGATATTTTTACTTAGGTTTCCTTCATTTACAACAGAACCAAAAACTTGATCTTGGAGAAAATAAGAAATTAACTTTTTAATATATATATATATATATATATATATATAGACAGAGAGAGAGAGAGAGAGATATATATTATGCAAGCATACGTATCGTTATCAAACAATATAGGACTTTTTGATTAAGACCTGAATATCGAACTCACGGGAAAAATTAACAATATACACTATTGAACAACAAACTTTCTATTTCAAAAAGACAATTACTTAAAAAATATATATATATTTATAGTAATTAAAATTTAAATCATTTTGGTATTTTTTATATTTGACAAAACAGTAATAACTTCTAAAGATAACTTGAGTTTATATAAAGAAAAACATTGAATATGAAAATATTTTTCTCCTTATCATGAATCAGTAATAAGTATAAGAATTATGTTGTGGAAGTATGCAAATTGTGTTGTGCTAAATAAGAGCAATAATATTTTTTACCATTACTAGAGATGATATAAAGAACATTGGCTAATTTAAAGTTTGAATAGTTCTGAAGACCGGCTAGGAAGGGAAGATATCAGCCCTCACTCTAGAGTTCCCTCGATTCTCTCCACCTGGGGGCTAACATCTCGTATCAGAACCTAAAACGATAAACCAAGTTAGGTGATTTAACATGTCACTTCAAAGTCCTCTAATTCTACACCCTTCAAAAATCATTTCCCTATTTATTTGCACTAAATCATATGAATTACATTCTCATTCATACAGTCTCATGTGATTCTTTCCAATTGTTGATTGAGACAATGCCATACAGGTTCTTACATGTTCTCACAACAAATTTTAACATCAAGATAGATAAAATCAAGAAGTAAATAAAGTGCATGGAATTAAATCATCACAATTTCTTCTAACATTAAAAATCAATACTCTCCATAACTTCCATCCAACACTTTAATTACTTCTCATTTTAAGGAGAAATATAAAGAATACTCAGAATCTATGGAGAAAAGAAAACCACACTTCAGTTTAAAAGTAGAAATCGTTGTCAAACCAACAAGAAGTCTCGATTAAAACAAAAAGTTGTTTAAAAACAAAGACAAAAACCTATCTCAAATCCTCCACCAAACTCTTAAAGTTTCTTTGAATCTCTTCTCTTCTACAACACTCTTCTCACAATAAAACTAAAAACAAAAAAGATAGTAAATTTTTGGTGCCTGAAAATCTCTCCAAATGTTTCTCTCGAAACTCCCCATTTTTAGTACTTTTCAGGACTCTTAAAAAAGTCTCAACTTCTTTTTATAATTTTTCAAGAGGTGCCTAGGTAACTAGGGGTGTAAACGAACCGAACACGAACGAACAGAGCTTGTGTTCGTGTTCGGTTCGTTTAAAATTTAGTTTGTTTGAAATAAGCTCGTGTTTGAAATTGTTCGTGAAATCAATGTTCGTGTTCGTTTCTTAACGAACGAG
>NEWO01000719.1:208877-240178 GCA_003013225.1 Phalaenopsis aphrodite
TAATTTATTATATATTATAATTTATAAAATTTAATGTTTTAAAATATCATAAATTATATATATATAATTATTTTAAATTATTTTATATTTCGAATAATAACGATTTGAACACGAACGAACGCATCACTGTTCGTGTTTAGTTCGTTTAAGTAACCGAACGAAAAAACTTTGTTTACGTTCGTCTCGTTTACTTATTGAACGAATCGAACACAAACTCTTTGACGAACCGAACACGAACTGTTCGCGAACAACGAGCTTTTTTGACAGCCCTATAGGTAACCTTTCAAAATGTGTCTAAATTCGATGAATTCTCCAAGGGATGCCTCCTTTTACAAAGCTTCTAACCATATTTTCATTTCTAGTGGTTATAATCACCCTCTTTAGCCAATATGTGTCTCAAATGTCCCTTCAAAATTCGGCAAAATGAAGTAATCGTCACATAACTGCCTCTGGCACTTAAGCGTGGGGCCTCTAGCGGTTAGGTGCGACCTTCTCTGTTTCACTGGCGCTTAAGCGCCGAATTTGGAGATTATGTGCCAAAACTCTTTTGCACAATTTTCACATTTTTGCTCCAAATTTGATTATTTTTCACTCATTTTACCATTTTTCATCTTTTATTATTTTTCACATACTTTAGCCAATACAAATTTGATTATTTTTCACAATTTTCACATACTTGTACCTGAAAGAAAAACACACAAATACTTTCTATTAAAAGTCAATATCTCAAAAATAGGTATAAAAATATGTTTAAAAACACTATATATTTTAGGTGTATCAATATGTTGTCTTCTTGTAGTGACAGATTCGTTGTTTAGTATATTGAGTCCTCTCAGACCTCATGCCAACACAAAACTATAATTAATTACTTGATTTATCGATTTATAATTGTACTATGACTAATTGATTGTCTTTTGAAGCATTTAGGAAATATAATTTTAAGAATTTTAGGGACCTCCCGAGTGTTATGCCACTGCGGACTACATAGTTTCTTGCTCACGTCACATCAGTCATATAACTACGGGAGATAGTTTTACAGGTGCCCGCGGAGAATCACAGACAAGTGTGACTTCTTCCAGTGGGCAGAATGGCTAATAGATTTCATTGCCGAGATTGATCAAGAATGAATAATATCCCTGGAGGACGGTCTGGCTCGTGACATATGTCGTCTCGATTTAGAAATAATATTATCATATTATTAAATATTATTTAATTTTTTTTTTAAATAATTATGATATTCATCGTTAAATGAGTTGTATGTCTTATTTTTGGTACTGTTCTGAAACGGATTTTTAATTCTAAAGCATCACATATATTATTATGACAGTAATGTCACAACCAACGTTACTACACAGACAGAATAGTCTTTTGTCAAAAAACTATGCTACAACTTTTTTCAAACAATAAATAAATAAATATCCACCTAGTTTATTCACAACAGTTTCTACTTATCAGTTTTTTGATAAGCTGCAGCTATCCCAAACAGACCCTAAATCATTTAATTTTAACTTTTTTTTTCATTTTAATATGTGTTATGCACCATCTAGCTTTTAACAAAACAAACTCGTGATGTTCTCACAAATGCATCTCATAGCATGGACTATGGTCGGACGTTTGAACACATTTGTGTTAGAAACAATAGTATTTTTTGTCTTGAATATTAAGATATTTGGGGGCAGCTGCAGTTGTTTAAAGAAGCAATTGTGAAATTGCTGTTAAGAAAACCACGATGGCTATTACAAATTTTTTTTTTCCAAAAATCAGATCAAAGCATTTTCGCAGCCACTGTCCTTTTAACTAGATCCAGCTGCAAAACATAACTTTCAATTGCAGCTTTTGAAAAAAGAGGCAAAACAAAACCCTTAGCGAAGATTAAATTCATTGCCAATGGAAAAACAGAGAAATTACGTCTGCTACCAGCAAAAGACAAGTCGACCGTTAACCAAAATTTATTATTGGTGATATCTGACTTTGAATAAAGCATAATTACATATTTTATTTTAATAAATAAAATAAAGACCAACTATTCTGTCATTCAAATAAAAGATACATACACGCACCATGATTGTCAGTATGATTCCCAGGTTGAGTGGCAAGCACAGTTGCATTTATAATCAAATATGTACTCACGTGGCAAAAGAGAGCATCCATCATAGATTCACAAGAGCTTTCGGTGATAATACTTGTTAAGAAGTGCTTCAGAATACTCTCCGAAAGTAAGAGTTCCATTTGGTGAGATCAACTGTAGCAGAGAAGCAGAAAAACAATCAATATTTAAAATGTTCATTAAAAATACGTACAAGCGCAGAGTTTCAGAACAAAAAAAAAAAGAAAAAGAAAGAAAAATAAATAAATAAAACTTTAAGCAGTCTTTTCTGTTTATGATGAATAGTCTGTTTTAAAAAAAATTTCAGGCCCATGACCATCTATCACTAGTAGTACCTCCTGATGATGACGAATTTCAGCTGGAAATTTGAGAAGCTCATCCCTGCAAATATAAATGGGAAGTTTACAAATTTATCCTGAAAGGGAAAAAGGAGGTATATATGCTAGCAAAGCCACATTTTTTAGGGATTAAAATTCTCAGGAAAATTTGAGCTTTGAATTAAAAGCGAGGAATTTATCTAATGAAAATGATTTTTGGACTATTTGGAGGTGCCAAATATTACTGTTAAACATACCAGTCAGGCTGCATAAAAAGTGCAAAAGTTGAGCGTTCTACACCAATCGATGCTTCACCTTTAGGTGCCTGTAAAACAGGATAAAGAGAAATTACCAGACAATAAGTTCGTATCCTCGTCCAAACACACCAACACCAGACAGGAAAAACAAATCGAGTGAAAATTGGAAAAGTGTGATGCTAGATTCCACCTTCTAGTTGAAGAATAATATGCTAATTAATTAGAAGTTTTACATATATCAAACTAAATGCTTATTTATTTATATATCTAGCACCTAAAGATCAATTTTACGAAAATATGTATTCCATTTTTTAAAAGTTAAAATAGTGGCACTTTTGATGTGCTATGAAAGATTTGGATGGTATAAATGTAAAAAGCAAAGTTTATGTGTTACTTGTGTAAAATACATATAAATTGTGTGGGCATGTATGTAAGTGCCCTAATTCAGGAGTATTTTTTGTGAGGGTTGCAATATATTTTCCTTAATTGGAATTTGAGAAGTTTTGGAAGAAATAAATATATACTATACTAGATAACACGTTTACTATCTCAATATCTGGAGTTCACTGTAAGACGTACTTCAGGTCTATTGTCTACCTCACATTCCTAGTAGTTGTAGTTTTGCCTAGTCCAACCATGGGATGATTTGGTGATTTAAGGGCAATTATGAATAGGGGTGTAAACGAGCCGAACACGAGCGAGCCCAGGCTTAGCTCGTGTTCGGCTCGTTTATATTTCCAGCTCAAAAAGTGTGTTTGTGACCAGCTTGTTTGCTTAGCGGGTCAAACACAAGCTATTCACAAATAAAGAAACATTTTGACAACCCTAATCACATAGTCATAAGATGTTATGGGTTGGGGCAAGATTTAAAAATTATTGTTTATATTAAAACATCAATTGAATCTGATTTAATAATTTTCATTCTATTTTCTTAACTAATACTTTTAATTGATTATAAATCTTTGTAGCCTTTTAGTCAATTAAAGTTTTTAAAAATATTACTCATCAATATATATATATATATATATATATATATATATATATATGATTAATGAGTAGTATTTCGAGCCAAAACGAGCTGAACACGAACGAACAAATCTTTGTTTGTGTTCAGCTCTTTAACTTAGTGAAAGAGCCGAACACGAGCTTTTCGTGAACAACGAGCCGTTTTGACTGCCCTAATTATGGACGCCTGAAAATATATGCGTTTAAAATAAACACATAAGAAATTTAGAGCTATTTTGACCATTTACTCTTATTATATATAAAGCTGTCTTTGGAAATGAAATATGGATATTAAATCATTGGTTCAACTGTCAAACTTAAAAGGAAATGCCGAAGTATACTAATCATACGCATAAATCTTTAAGGAATGAAATTTGGATTTTAAATCATTGGTCCAACTGTGAAACTAAAAGGAAACCGCTTAAGCCAAGTTTGCTGTTTTTTTTAGTTAAATGATCAAAATTCTCATGTTTTCTCACATATTTGATCCCACTATATTGTTTTGAATTTTTTTCGCAATTTATGAAAAGAAATTTGCGATTGTTAGTTCTTTCATTATTGGCAACCAATATCAGGAATTAGTTCCAATGAACTTGTGTTTGATGAATTCGACAATGTACTTGGACGGAGAAGAGAGATGCACTCCCCATATATAAGTTGGAATGATCATCATACAAATTTTGTACCGAGAGCATGCTCAATTAATCTCATAAAAAGTCTCAAAAAATAATTCTCAATCATCAATCAATAACTCAATTACAAGTCATCGATCCCTAATCATAGAAAAAGGGTCATCGAGTTAAGCTTACATAATTTAAAATATAAATTCAAATTCAATCCGACCTAAACTAAAATTTACAACTATCAAAAGATTTAAATTAAAATTTATAATAATCCAAAAAGGATAAAAAAACCTATTAAAATAAATCAAATAAAAAATAAAAAATCCAAGCAAAAGTAAAAATGCTAAAAAGCCACGAAAACATGCTTAGTTCAATTTTAAGATAGCAAGGTGATTTAACTTGGTTAATGGCCTGAAGTACAACATTAACTCTTACATGGTCTATCAAGAATTAGCATTCATGCAATCATCCGGGTAGACATAAGCTAACTTATAGGATTATCCTTACTCATCTATATTTTATCTAAAGGAAACAAGTCTTTTCAGCTGACCAAAAGCATGTGCTTCACTTTTCCTAAGCATCACTGATGCCGGAGCTTGAAGTGGTTGCTTTCCTAGTGTCCTTTGTGGACGTATTGTTTCAGTCTTTTTCTTACGTGTCCCGTGTATTCTGGAATTTTCTCTTTGGATGGAAAACTTGTAATTACGAAGGGTCCAGCTTAAATATAAGACAACCGTAGGCTATTTTGGGCAGGCAGTTTTTGGATTAGAGTTTTTTATTTTCCTGAAAGGTGGTTCGGCACTAATTCCTCCCCATTTGTTGTATTCTGAGGTGTTTCTCAGGTGGTTTTTTTGCCAATAAATTTCTTACAATTTCCGTTTAGATTTTTTGTTCTTTCCCAATCGACATACCGCCAGTATCAAGCACCTTATCTAATAAAATGACAGGCTCAACATTGCAAGATCGCTGGTTTAGAATCAAGATCTACATTCAGGATTTTGAAGGCCGACAAGATTCGAATGAATTTATTAATTGGCTGTATACAGTAGAGAGATTTCTTGAATTTAAAGTTCCCAAGAATAATTGTTTAACTTGTGTCCATTAAAATTACCTGTACACTGTGGGGAGTAGCAGATAGAAGGCCTTGTGAAAGTATTTCAGTTATCTCGCCAATTTGATATGCCAGCTCATCTTCCCCAAAGACAGCCTGATGAGTTGAAGAAAAACATCATTTTCAACTAAATAAGTAACACCATTATGTCAGTACAATACAAGTTAGCTTGACAGAATTATTTTTGCAGGAAAGCGGGCAGATATGCACTGTTTCATATGGTGCTTTAGGCGAAGAAAAAAAATCATCAATTGAAAAGCTGATTAAAATGCTATGTGCAATAAAGTAACAAGCACTATTAAATAAGTAGTAAAAGATGTACTTGGAGAATCAAAAAAATGAGTTTCTTTAAATAAAAATAGTTGGTTGTGGAATAATAATGTGCAAGAAAAGATAAAATATGAGTAGTTATACTATAAAAATTGATTTAGATGTAAAAACTTAAGAGGACTGAAAAAAAATATTGAATGGCTCGTAGGGAGTCTAAAAGAACAAGATGTGATGTTAAAAATCCTGCTTTTAATGATCTTATAAAAAATTAGATATTAAGGAGGAGCTAGCCAAACAAAGAGAAAAGAAAATGTTTAACTCAAGTAATGTGTATTAAAGATGAAAATTAAAAAGTGTTTTTCTTAGAAAAAAATATTCAACATAAGTGAGTGAATTATTTTGATAAATTTTTTCATAAAATTTCTAAAAATACAATCAACCTTAGTGATCTTAATATCATTAATAATAATAAAATGTTTCATTTTTACCGTCGCATTAGTAAAAAAGAAGTTGAAGACGCTTTAAAGAAAACTAAAGGTAGAAAGTCTGTAGGACCTGATGATATCCTAATTGAAGTATGAAAATGTTTAGGAGATTTGGGAGTTCTTTGGCTTACTAAACTCTTTAACAATATTTTAAAACTAAAAAAGATGCCTGAGGAGTAGAGGAAGAATATCTAGGTCCCTAATTTTTAGAATAAAAGGGATGCACAAGAGAGTGCAAATTATAGAGGAATTAAGTTGATGTGTCATGCTTTAAAATTATGGGAGAGTGTAATTGAACATAGGCTTTATGGAGAACTTCAGAGATAATATGGAAGCTATACATTTATTGAGAAGTTTGATGGAGAAGTTCAGAGATAATAAGGAGAATCTGCATTTGAATTTTTTTTATTTAGAAAAATATTACGATAAGGTTCCAAAAGATATCCTTTGAAGAGTTCTTGAGAAGAAAAATGTAAATATGACTTATATTCAAGTCATTAAAGATATGTAACTAGAGTTGTTACTTGTGTTTGAACTAAAGGAGGATTGACCAAATATTTTCCTATTTCTGTTGGATTATATCAGGGATCAGCTTTAAGCCCATATCTTTTTGCTTTAGTTATGGATGGTCTTACTGGACATTTAAAGGAGGATGAACCTTGGTGTATGTTTTTTGCTGATGATATCCTTCTCGTGGATAAGATGAGAGAAAAACCCAGGAAAAACTTGAATTATGGAGGTCTACATTGGAATCCAAAGGCCTTCATTTGAGTAGAACTAAAAACAAATACATTAAATGTAATTATAATAGTAGTAGCTCTAGTGACAGAAGTGTAACTTTGGGTGATCAAATTATTAAAAGGTGTGAACGATTTAGATATCTTGGGTATGTTGTTCAAAGCGATGGTGATAAAGATGGGGATGTTAATAGTAGAATTCATGGTGTTTGGTTGAAGTAGAGGAATGTTTTGGGCCTTTTGTGTGATATAAAAGTACCGCTTATACTGAAAGGAAAAATTTATAAGATGGTGGTGAGACCTGCAATGCTCTATGGCGCTGAATGTTGGCCTTTAAAAGAGAAGTATAATACTAAGTTAAGTGTTGCAGAGATGAGAATGATTAGATGGATGAGTGGCTTTACACTTAGAGACAAAATGTGAAATGAATATACCCGTGATAGTGTTGGTGTAGCTTCTGTGATGGACAAAATTAGAGAAATTCGTCTTAGATGGTTTTGTCACATTAAGTGTTGACCATCTAATGATCCAATTAGGAGAGTAGATGTTTTAGATTCGACTTATGTTAACAAAGACAGAGATAAACCTAAAAAGACTTGGGCTTATTGTATAAAAAATGATATTAATTTTTTAGAACTAAATGAAAATATGACACTAACTAGAACACAATGGAGAAAAAAGGATTCATGTAGCCGACCCCACGTAGTGGGATTAAGGCCTTGTTGTCATTGTTATTGCTATTGAAAAGTTAACTGAAAAAATTTGGTATCATAGAGTTTCAACACAAATGCAAAGTTTTATGGATTCAAATAAGAGGTTAAGTAAACTAAGGCTTGTGTCTCAGGGCTACTCATATGCTGCTCTAATCATAAGGATTGAATAAACAAATTAGCTTTGATTGGGCTTTCTCTTAACTTGACAAAAATTACCCATCAAAATGAATGTGGAATAAAAAAACTAGCTCTCTACCCCTGTGACATCCCGTTATTCTTACTGGGGTAGAGGAATCAAAAAGTTAAAACGTGAGAGAGGAAATGAAGTGTTGAGCATAGGGGAGAGGAAACGACGGGAGGTCGAGAAACCGAAGAGGAGAATTTCGCCCATAAAACATTGCAGTCGGCTTACCTGGAGAGTCGAACAACGAGACTCAATCCTATGCCATTGAGCAGAAGAAGAAGAAGAAGGGTCTGTTTGGGGCAGCTGCAGCTTATCCAACTTATCCAAATAAGCATTTTATCCTGATAAGTTCTTGATCAGCAGCTTATCCAGATAAGCTGACTGGTTATTTGGAATAGCTGTTTGAAAACAGCTGATTTGCAGTTGTTTGTGGATAAATGATCATTTTGCCTATATTAAATAATATTGTTTGTGACAAAATTGTCTTGGCAATATATTAGATATTGCAAAAGCAGAAAAATAAATTTATTTTTTTAGAGTGTATCTATGTTTTTAATCTTTTGTTTTTTTATCCCTAAAAGCCTCATCAAAATACTGTCATCATGCTTAATTAGGTAGACATAGTTTTTCATTATAATATATAAAATTGGAGATCAAAGAAACAATTTGATGCGACATTGGTCATTGGAAACTAATGTTTGTTTAGCCATGGTGCAGATGTTATGAAATCCTGTTGGCTTCAATAAGGAAAGAAAAAACTCAATAGCGGCGTCCTCTCATACAAAAATAAAATTTTTTTGATAACTTATTGGCTTCAACAAGGAAAAAAAAAACTTAGACAAAAATAAACGTCCCCTCAGCCTTACCTGGATGAAAGAAGAGTGTTGTTAGCTACTTTTGTGTTGGATAGAAAAATCGAATGGTGGTGCGTGGGCAACGCCAAGACAAGCTAGGGGACATACCCAATAGGATGGTCAGTTGGAAGGAATTTGTGGAGTTATTTAAAGAGTGGTTTGTACCCCTATCTGGTCAAAGACAGATGTACGACAGGCTCATCAAGTTGAGGGAAGAAGATTAGACCGTCATGCAATACGAAGCACAATTATTTGCATTGTCGAGGTATGCACCACAGTAGATCGATATTGCAGAAGAAAAGTATTATAGTTTTCTTTCAAGATTAAAAGATTTGATCAGACAATCATGGTACCTTTAGGGATCGATGTATGCTCAATATTAGTAGAACAAGCTAAAAAAGTGGAGATCGACTATCAGTTTACTCAAAAACGTAAGGAGATCCACAAGATAAAGAGTAATGATAAAGGTGAAAATTTAAATCACTCAAAAGGATTCAATGGAAAGAGGTTCAAGAACAATTCGGGTGAAGTTAGCAGAGGTACGACTCAGGTATATAATCGCTTGTGTCAAATGCAGAAGACAACATAAAGGTGAATGTGTGATTGCCTCTAACACTTGTTATTGGTGTCGTCAATCTGATCATATAGAAAGATATTGTCCATCTCTTAGCCAAAAGAATGTCGAGGATCAGAAATCAAATGGAGCTCCTTCACAGAAGTCTATAGGTAGATAAGAAAAGATTGGGACTATAACTTCAGCTTCTACCGAAGGTCAACCAAGACAACTTGTTCGACCTCTAGTATATTTCCTTGCTCATAGAGAGTCTGAAGAACCTACTGCTGCTAAAGGAGATGAGGTTTGATGAGTTTGGCGATTTCTTAAATAAGGGTATTTTCCTAGCATTCTTTTTGTTTTAGTAACTATGTGTCGTTATTCGAAGTATAGTTAAGTGGTCTTGTATCAAGTTTTTATCTTATAGTGATTTCCTTTCATTTTAATGAATGACCCATAGTTTCATCGAAAAATTTATGGATGACTAATGTTAACCTAATTAATGAGAAATGACTTGTGGTCTATTATAAATTTTGAGGACGAATTTTTTGTAAGTGGCGAAGATGATAACATCCCATTTTTTATTATCGAAGCAAAGGAATCAAATAGTCAAAGTGTAGGAGTGGAAACAGAGAGCTGAGCAGGAGGAGAGGAAATGAGGAGAGAACGGGAAGCTGAAGAGGTAAATTTCTCATATAAAGCGTCGCAGTCGGCTTACCTAGAGAGTCAAACAATGAGACTCAATCCCTTGCCATCGAGCCAAAGAAGAAGAAAAGGTAACCGAAGGAGTTGGCGGCTGTAAGAGTGGTTACACTCACCGCGCTAGGTCAAGACGAGTCAGCAACGTCGTGCTTGCGAAAAGAAAGGAGGCGGCGTCTTTATCAAGCAGTAGAGGAAAGCGGCGGCATTGTGCCTAGCCAAAATCAAAAAAGTCGAAGAGGACCTTGCGGAAGAAGCTCTCTAATTCATGTGAATCAACTCTTGCGCGCAGAGAAGACGCTCCTATGTGCACAGTGGACGGAGTTGTGGTTTCGCCTGCGTAAAGTAGGCGACCGACTTCGTAAAGGTAAGTTTAAATTAATGAATATTACATATATATATATAGTGCTCATCTGTTTCGTAGTGCTTTGTCTTGTCGCGTCTACTTCGTCATGTGTCGTTCGTCGTCTCTTGAAGGACAATTTCTGGGTGCGGACTCGTCTTCTCCTTCCTCGTGCTTAAAGCAGAAAGATTCGCGCCTCTTCGTTTCGGCTGCTCATTGAAGGACGTTTGCACATTTGGTCCTCTGCTAGACTTTAAAGGGGTTTCCGTTGATCCTCCTTCAGCGTTTGCTCTTTCCTTCACTGCAACTTCACTGTTCCTAATGCCACACCTCCTTCAATTGGTGACAACTTCGGACATAACGTATGTTGCTACCATTGTGGGTGTCCACGCTTCAGGCACTCCTAAATCGTGCTTCTTCTCACCTTCCTTTGCGTTGTTGGAAGGTGGTGAATTCTGCTACATCAAGAAACCTGGTACAAAGAATGGAAAGTCAGCCATTTTTTTTACGGAAGCCGAATGTAATCAGTTTGCTTCCTCCTGTCGTCTGAATTTGATCGGGGAATTCCTTTACGACCATCCCAAAATAGAGTTTATTTATAAAAGATTTAAGCTTATGCACTTTATTAGGGAGTGTAAAATTGAACTTTTAAATGGAAGACACATAATTATTCAACTTAATAATGAAGAGGATTACACGGGCTTATTTGCTAGAAGATTAATCTGGATTGATAATAGAGTAATGAAAATTTTAAAATAATTGGTGGATTTTAACCCACAGACGGAACCACCAACCATTCCAGTCTGGATTCACCTCTCTGACCTGAAATGTCATCATTTTACTCAAGAAGTATTATACTCTATTGACTTATCCTATGGTGAGCCACTCAAAATGAATGTTCCTACTTTTAATCTTTGTCGTCCCTCTGAAGCCAGGGTACTTGTTAAAAGGGACATCACTTCAATCGCTTCTAAGGAAATTTGGTTTAGCTCGCAACACCAAAGTTATTGGCAAAGGGTTGTGGTTGAGTATTTCCCTTCATATTGCTCGAATCGTATGTTCGGCCACTCCAATTCTCAATATCACCATCTGCACCCCTATCTAAAACCAAAGAAGCAAAGTGCTCAGTCAGAGGCATAGATTCCCCCTCCTCCTGATCTGCTCCAAGTTATTGACACTATTGATCATCAGAAGAATACTCTTGATGATGTCACCATCATCGCGGGTAATATGTCAGTCATTCAGCCTTCACACAATGTTCATGATGTAGGTCTCCCGATTCCTCCTATGGAACCTTTGTTCGTGAGGGCAGGGGAGACATTTCATACTTCACATGCCCTAAAACATATCACTGATGTAATGGTGACAATATTTATACTGCGGTTAAACCGCCTCATCAGATCGAGTAAGTTGTTATTGTTAGTTAGACACATGTGGCTCATGATGTGCAAAAACCTACATTTGTCCGACAATCTTTAGAACA
The DNA here is from genome assembly GCA_003013225.1 of Phalaenopsis aphrodite. NCBI lineage: Eukaryota > Viridiplantae > Streptophyta > Magnoliopsida > Asparagales > Orchidaceae > Phalaenopsis > Phalaenopsis aphrodite. The sequence goes on from NEWO01000719.1 coordinate 220,619, forward strand.
ATCCACTGATCATATGAGACAGTCTTCAGATGAGGAATGACAGATTTACACATCCAGAAAGAAGAAGAATAACGGAAGTCTGCTACCAAACTCAACAATTTGTTAGCTGACTCCCATCCTAGAATCAGAGGCAGAGGCAATGCTAAATTGGATCATTAGCAAGCTAACTAAATTTGCGAGTGTTAGCATACTTTTGGCGTACAGTTTCTATGTCTACATTTTAATCATAGTTTCCTACATGTGTGTTGTATGTCGGGTGGTTGGGGTGTTAATTTGGGTCATTTCATCCAACCTATCTGTACATTTCCTTTTATTAATATATTCACTTTTGGGCTTTTATATATATACACACACATAAATAGGTATATATAAGTTTATTATTTAAAAGTTCAACTTAAGTGAATTTCAATATTGGACTAAAGAAGCGTTAAGGGATGTAATTTAAATGTATAAATTAATAATATTTAATATTAATTTTGATTATAATAATTAAATTTAAAGTCTAAAGTATTGAATTTTTAATTAAAATAGTGGAATACATAAAAATAAAATTAAGTGATAATCGAATATTTTATATTTTATAGGTGATAATTTGATATAAGTGATAAAAGAACAAGTAAATCGTCTATTAGAGGTGAGTACTCATGTTCATATATTATGGTAAAATTTTGTTTCATCTGCATCAAATGCATTAACTAGTAATATTATAGTTATATTGAAAATAATACAAAATCAGGATTTTGAATTCTAGTGAATTTTATTTATATTATAGAAATGGTGTGTGACAATATAATTCAAATTATCATTCGAATAATTTATAAGTATATTATTTGATAGACATATAAAAATGAAATATTATTTTTAGTAATAATAATTTTCATAAAATTCTTGCACGTGCGTGACTGACTATGATGGAGTCACCCCTTTATGGTACTAGTGGAGGAACGCTAAGGTACACGTGCAAACAAATGAAAAAGAATATTGATATTAAAGTACCTTAAGTTGTATAATTTTTAGATGGTGCTCATGCGACCGTAGTAAGATCTAGAATGATATTAGTATGATATTGATGTAATAAGATTTACTAAATAACATCTCAAATGTTTATATTAATTTATTAAAAAATTTAACTACATATATATTGCTTTCTTTTTTCATTGTATTATTGCAGTTTAGGAGTATGAGTATTTACTGACTAGTTTAGCTTATTGTTATTTTAAACTAACATTTTAGGTTAATAAAAAAATTAAAAGATGAGCAATAGATGAGATATTACTTATAGAAGATTAGACAACAAGTTATGAGGTAAAATTTAAATTATAGTGTCGTAAATTAATTTTCTTTGGTAGCTCTTTCATTTGTAAAATGATATTTATAGAAAATGAATATAGAAAATTTAGTTCTCGTCATCTGATTGTCTGTACCCGCATTGGTTAATTCCAAGCCCCGGGTAGGGTCATGAAACTCATTCATAAAAGTCAATCAGCAAAATAATCAAGACAAATAAGATTTTTTATACAGAAAAAAAATAATATGCATGCTCATATGTAGCTTGTGTACATGTCTACAACACATGTCACAATATGTTATAATTGTATAGAAAATATGTAAAAGACAAGACATGTAATGCAATGAATTATGACTGTTGTATAAAATATATCTTATTCATTCATGTATAATTATAAACATATTTATAAGAGTCATCAATTTAACCATAGAAATGTCACTTGTAATTGTATTGGTCTCACTATTTCCATGTTATATCATGTCATAAATCATCACACAGCTCGAATGCTACATTAATTATTGATAAGATTGGGACCCTCCCCACATAACAATTATTAATCGCCCCCATGGCTCTAACACTTCCACACATTCTATCCCCGTTTGATTCCTATGGTTCCCATAGTTTTCTCCGTATGAAACCACGAGTCGGGAATCTCATCGTTTCCTTTCATTCGTACTTGCAAGTTTTCGTGTAATAGTCTATCTATAACACCACTTATGATATTTCTTAAATCATAATTTCTGTACAACCATTCATTATAAGCATTTCATGTATCATATATGAATCAAAGTAAGCGAATGTCTGTAAGCAGTGATTTTATAAACATATTCATCATTATAAGAGATAAATCAAATTTGCATTTATACAATTCTATATGCAATTATGTCAACATAATCACATAAAAACCTACAAAATTATTTTTCTTAAGTTCACACAAAATTATGTCACCTGAATTGATAGAGCAACCCTACGATAAGCTTCCGCTCAACATAAATAAGCTTCCGCTCAAAATTATGTCACCTCGGACTCGCCGACTAGTACAAACAAAGTGGAATTCATAATATCTTTAAAATTTATGAAATTCGTAATTGAGATATTAATGTAACCCCAAATATGAATTTCTTGTTTTAACTTATCTCAAAAGGGTTTCTCAACATAAATATGTATCCTGATACCTTTATATTGTGTTCCCTCTTCTTTTTGTCCCCCCTACTCTTCCCTAACTCGTGAAATAGGCTTGTCGGAGAGTGTAGCTTTTGGTTCGATAGTCTAGTGGTTTCCCGCAAATATATAGCAACAGGAAATACGTGGAATGTCTCAATTCATAATAAATGTTAAAAAGAAAACGTAGGTAAGGAAAAGAATGTGATAGATATTATAGAAATAAAGTCTCTTCTTACCAAAATTTCCCTAGAACTTTAAACAGTGAGCTAAGGCTCTCGATCGCACGGTCTAGCCGCGCACAATGACCGAGCGGAGGATCTCATGGGAAGAAGAATCAGGAGAGGAAGAAAGGAGAAATGTGAAGGTTCAAGAGGAATTATTGCTTCTACGATGAATCCCAGCCCTTTGATTTCATCCCATCGCTGAGAATGGCATAAATAGGTTGGTGGCCACAGAGTCGATGCATATATTACAAAGTTAATTACAATTAATTAAGTTTAATTAAATTTTATTTATAATTTTATATCTTCTCATATGTAAAAAACTCATGCATGGTGATAGATATCAAATTGATCGATTTAACATCTAGAATTTTATAAAATTGAAAAGGTCAAATTCTAATAGATACAAATTTTGAGGTATACTTTAAAATTGCCAGAATTTTACCTCTATTAAAATTGGGTGTTTCAATTCTAATGTATCAAACAAAATCCATAGCTTTAACTTTCACATTAAGGGCCCGTTTGGGGCGGCTTAAATGTGCGGCTGCGTTTTTGAAAACGCTGCCCAAGTGTTTGTAATTCACGTTTTACCTAGGTTGAACCAAACGACGATTTTATATTTCTATTACACGCGGATCGCGGGAATATCCCCGCGATCCACGTTTGGGCTCCAATTTTTACTCCACTACCCTCCTAAGCCCGCAGCCGACCTTCCTTCGAAGATTCGGCGTCGATACTGCCTCCGTCGCTCCGCAGGTAACAAAACTCATTTTCCTCGCTCGGCTCCTCCCTCCTTTCCCCCATTTTGTCGAGAGATTTCAATCGATCCATCTGTTTGGAAGTGTTTGGTGGCTAAAACCTAGATCTGGTTTGAATATGCAAGTATTGCCGGTAAAAATGTAGATCCACTGTTATTGTGATATGTTTGAAGCATCCAGAGAGTTTTCTTCTCCATTCCCCATCCCTAACCTATCTTTGAAATGCATTTATTCGTATCAACCGAAATTTGTTTTGCGTGTTTTGTTCGTATGGTCTCCATGCTATTCAAAGTTATTGATTCTTTTAGGGTGTTTGTTTGAGAGGCTAGAAAATATTGATGGAATATTCTGCTCCCTGCGATTTGGTATTCAATTTGACTTATATTTGAGAGGTATCAGTTGGTTCATTTTTTGTTTAAAAAAGCTTTTAGTGGTAATGGTTCAACTCTTTGGTATTTTTTGAGCCATGTTTTTTATGCATTCGGCTCATTACTATATTTTGTAGGCTGATACATACAAACAATTTCGATTGGATTGTTTGTTCACAACTGAATGGGTAAAAAAGCTTTTGCATTATGTTGATGACTGCAATTTTCCACTTCTGTTTGATGGATAGTTGTCTGTAAAGAACATCGAGGTACAGATATATTATTTTGTTCAACAACATGAATTTGCTTGCAAATTAGAACAAGTAGGAAATAGAAGGAACAACATAGAGTTACAAAAATTTTATTGTTATTTGCTGCATATTTGGCTTGATAACAATGAAAGTTTGAGTAATAAGCATTTTTTTTGCTCTCACGTTATCTTTATGCAAAAAAATGTGATATGCTACATTATAAAGTTAACATTATCATATTTTTATTTGTCATTTTAACATGTTATTTCTTCTTTTTTATGGACTCTTATTATACTTTGTAAGAGTATGTACTGGTGCATTTGACTTCTGTATGTGTAACATATTTGTTTGATGTGATCGGATATGTTTTAGTTATATAAATATAAATCAATTTTTTTGTATTTTCTTGTTTGAAAATTTTTCTTTAATTTTGTTGAGAAAATAACAAATTCTGTTGCACAGATTATTTAATTAATTAAAAAAAATTTGCAAATAAGCTGTTTACAAAATGCACTAACCAAACAACTAAACAACTTATTCATAACAGGGGCAGAATGATCAATTTTCCAGAATCAGTTATTTTCCATAACCACAAACCAAACAGCCAGATAACTTATACGGATCAGCTGCTCATCAGCAGATTATCAGGATAAGCTGCTTATCAGCAGAAGCTGGATAAGCTGCAGCTGCCCCAAACATACCCTTGCTAAAAAATGTATCCTAAGATTTTTTTTTTAAACATGAAGAGCATGAGTAATAGTATGCCATTGGAACAAAAAAAAACCAATAATACTTAAAAAATGCAACTCAGACTTCAAATCCTTCCCACTTTCTATTAAAATTTCATTGGTCAACCATGAAAACCTAAAAATCTTTGAATGATAAGATGGAAGATGAAGTATGATTGACTCATTGCCGTCAACCATGCTTGAAATGGGTGAACTAATGATTACGACAGAACTTGCCGCACAAATCCCATCACAACTCTGGAATCAGGCCTATGCCAGCTAGTTCATGTCCATTTCAATCACCATCTTCTGCTTGACATTTCATATCCACGCCATTAATTAAAAAATTCAGACTACACAGATCACAAGCTGTGAGCCCTCAACTTTATTCATATCCTTAAGGACCACAATATGTTGTATTCATATCTCAAATCCACGGTAAAGCTGATTTATATCATTTGCATATTTGATCAACCTTACGTTTATGCTTTCTCTCTCTTTCCCGTGTTAGCTAACTAAAATTAAGAATCGGAAGACATTATATATAGAAGCAGGTGCAAAATCAAATTCTTTACTTTCAAGATGAGGTGAGGCATTTACTTTGACAATATGATTATTACGTGTTGTAACATATAGACCAGCTGCAACGTCAGGGCAGGAGATCTCAACCCCATTTTTCATGAACATTCCACTAGTAAGCCCTACAAAATCACAATAGCCAATCTGAGCATCATTAAAACGCATACAGTAAGGGAAGCAGAGATGCGCTTCATAACATCAACTAATACGAAATGCTGGAAAGTTTAGTACTATTATTTTTAAAACAAATGTTTATGAAATTATCTCAGAATGGTAAAGATACGATATTAACAGTTTCAACATCATAATGTTGAAACAAACCCAAAAGTTGCTAAACATTCGTAAAAATGGATTAGTCAAGCAATAATAATGCTGCGGACAAGCTATAATTTGATAGAAAAAAGTCTTAACATGCAGAAGCTAAGCTTATATGTGAAAATATGTGGATAAGGAAAATTACTTCAGTGAAGCTTCAAGAGATGAAACAACAATCAGCATGCTAAGGTCATCAACAGTAGGTAACATAAACAACAGCCAAAGCATCCATCTAGCAAGACCATGCAAATGTTCACAGATAACAGTACTTCAGGTTGAAATTGCAGAATAATCTTTAGTTTATCTAGCACATTATGTAATAGCTAATTTTTTGTGTAATTTATGTGGAAGTAGTCAATTGAACCATACAATAGAGATATAAAGCAAAATCATTGAGGTTTTATTAATATAGTGGAAGAATTGATGCATGATATCCTAGGGTCTAGGATTCCTAATCCAACTAGATGATGCAACAAATAAATATCACGCGAAGAAGATTTAGGATTCATAGATTCAAAGACTACCAATAAAAATAGAAATTGCTTTCCTTTCATATAAACTCGAAAATACATTGAATCTATGCTAAAAGACAACTTCATGATCACCTGATTAGAAGAAATTCATCTGGAATTTTAGAACAATAAAATTTCAAAAGTTGATGACATTTAACATGCAATAAGAAAATAATCCATATCAAATTTGATTAAATCACGATCACTGAAAAAAAATCAATAACAAATTATTTAGAAGAAAAAAATTCACTGCGAATATAGGATAATTTTCCCTGGAATTTGATTAAAATGAACACTGAAAAAAATCAATAACAAATTATTTAGAAGAAAATAATAAGGAAAAAATTCACAATAAAAATATACCAACTTTCACTGTAATTAGATTATCGTAATTGTAACTAATTCAAGGAATGCAGCATCATACAGATGCTCATAAGATTGAAGGAAAACAAAATATTTATAAAATAAAGCAAAAAACATCCCACTGAACAAGCCTAAATTATGTTATTTACAATCACGAAAATACCTTGGCCACATGCGTTGTTGTTGGTTCAATATAAATTCAAAACTAATACTACCTCGCAAGCAATTTAAAAACCAACAATAATGAAACAAAAAATGCCACCCTAATGGCTCAAATGTGGCACATAAATGTATTTGCTCACTACAAGAGTTTGTAGGCAACAACACTACCAAATCCACTTAATCCAATTATTGTTTAAGAAGGTATTCCTCGAGACACGCTTCAGACCGAGGTGCGCAAATAAAGCCTCGAGGCTTCAGACTCATAATCACCAGTGACGCTTGCTCCTTTTTTAGATGTTTAAAGCAACGTCTTGATCAGATTATGTAAGAAAAACAACATTATACTATATTATATTATATCACATTTAATACATATTTGATATAATACCTCAAAAAGTTCAAATAAAAATTTAAGTATAACTACTTGATAAGTTATAACTTTATTATTTTTTTAAAAAATATAATAGAATTCACGTTACTTGATAGCAATAAAAAAGTAGTGAATGAAAAATATTTTAAAGTTGCAAATGAGTTAAAATTAAATGATAATAAATATTATGTTTCTTTTGAAGATGATGGAAATAAGAACGGGTCCACTAAGATCTTTACCTCATAGAATATTTAAATTTTAAGTGAATGTTTACCTAGAATCACATTTCAAACTTCTATTTTATATCAATATTTAAAATTAAGATTTGTGGTTTATATCATATTATGAATTATTTTTAATTTTATGAGTTCTTTTCTTTTTTGAGGCTTATGACTCGATCCGCCTCGAGGCTTACGCCTCGCATCATTAGGGCAAAATGCCTATGTTCTTAATTTCACCTTTTTAAACCTCTAGCCCAATAGAAAGATAAGTCCTATGACACCCAAAATTTGAGAAACCAGAAAAAATTTTGACAATTTAAAATGTATTGCAAATTTTGTAGCCCTCTAAATTTAACCGAAGAAATTTTATAAAATTTCACATGTCAAATCGATCAATTTAATATAGAGCATCAAGCAAGAATTTTAAATGTATAAAGAGAAATTAAATTTTGAAATAAAAGGTTTAACTAAACTTAAATAAACTGTAATTCTTTAATTATGCTCCCTAATATTGGATCCTTATCGTTCCTAGTTGACTCTCCCGCACTTAGCTGTGCATGTTTTGACTTGATTTGATCGAATGACTGAGAATAAATGGAGGTGATTTGAATGTTGTAATCCATTCCCTCTCCCTCATTCGGTTTCCTTGTGCCTGAAGCTCTAGCGATTTGATACCTATAGCAGGCTCAAACTGGGCAGCAGTCTGAGAGCCACAGTTCACAACAAAGAATTTCGGGGAGACTTCTTTAACTAGGAAATTCACTTTAACGATATTTGAGAGACACATTTCCTTTCTTACGTTTCTATTCTGACATGTCACGAATCGGTGCACTTTTTCATTTTCAATAATTGCAGCGAAGGCAAACATGTGTCGAAGGCTACAAAATTTGTTTATGGGCTTCTGTAAGAGCCATTAGAGAGAAATCAACAAACAAAAGGTAGGAGTATGGTGATATATAGAAGAGGGAAGAAGAATGTGCGGTCCAAGAAGAGTTGGTTATGCAGCGAAGCCCGTTTGAAGTAAAAATTCGTAAACAAATTATGTTTGGGATTAAATCATGAAATGAGCCAATATTTTATGAACTCCTACGTTGTTTACAAATTTCAGATTGTACACACTTGACGTCGAGTTTGCGAAAACTTGTCGTAGGGCTACTCAGTCAATTTTGTATATATATATGTGTGTGTGTGTGTGTGTGTGTGTGTTTTGATGATATAATTTTCATGTTTTGAAGTAGATTTTAATGTAAATGAATTATGAAATAAAATGTATCAAGTATGTTTGTGACAATTTATTTAAACTAGTTAATCGCTCACTGGATCCTGATTATACAAGTTAAGACTAGTACTTATAAGAATTTAGTCTTACCGAATCGTTGCCTTTGTCGCACTTCAACAGACCCTTAACAGGGGATCAATTGTGGTGTGACAGAAAGTGGTATCTGACGTGGGGCTTGCTGGGTGGTCGGCTGAACTGGCCAACCTTCATGAGAGTTGGAATTGTCGTGCATTCCCTCTCCCAATTTCCTATTATACTCCCTTGCATAGGAGGAACTCATTCATTTATTCATTTCCTATTTCTAGTCATTATTTATTTCTCTTCCTTGCATATTTTTATTCCTTATCTAATTCTCTTTCTTTCCTATCTCTAATCCTTCCTCATCCATTCCTTGGCTTTTTTCTATTTCCCTCATATTCTAATTCTTTCCTATCCTAAATACTAGCCAACACCTATTCTAATTCATTCCTTGCATTTTTATATTTGCCTCATATTCTAATTCCTTTCTATTCTAAATACTAGCACCTATTATCTATCTATCAATATATATATTTAAAAAGAAATGGTTGAAGTCTATTATATGAGTCATGACCATATCTCATGCGCCAAAGAATTCGAGTGTCACACCCTACACTTAAGGGAAATCGAATCACAGACCAGAGGGGACTTACAACTGACAAGCAGATGCCCGACCAACTGATCTGAATACACAGATATATATGTGTGTGTGAGCGTGTGCGTTTATGTGCGCTCGCACGCATGCATGTGTGCATGTGTGATTCTCTGTTTTTGGTATAGTTGAGTTTTCTATTTGGACATCCGTCAATGTCCTCTTTATTTCCAGGGTTGTACCCAACGCCGAGATGGTACATCTGTTATAACTCGTCTGAAGTGGTGATCTTCAAGGGTGAGGGGTGCTCGATCTGTAACTGCATGAATAGTTATCCTTCCATATTCCCCTCACTTGCTCATTAACATCTTCCCAACATTCCCACCCCTTCTTGTTTCACTCTCATACTTTAACCTGCTAATGAAAACCTCTCCAACGCTCTGACCAGCTGCCGACAGCCCTCCAGCACTCTGACCAACTGTCGACAGCCCTCTGGTTTGCTATCGTCAGCCTCTCCAGCCCTCTGGTCTGCTATCTTCAGCCTCTGCAACACTCTAAACCTGCTACCGACGTCCTCTCCAGTGCTCTGACCTGCTATCGTTAGTGTCTACCGCACTCTGACCTGCTGCCAACAGTCTCTCCAGCACTTCATCTTGCTACAACAGTCCCTCCAACACCCTACCAAGCTGCCGCAACACCATCCATAGTCATCATGTTGTTGTCACAGCCTCATGTTACAATCTTAACTGTTGTTCTGCAACAGCTCACCCTCTTCAACATCACCCTAATATGTCATTTTATGTCAATTATTGTCTAATTTCTGTTTTGTGATGTCTTCATTGTAAACCTATATGAATTCATCAAATAAGATTTATATTTCTTGTGGTTTTGGGTTAACTCCGATATCATTTGACATCACAGCTAGTCTAACCCTAATTCTATCTTAGGGTTTCCTAGCATCAGTTTTAACTCTCCACCAAAAAATTTCTTAGTTATTACCAAACCATAGCCAAAACTTTGACCAAACACTAATTTCCTCTTGTTCTTTTGAACCTCTCACTCCAAAACCAAGCTATGCCACTAAGGAGATACATGCCCGAGCCTACCCAAAGAGATATACAGTGAGATATATGTTGACTTAAGCGAAGGCTTGCAGATATTGAGGATGAAAACCAGGGGGAGATTAACCTCGTTCTGGTTTTGAAAAATCTAAACGAGGATCTAAATTCATTCCATGGGCAAGACTTTAGTTATGCAGAAAACCGGCCACAAAGCTAGAAAAACCAGTATCAGAGAATGCTAATAGAAAAACAAGCGTATGAAGAACGAGAGAATTTGAAGATGAAGGAGGACATCCAGTGTCAGCTCCGAGCAGCTTACTATAGTTAGAAGTTCAAACTCTAACTTCAGCAGAAGAGAGACCACATCACTAGACGACCACCATGTCTTATACGCAAATCTCAACCTCACAGTCTTACAGCCAAATTACACCCAAGAGAACATCCAAGCTGACCCTGTCAGAGAGAAAGCGAAATCGTAGTGAAGAACAAGTGAAACCAATCAACATCTCTAAATTTGTTCAACCACGAAGTATTACAAGTGTCACGGATTTGGGCATGTTGAATCAAAGTGCACAACTAAAATAATAACAGAAAGTTAAAATAAATAAATAAATAATAAAATAGGCGTCAATTTGGAAAGACGCCCCTGGGTGGGGATTAAATCGTAGCATTTACCACTTTACACCTCATTCCATCGTATCCAGTGAGAATGAGCGAGAGAAACAGCAGGAGAGGAGAAACCGTCAAGCCCTAGTCAGTCAAAGTTGAGGAGGAAGTCGCGACTTCATTCGGAAGTATTGTGCGAAGGAGAGGAAGGAAGAAGGAGAAGAAGCCGAAGAAAGGAGTCTACGACTCTGTCGAGACTTAAGGAGGAAGGGTACGTGGAGAAGCAAACCTTGCGAGTCGAGCATCGCATGTGCTGTTGCCGAAGAGAGGATCTTCGACGTTGTGCTTACGTAGCAGAGGGAAATACTCTGCGTCAAGTGAAGACAAAAGGAAGGAAGACTGAGGCTCTGGATGGAGTCGAAACTGAAGGGAGGACTAACGAGGTTGGGCCAGAGGCATACCTTTTTAAAGGGTAAAGTTTTATAATTTAACAAGTAATTAATATATTGTTATAAAAATACACATATATGAGTGTTAAAATTTGTGTTGGTGTGTTTAATAATAATATTAATAGAACGTTTTATTGCAGTCAAGACTAACAAAGAGTGATTTCAGACTAGAAGATAAGGTTGGAGAAGCGAATTTGAGAGAGAGTTGTGTGTGTTTGTGTGTGTGTGTGTGTGTGTGGGTGGGTGTGTATAGTTATATAGATATAAGTAATGTTAAAATAAAAGTTTACTTGAATCAAGAAGTACTTGAGATTGGGGAGTTATAGTTTTAGGATTGAAGGGAGAAAGATAAGACTTAAGCAATGAAGCAAGCCAAATTTTATGTTAAGGATTTTGCCTATTTGTTTATAGGTGTCAATTTAATTGTCATTTAATATATGTAAATCTTTCTTTTAAAAAATGATTCCTATAGTAATATACATCTTTTAATTGATTTAGGTGTTAGTTAAAGAAAGTGAAGAGAATGGATAATGTATTTAAGAGATCTTTTGTAAACAAAGGTGGGTGATTATTTTCTTTTATGCATTAAATTTATGTTTTATTAAATGAATAATTATTTTATTAAATGATTTAAAACAAGTATTTTATTCATGTTTGACATTTTTTAAGTCTGAAAAGACATCACAAAAGAAAGAAAAATAGCTAACATATGAATGTACATTTTAAGGCTTTTAAATTGATATGAAATGAAATATAAATGTTAAGTCACACAGAATTATCCCTAGATGGTATTGGCAGAGAATGCAATGCACCCATGCACATTAAAAAAATCGTAAAAGTATATATTTGAGTGCAAATTAAGAGTACATACGGGTACATTTTGAGGGTACAATCGAGCACATTTTTAGGATATCTTCATGTGAGACGATAATCATATTATGACTATTAAAAAAATTAAAATGATAAATACATAAAGTGAAACGAGAATGAATAAAATTAAAATGAAAGTACAAAGTTTTATGAAGTAATAAGCTGCATTTTTTTTGTCATTCAAGCATATCATAAGCATCATAATTTAATGCACATTAGATTATTATTATTCACCAAGACAAACTTATAGTTGAATTTAATTATCTTTTTTAGGAAAATAAAAGTAGTAGTAGCTCGAAATATTCGACAAAAGAAACTTAGTTTACAAAAGGAGATCAATAGGGGATGTGTAGATTGTTCTGATATATTTATAGTTTCATTTTGCACTATTTTCTTGCAGATATTGATATATATTGTTGGTATTGATTTGAGATTTGATTTTCAGATTATGTTGTTATTTCTGGATGTTTAAATTCATTGCACTTTTTAGATGTTAGTAGCTCTTTTATAAATTAGAAAATTCTACAATTTTGTGCATAGTTGTTTAAATGTTAATATCATCTGATCATAGTTCCCGCTTTAGTTAATTCTAAGCATTGGGTTGAGTGGTGACAAAAAGAAGTGATATATTTCGTTGGGTAGGGTATTCTTGAAAAAATGAGTAATAACAGTAGACAGTAAAGATGGTGCGGACACAAATGAGGACCAACTTTTAATTGAGGAGGAAAAAATGCACATAATCCCAACTAAGTCCGTGGGAGAAACTCCAACCGACTTTACGGTGAGTGTTCAAGACAGTTTTGAGTTTTAGGAGCTAACACCCAAGACATGACAACCCTATATGAGAGAAATTCATACCATTCAAATCAATAGACTCATTCCAGAGTTACCCCTACTAAGGGAGGTCCATCACGTAAGACATGGGGCCCTTCTATGCTATGTTGGGAAGGTTATATTGAGTTATTCAGATGTTGAATTTAGTTCAACAACATACCACCATCAAATGTCCAGGTAGAAGGGATTAACCCTAACCTTGAAATTTGTCTTTGGAGCTTGATGGGGAAGAAATTCATAAGTGAGATCTAGGTCCTAACAGTGAAGAAGAGGTCTAATATAAGCTTTTAAGGAAGGTGAAGAGAAGAAAAAAAGGAAAATATCAAATCTTACACTTATCATCTAATATAAGCTTTTAAGAAAAAGAAATGATGAAATGTAGCATAGTCTTAAATGCAAATTTAAAAGGAGAATGAAACAAAGAAGAATAGAAGGAATTGGCTGCAAGCTCATAAAATAAAATAAACTCATACATACTGAAGAATAGAGTAAAGCTAGAACTTTCAGAGATTTCTAATTTTTAGCATTGCATCAAAATGAATTGAAAATTTTAAGTGGCTCTGCCTTTCTCGCATTTGAATTTTTAAGGTCTCCTATAAGAAACTTTACTGGACTCCATAGTCCAAATAAATTATCACCTGTTTTAAATTTAATTTATCTCTTATTCATATTAGCACTTAACTTCCCATAATTAACATTAATTTCTTGCAAATATCCTCATGCAAACTTAAAAATCCATGCACAAAAGAGAAATGATTAATATGACATCAAGCAAATAATGAAAATCTTAAAAGGCTAATATGAAACCTAATGGATACTATTAAAGACCAACAACTAATTCCTAGATGATGCTATAATTAAAATATAATGTGTATATGGATGAACAATATCTATAGATAAAACAAATTTGAAAGGCTTAAACTTGTGCACCATTAGGATTAATTATATAGATAAAGTTTTAAATTTTATGTTTGTTTTAATGCATTCATAGCTAAGAAATTCCTTGAAATAGTAATGCAATTTAACTCCATCCATAAGATTCTTTTTATGAAATAACATATCAAAAAATTATAAATAAAATGAAAATCAATCAGTCTAATCATTAGAATAATATCAAAAAACATTTTACAAGAGAAGTATTTTCAAATTATGCAATTGTGCCATCAACCATAGTAGACATGATTGGTTTAATTTCATGAACAATTATAGATTCAAACTCTCATGAACAATTATAGATTCAAACTCTATTAGAAGTAAAGGTTCAAATATGATCTCATGCTTAATACTATTTTCAAACTTCAATTTTGATTTTTGTTTCAGTATAGGTTTAAGTTCATGAACACAAATTAATATAGGCATAGATTTAGATTTAACAATATATATATAAAGTCATATCGTGACTGCTAATCATCTCCTATGTAAAAAATGAATAATAATGTTTGAATACGATCAATTTCATTCACAAATGATTGTTATGTTGGCATGTGTTTAACATGCTTCAATGGAGATGATATTAATTTTTCTTTAGGGGTGGCAGTCGCAAGTGCAATAATCCTAATACAAGAACTAAAAAGAGAGCCAAAAATGTTCATGAGGGGTGATCCAAACTCTAAATGATTTGAAATTTTAATTAAGTATCCCCTAGTCCAAAGGAACTCCCAGCACGGTTTTCAAAAAATTTTGGAGTAGGATTTTACAAAATTTTAGATCCCATATGCAGACGAAACAATTACTCTAAAATTTTTCTAGGTACTTTTCTTAGGATCTAGATGATTTTAGAAAAAAAAATAGATACATAGTAACATTAATATTGCTCAATATCCCACAACTGTGTAGAAAACCTCATGCAATGTTTTTGTTGAATTATAAGTTAATTCATCTAAAATTTCCACCTTCAAATATTTAGTGAAATATACATTATAGCATAACTGCCTAATGGTAATAACGCTTAGATATAAGACTGGTAAACTTTTCAAAATATACAAACACACCATAATCATTTTTGTTTACAACATTCAAATTTATCTTACAGTCGATCTTTAATACTTGAAATGACAAATATTACAATACACATTAAGTAGCAAATCTTCATCAAAATGTTTGAAAATGTCAACTAATTTTGATTCAACACATTCAACTTTCTCACGATAAAAATTATTATATTTATGCAAAAAAATTCTCCAAATTATTATCCAAATGTAAAATTCTTTAAAATCATACTTTTGATCAAATGCAAGAATATAGTTTTGAACCTTATTGTAAACATATTTTAGTATTTCAGAATCATAGCTAAAATGAACTCATTAAAACCGCATTATTTATTTCTTTTATCTAGTTAATTATAATTTCCTACTTTTATTGACATGATAATGTCACCATAAATTATGACACCGATTTGAAGTAAGGTATCTTAGGGTCTAGACTCCTAATGTAACCAGATGATACTATGAATAATTTGATCACACGAAACAAATTTTATATTCGAAGCTTCAAAGCTACAAATTAGAATCCACTTTCTTTTCACGTAAACTCAAAAATATTAGAAATTGTCACTATAAGACTATTTATTGATCAACCAAATCAAAGAAACTCAATGGATATTTTAAACCACAAAAAGTTCGAAACTGAACTAGTATTGAGATCACAATAAGGAATTTATATCATGTTTGATTAAAATAAGAAAAGCTCAAAGAAAATAACATATTACCTGAAAAAAGGGAAAACATTCACCAAATTAAAAAATTAGGTCTCACCCTAATACAAGTATATAACATCATTCAGAATTTGAGTATCGCACTTGTAATGTAGTTGAAGGAATTCAGCATCTAATCACAACATGCATGATTGACAGAAAACTTGAAATTTTACCTAGTGAAATGTTTCTCTACACATGCCTCATCTTATGCTATTTATAATCATCAAAGTCCCTAGGTCAATTACTTTGTTTGGTTCAATTCAAATAAAAAAACTCAAATCATGTTACAAATCATGCAAAATATAAGTGCAACGATTCCAAAACAACAGCCATTAGAATATCACCAAATAGGCACATAATTGTATTCGCCAGCTATAGAGTCATCTAGATTTCCTAAAACAGTATATGAATATGTCCGCCACAATAGTAAACAGCATTGCAACGAAGGCCACAAACTATAGCACAGCCAAACAGCTCCAAGAAACAAAGTGTAAGAGAGATAGAAATCATCCCAGAACTAGTTTTCGTTAGTAAGAATCAAAAACACATACAATAAGAAAACCCAAAACACATAACTCCAAAGCTGATCAATTCATTTAGAGTTGTCAACAGATTGTGTGGATATAAATTGAACAAGATGAATGTTAGCCAGACTAGGAACATCATAAATAAATCCTCATATGCACATCATAATAAGCATGTTTCAGATTACCTGAAATAAAAATCACAAAAATGAAATAGCTACCAAAAAACAAGACTACCTATAATTGTTTAGATCATTTACTTGTTTGTCGCTCCCAGCCACATAAAATTGTAAATTTCCATGAAGAGTGCTTGTTGAATTAGAAGAGTTGAGATTTTTGAATGAAATGTGTCAATATAGGATAAATTGCATTAGTTATCCAAATTGTACTTAAGAGTCAAAAAAGTATTGAACATTCCTGTAGTAAGGCTGTATTATTTAGATCAATAATATACTTAATAAGATTAGATGTCCCACTATAAGTGCACGTTAGCAAAACAAGTCTATCATAATGCTAAAGTAAAGCAGATATGTAACCGTATTATAAACATTTCGCATAAACCAGAGCCTTATTTGACATCAATATAAACTACTGAACAACCTGTGAGAGATCCATGGTCAGTATGCCAGCCACACCAAGAAGAAACACTAGCATCTTTCATGCTTTCACTGCAAGTACAAAGCAATAAATCCACAGGTGAATAGAACATTAAAAGACAAATGAAATACATCAAACTGATTTCTTGCAAAGTTCGATCACAAAATGATTCCAAAGATGCATGGGCATATGAGATACATCACTAAGCCTTTGAGCCTCATTACTAAAGAGAAATAAATACAAAAAAGATATCACTCAAACCTGTGCTTACCTTTGCTGTTTGGCGAAGTAATATAACAGACGACCTTTGTGGCATCTGGAGCGCATTAGGATTTGCTGAAGGCAGTAATCCTCGTTTGTTTTCATTGCTTTGGAAACTACAAATACAAGAAAGGTCAGAGCTACAATGGGAATAAATCTTCACATAAGTCATTTGCATTTACCTGAAAGCCAATATATATATATATATATATATATATATAGATGCATAATTGGATTTATAAATTAATTAAATCCGCTTCAGTCATACTATTCTTTTATTAAAACTTATTATTCATAGAAAAATCTATGTGCTGGAGCTGATCCATTTTTGCTGGAGTGGGTAGCATGCAACAGTTGATGCTTTTAGGTTTGGAATTAACACAGTTAAGTAAATTTTATATGATATATACACACATATAACCCAGCACTTTATTTCCTCTTGTTTTCTCTTCAATTCTGTGCCATGGGCTAACCGAGGCAGGGCAGAACTGGAGCAGAAAACAGAGCAACGGCTCCCAATTAAGCATCTGGGAAGGGGGAAAACAAGGCTTTAAGGCAGGGAGACTTGGGAGGCAAGTACATATATCTTATATTCAAATACTTATATAGCATATTTATTAAAATCATAATTAATTCAGCTTTTTTCTCTTCATTTACCCGTGAATTCAACTGGCCAAACCAATATCTGAGAGCAGCTATTGGGTTGTAGATAATTATAAGGAGAAATAGAAGATTAAATAAGGAAAAGTGGATTTTGGAGGAGTTAAGATAAAGTTATATATATATTCAAATTAAATTGCTAAAAACCCTTTATTTAATATCTATTGTATCGTGAACTACAGCTGGTCTAGTAGAGAGTTAATCAGTTTTAAGGAAGGAATATAGAAAAGACGTTTGAGAGAGTGGTGTGGTGGTGGTGCGGCACACAACCGCAGTTTTTCCTGTTTGAAGAAACTTTGTTTTGATTGCGCCCTCAAAAAGCTGCAGCTGAAAGTTGTGCTTAACCATCATACATGGTTACTTGCAGTGGATACTAGAAAGTTGTAGTCTAACTTCTTAAAAAAAAAAAAAAAAAGTTGTAATAGCCATCATAGTTTTTTAAACAGCAACTTCATAGCTGCTTTTAAAAAAAAAAAATTGTAATAGCTATCACAACTGCTTTAAATTATATTTCAAACTTTTGGATAGAATATTCCTTATTTTATTCTAACTCTCACAAATCATGCCAGAGAATTCATGTTGATGTAAGAATATCAATTGAGATTACTAATGTTTTAAATTAAATTAAATTTAAGAATTTCAAAAAATTGAAATGAATTTTTAGTTGCTAGACTCTTTTTTTTTAATTGAACTTGGGTGAGCATAGTGACAAAGGATATATGGATAGTCAATTGTAAAATAAAAAATAAATTATTAATAGGATAATATTTATTATTGCTTATTAGTAAATTTATTTGTTATGTGCTTTCATTTAAATTTTTTTTATATCGCGCACAATTGTTTCTGCGAATAAAATTTCATATTGCGCACACGATAAAGCCCAATGGCTAATATATTAAAAGAAAGTACGATACATATAGATTGTGTAAGAGAACCCAAACATGGGCACACGATAACCACCACATGCAAAAGGTTCCAAAAAGAGAAAAAACATAAAAATACATAAGAAACGTAAAGAAAAAACAAAAAGAGAATCGGGTAGCTAGAGAGGGACCCAATTTTGTCTTGTCTCTGCCTCTAGTTCTAGGGAAGGGGCCGGCTAATAAATTGGTAAGTTGAGTGTCATTGTCAGTATAACTAATGTATCATCCAATAAGTTTCCGAGCTCGAGTCGGCTCCACTCTTCTTCTTCCTCCTGGTATAGACATGTCATTCCTCATCCGAAGATTGGCTCACCTGATCAGTAGATTGGTCTAAAGTGTGTTGGACATGTGTAGGTTGTTGAACATTAAAAGCAATTATTTGTTGTACCAGCTGATCTTTTATCGGATCGAATGAGCACTCTCGTGTCTTGGCATGTAAGTGGGTCTTCTTCAATAACGGTGAGTAGTATAAGCACATTTGGATCTTTACTTGTAGTATGGTGTTCTTCATCAGGAACTGGGGTGTTTGAAAGAGGATCGAGTTGCACCTTCTCAACAGGGATGGTATATGACTGACCTTTAGCGATATTTGGCCTTAGATGATGATGCAAGCGATTGTAAATAGTAGAAGTGTGACCAAACATACTACAATGAGAGCAATAAGGAGGGTGTGGTTCTATTTCAACCTTTTTCCAATACCCGTTGTGAGTGATGTCAATCCATACCTCATCCGGAGCTAGTTGAGTGATATCTCTCTTAACTAACACACAAGCCAACGAAGGTCTGGTGACAACAAGCGTAGGACTATCAACCTTGAGAGGCTTACCGTAAGCAGTTGCTAAGGAGTAGAGAATTTTCAAGTTGAACAGATGTAATTTTAACCTCAGAAAC
>NEWO01000719.1:250133-264854 GCA_003013225.1 Phalaenopsis aphrodite
AAAAGAGAAGCATAAAACAAAGTTAAGTGTGGCTGAGATGAGAATGCTTAGGTGGTTTAGTGACTTTGCACTTAGAGACAAATCACGAAATGAATATAACCTTGATAGTGTTGGTGTAGCTCCAGTGGCGGACAAGATTAGAGTGAGTCATCTGAAATGATTTGGACACAATAATCATGACCATCTGTTGATCTGATTAAGAGTGTAGATGTTTTAGATTTGACTTATGATAAGAAAGGTAGAGGTAGACCTAAAAGTACTTGGGCATGTTTTATAAAAAATGATCTTAAATTATTAGAATTAAATGAAAATATGGCACTCAAAAAGATAAATTATTTCTTATTTGCACATACATTAAGCCTATGGTGTGCATATTTATCAGAAACTAAGTCGTGATGGTTCCATCCAAATATCCTGGTGATACAGAAGATTGAATTTAGAAATATGGGACTTACAACCAAGATTGATTTTTAGTGAAATTAAATTTTTATGCATATGTAAGATGCATAAATGTAAAAATTAAAATTAAATTGTCAGATATATAAACATATAAGAACTGAGTGGGGTATGTATGTAAATCTTCCTAACAATAATAATAAAGATTGCAGCCTCCTTTCCCAAGTCCCGGCGCTGGTGTGAAAGGTTATAGAGGGAGAGGGCGAAGCGTGAGAGATAGGAAGCGAAATGAAGCTTGAAA
This sequence comes from Phalaenopsis aphrodite, assembly GCA_003013225.1. Taxonomy (NCBI): domain Eukaryota; kingdom Viridiplantae; phylum Streptophyta; class Magnoliopsida; order Asparagales; family Orchidaceae; genus Phalaenopsis; species Phalaenopsis aphrodite. The sequence goes on from NEWO01000719.1 coordinate 250,831, forward strand.
GAGCGAGAAACAAGTAGGAAGTCAGGAGAGAGACGAACCGCGAGAGAGAGGGAAAGATCGGGAGAGGCGTAGGGAGCCGAGACAAATTAAGGAAGATCATGTTGTTTGACAATTTGTTCGAGACCGAGCCAGCTTAAGAGGTCCGGTTTTTTTTTTCTTCTCTTAATTTAAGAATAAAAATTGAGAAGTTTTAGATTTTTATTTCGATGCACAAAATATTTTACAAATTATTTCAAAGCTTTGGATGACAAAGCATAAGGTTTAGCAAAAAAATGTACAAATTGCAAAATTAGGGATGCATGGCAGGTTCAATCAAGGACTTCTAAGTCCTAAGATTTACAGATATGTAAATTGATACATTAAAATCAATAGATAATTATTAAATTTAATTTAGGTAAAACTATATGCTTTTATGTTACAAAATTTAATTAAAGAGTTAATGAACTTTATAATTTCAATAGATTTTAGAAGATTTATGAATATTTCAAGATAATTATTTAATAAGTATAGTTTATATACTTGAATACTGTTAAATAATGAGATCATATTAAAGAGAATCTAAATTTTATGTTGTGTTTGATATAAATTTGAAAAGTTAAATGCTTAATGACAGTGAGTTGCTAAACATTAAATTAGATATTAAGTTAGGGAATTTGAAGATTTATTATAGTTTATATACATAGAGAAAGGTACAAAATTTACTAATCATAACTTATATTATTTAAGGAAAGTAACCAAGTATAAAATAATAAATTATTACAAAAAAAGATATCTAATTAAATTAAAATAACAAAAATGCATATAATTAAGCATAAATTTTACAAATCAATCAATATAAATGTTTTATAAATAATTATATATTTTATTATAAATATTAAAATAAAAGAGGCATAGATAAAAAATTAAGCGACAACATAAATCTATAGATATTAAGGAGAATTCTACAAAAGTGAGAATAAAGAAATCACCAACTGTAGGAGTATGAGAATCTTCTCAACCCACATTAACCATTTTCTAGCTTCAATTTGCCCCTTCGTGTCAGGTAAGATGGATGATCCCATATCATGAAATATTTTCAAATACTTAAACATTGTAGCTCCCCCACTTCTACTCATTTCGGATTGGGAATTCTAAATCAACCATCATTGATGTCATTATTAGTTGTTTGTGAGAGAAGTTTTACGGAAAAATTTGATTGTGCTATCACTATTTGTATTTGATGCAATTTTAAGAATGGATTAGCTTAATAAATGTCATTTTTCCTAGACATGTAGAATATAAGTTCTTTGAGGTCTTGGTTTGTAATCATTGATAATAACCTCTTTGATTGGTTCTAAATTTTTAAACCATAGCTATCAAAGTTGTATTACTCAAATAAAATATGTAACATAAATGTGAAAGAGTTGAAGGTTATACTAGTAGTGGAAAAATACTCAAAAAGCCTTCTTAGATGATTTGCTTGAATTATTACTAATAAGAGAGGTTGCAAAAGTTAAGGAGTCGGTTGTAGAAAAATTTGGAAAAAGCTTTAAAATACCTAATTCATAGCCATGGTGAGCTCTAATAGTTTGTAAAGAAAAATGATAGAAGTTTTAGAATTTGTATTGATATATGAATTGAATAAGCTTACCACATAAAATAAACATCGCAAGGATTGAAAATCTTTTTTTTTCATCATGAAGAAGCTTCAATTTTCTCTGAGGTTGAGTAACAATTAGGATATCACCAATTACGTATTGAAGTAAAAGATATAGCTATAACAATAATTAAAATGAGATATGCCTACTATGAATTTGTATTAATAATGCATTGTACTAGCAGACTAAAATTTAAATTAATCTAGATATGATTAAACTAAAAAAGTTGGATTTGATGGTCCTTGAACAAATTATACCTTACTGAAATATTATACTACAGGAATCCATCTTTTGATCACAGAATAGAAACAAATAAATTGCACTAAATATATTCCACAACATGAAAAGAAAAGTCAATACTAACATTGACTGTTAAAAATCTTTAACACGGTATTTTTCATGATACTAGGTATAAAGTCCATAATTGAAGTTCTTGTAGATGCAATTAAGTGAAAAAATTGTTAACATAATTCACAATTCATAGATTATGCCTTTATTATCTGCAATTATAAGAATATATATAATCAAGTGATTCTCACAAACCTGATTCAAGATCAGGCAAAGCATTAGTAGGCCATATATTTGGTCGGCAATAGTGTGGATACCTACAAAAATATACTTCTTATGTAAATGGAAACAGTCATACAATCATACTGTCACAACAACAAACTAAAAAACCTGATCTAAAATAATTAATTACAACGTAAAAAAGCTACAATCCTAACAAGTTCTTAAAAAAAATATAATGATAAAAAAGTCTAATACAATGTTTATTTGTGCAGGTAGTCTCTAAATTTTGGTCTAATTTTGATATGTAAGTATGTTTTTATGCTTGAAGAATGTGCCTATTGAAAATAGAGAATTTATTTGAATCCATGAGACACAAAGTTGCACAGTAAGACGGAAGCATTGACAGCAACCTGAAATAAATATATTTAGGTTCCCGTTACAATTTGAACAACATTTTTTTTTGGTAACACTACCAAAATATTTTTCTTTCTTCCTTCTGACCATGTCAACTTTGGTAAACAAATTTTCTTTCTGATCACACATTCTTCAAGCTCATTGCCATTTTAGTGTTTCTCTTTTATCCTTCGTATAATACCAAACATCTTAATCAATAATCCAGTAGCATAGCCTTAGTAGATACTCACCCCACTTAGAGATTGGCCGGTTTGCTGAAAAAGGAATGCGGTGTAATTGAAATGCAGTGGAGTTATTTAGTTCAATATAAAATAAATAGAAGGTCTACATTTTTATATGTGATTGGCAATAGGAGGAGCGATGGCAGAAGCTTCTTGAAATGGCAGCAGGAGTGAGTATAGTATAGAGCGAGCAGGCAGCAGTGCAGCCGGCAGCAAGTGGCAATTTACAGTTTATTTGAAAATCACACAAATTTAATGAATTTGAAAAACAATAATTTTGAAGTACATGATGAATTCCAAATCCACCAAAATTTTACATTAAGTTCCATTTTCATCAAACCAAATACTAAAACTTTAAAATACCTGTCTTGTTTTTTTTACACCAGAAAGTATATATATATATAGTTATATATATAAAGTTGTATTCCTCAATTATAACTAATACAATTTACCAAATTCTTCCCCGTGCTTCTCTTGGCCTTCAGGTAATGATTTGAAAGATGAACTACTTCCAGAACGTTATGCAAAAATGATGTGACTTTCCAGATAAAAGAAAGAAAACCAGCATGATTCAACAATAAGTGATCAGGAGAAGACAGCAGCTCTTTTCATACGTAACCAAATAAAGCCTTAACTTCTAAAACAATATCAACAGGAAATTTTACTTGAAGCATGCCGGTCCATTTCACATAACATGTTTCAAATAGAAGAAAAACGAAATTAAATTAATACTACAAGCTATGATAAACAAATTTCTTGAGTCGATTGCAGATTCTACAGTTCACCAAAAATGCATAAAATTACTATTAATAATAAACGACTAGCATGCCCTTCCATATCTGCAGTAGAAGTGAAACACTAAGGACCAAGTTAAAGAAAGATCATTATGGTATCACTGAAAAAGAAAAGCCATCTAATTTTACTTTAAAATGTCTTCTGAAGCTCCCATGCTTTAGAACCTTCCATATGAGATAAATATTGAACAGTAAGTGACAATCATTTAGCGAACTAGAAAATCTAAGAAAATTGTGTACTTGCTTCAGAAACGACTATTTAATTTTACAATCAAGGAATAGTGGGTGTAAATGAAGAAATTCCAGGTGCTACTTCACATTTTAAGGCAACAGCTGAACGTGTAAAAAGAAAGGCATGCAACTGAACATACCGCTGTATGAGGGAACTATCAGTCGTGGGCACATCTAAAACAGGATTGGCATAAAAAGATCCTTTATATGTATCTGTATTATGGCACAACAAAAAAGGACTAATAGTATCAGCAACATCAAAGTAAAAATTTGATGATGTAAAACAATGTTATAACACAAAATTTATATAATCATTCAAATAAAATTACATCGAATAAAAAAATTAATATTAATGTAGAACATGCACAGAAACGGAATAAATAACAAAGCTGGATTTAAAAAGTCAAAATAAATTGTTTGCATGACAATAATAATGATGAAATTGAATTAATTCCCTTAGTTTTTATCATAGGTTACAATTCAAACTCCCTTTCATTTATCATATAGTTTCCACAGTTGCATCTCATACTTTTTTCATATATGAATATAACAGATGCATATCAGGAAAATTGAAAGGTTTGTGAAATGATGTATATCAATGATGAAACAATCATGTGGATGCAGTGACAAATAAAATTTATGGAAGCTCATAACAGTAACACTTACCAAATTTACCAGATTCAAGTTTCTCCTTTCCATGGCTCCATCCAAAATTATACCTGAGAAACAAATAAAAAACATGATGCTCTACTCTAAGCTTGTCCTGAAAAAACAATCAAGGCATAACTATAGTGTTGCTTTGTTAAGCTAAGCAACCTAAAAGTTATAAGAAGAAGATGCTCAAAGTCATAAATCAAGAGAAGGGAAACAATTAGGACCTACATACATTTGTTTGATCAAGAATAAACTGAATAAAACGAAAGTAGAACTTCAAGCAATACTGCTGTTGATAGGTTGAGGTTCCATATAAGAGGTTGTAAATGAAAGAAAACCCTACTTTCTACTGAGGTTTGATAGAGCATTATAGGTCGTTTCATATAGAAAGTTATATACAAAAAGCATGCTAAGACTACAAAGTAAAAATAAAAAACTTCTAGAAACAAGACCAAACAACATGCACTGTCGAATTGATTTCCTCATTTCTTTTCTGTTTCTTTTATCATTACTTCATATTCTTAAATCTGTGATTGTGTCCATATCAGTCAATCCATACCTGCTATCAGGATCTTCAAGCTGATTTCTAACATTATTTGGCAGGCTTGCTATTCTGCAGAAAGCGTATTTTTTTATATTATATATGACTATCACTGCAAGACTTAAAACATCTATAGAAGATATGAGTTGTATGCCTGGGTGATAGATTTAAGAGAGTTTGGCGTAAATCAGAGAATTCAGGGACCTGCAGTTCAAAATAAAAGGTAATTAAAAACTAGTTATCAAAATCAAATTAACGGCATGAGTTTACAGAGCACGCAATCAATACGATAAGGATGAAACAAATTCAAATGCAAAGTAATTGAATTCCAAACAAATTCAATACGATGGAATATTCGCATTATGACAAATTTTTAATTTCTTACGAGATTGACAACTGAGAAAATAGCACCCTTGAAAACCCCTAAAATTTCGAAGTATAGTCTTCTTGAGTCCGATCATACGGACAGTGCAAAAGTATAAAGGACAAAAAACAACTTAGCGAATTCAGACGTACTTCTGATATTGAAATGATCCCCAATCCATTTGGTCCAAACCCTTCTTCGATCTTTAACGACAAATCCCGGCACTCGTCCTGCTTCATCGCAGAGCTCGCATGTTTAGAAAGCTAAAAAGTAAATCGCAAATGAATAAATGAGCACGCATGTTGTTCAATTAATAGATGAGAAGACCTTGAGTTCCGAGTACGAGATGGAAACTGTCCTCTCTGTTCGAACGGGGCTTTCGGCCTCCACGGACCTCTTCTGGCATGACACGCTGCGGCAATTGAGTCGCCCGCCGGCAAGCGGGGAAGACGAAGATCGCGCAGACGCGGGGTTGAGGCCCAGGCTTATAGAGAAGGTTTTGTAGGCAAAGACGGCAGTCATCGCTCTGCCTCTGGAATCAAAAATCGAAAGCAGGTTACCTCTTTATTTTGGCGGTTCTTTGATTGCGTTACGCGATTGGAAACGAATTTAATTGGCGACAGATGAAGACGCGCGAGAATTGGATCGCTGATAATATTCTAACGTTACGAATTTTATTTGAAAATTGAGTTGCAAAAAATTCATGGCTTTTAATTGAGAGTCTTCGGGGGCTGCTCTAGCTTATTAAAAAGTTTATCTGTAGTAATTGTGCCAACAAACTGATGCACAGAAGCTGTTGCTGGGAATTTGAGTATTTATTTATTTTTTGTATTTTACAATAGTTTAGCTTCAGTTATTTATCATAAATGATATTTTTTTACGTGATAGTATCGTTTTGTTTATAACAGAATCTGCAACTTATTAATAGGTTGTTGCGCAACATTTACCTCAGAAAACTGTTACGGTTAGGTTGTTTGTTTATTAATGGTTGTTTGTTTATTGCTGTTTGAAAACAGTTGCAGCACAGCTGTTTCTGGATAAATGATCATTCTATCCATGTGTAATAAGGTTGTTTATAACAGAGTTATCATAGCAATACATTTTATACTTTAGAAGTAAAAATTACTACATAACACTGAAAAAAATAAGATATACATCTATTAATACTATAATGTTATTTTTAAAATAGTATTTAATAATATGATAATATTATTTTTAAAATAGAGATGACATATCACGAGTCAGACCACCTACTATCAATTTCTTATTACTCTCGGCGATGAATGTGTTATCTTATCTGCTCATCAGAAGAAGTAACACTTCTGTGTAATTATTTGCGGACATCTATAAAACCGTCTCTCATAGCTATGTGTCTAACGTGACGTTAGTAATGAAGTTTAAAGTCCACAATGACACAACAATCCTCGAGAGGTATCAAAAACCCTCAAGCGCATATTTCCTGAATGCTTTAAAAGATTATTCATTAGTCATAATAGAAATAGAAACTTTCTTTAGAAATAATTAATTAAATTGGTGTGAGGTCTCAAAGAACTTAGTATACAAACCAACGAATATGTCACTATAAGAAAACTGCAGACATTGTCAAAAAAAAGGTTCTTGATTATCTTTAACTCACGTAATATCAAGTTCGTGTGTGTCACATATGCATATCACCAAAAAAAACAATCCAAAAGAAGCTAAAAAATCGAATCGCTAAAAAAAGTGTGGAACTTGGTTGTTTTTAATAAGATTTTACATGTGACCAACTAATACCAACAATCTGGCCATCTAAAATAACTCATGAGGTCTAACGTCTCATCTTGGACATCTCACACCCACCAAAAGAAAAACAAAAGAAAGGAAACTAGAAAAAAACACTTACAGACATTGTAAAAAACTCAAATAATTATCATCAAATATACAAGGAATAAAGATAAACATGAACTGTATAAAATAAATAAGTAGAAATTAATAAAATAAGTAATTAATTACAGTTTTGTGTAGCGGTAAGGTCTCTGAGAACTTAGTATACCTATCAACAAACTGTCATTACAAGAAGACAGTAGACCTTGTGAAAAAGGGTTCTTGGTTGTTTTTAACTGATGTAATACCAAACTCATGTGTTTCACATGTTTATATCACCCAAAAAATGTCACCCATAATAACCTAAAAAACCACAACATCAAAAGGAAGAGAGAAACTTAATTGTTATTATTAGGATTTCACATGTGACACTAACTAACAACAACTAATAAGTCATTCAGAAGAACTCATAAGGTCAAACATCTCATCATAGACCTCCCAATCTCACCAATAAAAAATGAAAAGTAATTGGAAAAAACACAATTATAAACAACGTAAAACCCAAACACAATCGATATCAAATATACAAGGAGCAGAAATAAACATGAATTGTATTAAACAAACAAGAATCGACCCATTCAACATCTAACAATGACATCAATAATACGTTCTCTCAATTCAACCATTTCTTCGACACCTTTGTCATCCTAGATGCAACCTTCTTTTAAATCTACTTTTGGTTGTGGCATATATTGTCATATGTGTTATTCAAATGCTTCAGGTGGGACGTGTAAATGATCATTGTCAGCCATGTTGAAGTCTCGTCAGTTCAAGAATGATGTCATCGAGTGTAGTTGTGGAGTCATTGTAGCCACTATAATTTGCACCTGCTTTGAAAATGGAAAAGTCAATATATCATGCAGTATAAACCATTTTTCTTCCACACTTCAAATGTTCTTTCAATTACACCATGTAAGGAGGAGTGTCTTTTGTTAAACATTTTTATTCTATCTCGAGCAACATTGTTGGATCTTTAAAAGTAAGGAATGTGATTTTTTATATACAGAAATGGCTTCATATATCACTTTGTATAGAATATCCAACATCGACCAAAATAATATTTATCTATGCTTAAAATAATAATTAGTAATGAAATTAAAAAAAAAAATCTAAAAATGATTAATAGTTGAACAAATGTGGAGGTGGGTGAGGGAAGTTGTGTATTTAATTTCTTGTCATAAAAGTGAATATACGATTGTCATGTGCACTGTCTTCTCAATCAGTCATAACAAAAGTAAAACACGTGTTGAAATCACATTCGACCATCTCATTTGTGGAGGTGATCCACACCGCCCAAGGAACGCTCTCTTTTCATTATTGAATACATGTGCATCTATGTGAGTTCCATCGATCACTATACAATCCTAACAAATTACATTACGTTTTGCTAATTACTTTACTCATTTCAATTTTGAATATAATGAGTAAAAATATTTACCTTAAAAAGTGACATATACATCAGGTCATTTGCAATCTTTACTTGAGTCTTCTCAAATGTGGGATCCTCTAGCTTGATAATTTGTGACGACAAACTAAAAAGAATCTCCAATTCCACTGAGAAGTATTTGTTGATTGTCTCCGATGATTGTTGAAATCATTTCACTGCTTTTCTTATGATTTATTATGTGATAAAATGTCGATGGTTATTGCTAACACTAAGGCTGTAAAAAAAGCTCGTTATTCGCGAACAATTCGTGTTCGACTCGTCTGGGTGTTCACGTTCGATTTGTTCGATAAACAAACGAAACGAGCACAAATAATTTTTTTAGTTCGGTTTGTTAAATGAACCAAACATGAACAGTGATGCGTTTGTTCGTGTTTGAATCATTATTGTTCGAATTATAAAATAAATTAAAATATTTATATATAAAAAACTTATGATATTTAAAAAATAATTATGTACTCTAAAAATTTATCATTTTTTTAAATTAAATCATATAAATTATAATATATAATAAATTAATAATAATAATAATAATATATTATTATTATAAAACATATTTATTTATATAATATAAGTTATATAATTAATAATATATATATTAAAAATATATATACACACAAAATTAAAACCCTAATCCCCTTATCCTGTTAACGCTAGACGCTTCGGCCTCCCACCCTTTCTTCTCTCGAAAGCTTTTGAGTTCGGCTTCTGAGTTTTCTTCTCTGAAAATCGCGAAAAGCTTTCGGTCGCGAGAGCTTAGAGTTTGTTGTTTGTGTTCGTTCTCTAATCATTACTACTATTTCAATTCGATAACATATCTTTGTCTTCGGCGAGTCGGCGTTGGATCAACTACTCTGTATTCTTGCTTGGTTGCTTGTAAGGATACCAAGGTGTCATCTTTGAGCCTATTTTCTTATGATTTCATAATTATCTTCAGATGCCTCTTAGTTTAAACTTTCTTTTTTTAAAACTTATTTAATTTATTTGAGTGAAAGCTAGTACTGCCTCTACATCTAATTTTGTTGTGAGCTCTGCTCTCTCCAAGTTTTTGGAAGTTTTTTGTTATATTCATGCAATGTTTTTGGACTTAGCTTTCTCCAATGCTCGGGAATGTGTCATGAGTATGTGATATGTTTTGGTTTTTTAGGATTTGAAGAAACAAATATCTAAAAGGCTTCTCTTGAAGAACTTGATGTTGTTTTCACTTTAGATTTATGTTCTCAAATTTACTTAAGGAAGATTTATATTAAAGCACTTATGGCATTGCTCTTAAACTTTTGATTGAATATTAGTAAATTTAAAGGTTGAGCTAACTCGTGCCAAGGATCATTTTGATGCTAAAGGTTTCATAGTCATGGGTGATTATTATTGCATGAGGATGGACTTAAATGTGGATTTAAGAGAAGAAAAAAACCCTTAGACCAATAAGTGTGGATACTTGTCAAGCTAGATAAATGTCTTTGTCATTTTCTGTGAGTAAGATTTGGTTTGTTGGTTGCTTGGTGGGGTATTAATGTTCGACCAATGTCATTAAAATTCAAACATACTTATAAATATTTGATGAAAAATATGTATAGTATTTGGAAGGGATTTTAATGTACTTTTGATGTTGGTTGTTGACTGTTGTTAGCTATTATTGGTTGTTGGTTGATGTTAGTTGTTATTGGTTGTTATTGGTTATTGTGGTATTCATGATGTTGTTCACGGAGTATGTTGGTGTTATTGTGCTCCAGAAATTTGTTATTCTTGGTTTTTGTAGGCATTTTGGTTCTATTGAGGGGTTTTGAAGTTGTTTTTTGGTGTTATTGTTTTCTTTGGGGCTCACTATTTGGTGGTGTTTTCGTTGCTTATTTCAGGTGTTATTCTAGGTTTTTGTAGGTTTTTTGGTGTTATTGAAGGGGTCTTGGAGTTATTATTACTTAACGGGTCACCGCTTTACTGTGTTATTAGTTGTTGTAGTATTCATGGTGTTTGTAGGTGTTATCGTGGTTTTGAAGTTGCCTTTTGGTATTATTGTCGTTTCTAAGACTCACTGTTTAGTGGTGTTTTCTTAGCTGTATTCCAGGTGTTATTATGAGTTTCTTTAGGTGTTTTGGTGTGATTGAAGGGGATTTGAAGTTGTTTTTTTGGTGTTATTGTCTTTTCTGGGGCTCACTGTTTGGTGCTGTTTTCTTAGTTGTATTTCATTTCAGGTGTTATTCTGGCTTTCTTTAGGTGTTTTGGCATTATTGAAGGGGTTTTGAAGTTATTTTTTGTGTTATCGTCTTTTTTGGTGCTCATTGTTTGGTAGTATTTTCTTAGTTGTATTTCAGGTGTTATTCTCGGTTTTTGTAGGTTGAACCTCATAGATCTATCAGGATCTGAAAGGTACTTTCTAGATATATTTTTCTCTTGATTTATGAAGAATCATCAAGTATGTTTTGATTAATTTTATGTATGTTAAACAGTAAAAAAACATGAGGTGCTGAAAGGGATCGCTTAAAGGAGGCTTCAAACATTAATAAATCCTTATCAACACTTTGGTATGCAACATGTAGGATGCTTTTATTTTTCTTTCCTTTGTACATAGAACTTTATTTATTTTTAATAATTACGATTGTATAAGCATTTGTTGGATTTGCATGCATGTAATAATGGTTTTAGCTGATTTAGTAAATGGAAGGAAAAGACATGTTCCTTATAGAGATTTGAGACTGACATTTCTTGTTCAAGTCAGAATTAGTTTTGAGTGGACATTTTATTTCTTGCTTTTTATGGTCCTTTACATACACATCAGTACAATTGAAATTCAGGCCCACAATGTAAATACAAAATATTTGAGTGATATGTATGTAATTAATTTATATTGTCATAATAGATATACCACTTTCCAATTGCTTGATGATATCAACTATTTCATGTAAAGATTATTTGCTTGAATATTTGAATGTAATGATCAAATGATGCATTTGTTGAAGTTTTAATTTAGTTTCAATTGTTTTTTACTATTTTTGGTAATTTGAGAATTAATTATTAGAATTTTTGTATCTTCACCAATTCAACTAGTACAAACAAATCTGAAAATTTTTGAACAATTAGAATATTTTGAAGAAATCAAACAAATCGAACATTTCAAACAAATCGAACAATTCAAATATTTCAAAAAATTTAAACACTTCAAATAATTTGAAAAATTCAAACATTTCAAACTATTTGAATTAATTCAAACAAATCAAATCAAATACGAACAAAAATTTCACAAACAGTTTCTAACATAAGCCTATTTCAAACACACTTAAATTTCAAACGAACTGAACATGAACACTTGCTCTATTCGTTCAACTTCAATTCATTTACACCCATGGCTAACACCTCTTTGGTTGTCATTCTTGAAGAACCATGAAATCCATGATTCCTATGAAGTTCATCAAGCAGATCGATAAATATATGTTGTGTCATACGAAAAATGTTGAATCTTGTAGTGTGTCCTAGTAGCTTTCTAGCCCTTTTATCACTAATGTAACATGATATCATGCCATGAGTTCGATCAACGTATGAGTTATAATATTCATACAATAGACAAACTGCTATCACAATTTTCATTCTCCGTCTCTCTTTATGAATCCATGCTAAACAAGTGATTTGTTCAGACAATACATGTGAATCAAACAACGTTACTAAACATCAAAAATTAAATCACTAAATACATAATAACATATTGATTGCTCTTGCGAGAAAAAAAAACATCAAAATTAGAAATCTAAAGACAATACAAGAAAATAAATACAAATAGTTCAACTTTACAGCACAAAATCAATTATCCTTCCTGAAAAAAAAGTAAATAATTAACCTTACAATCATGGCCCATTTTCATAAAGATCTGTCTATAGGTCAAGTCCTCCAACAACTTCAAGGAGTTAAAATATAATTACATGTTCTCATAAACTTCGGGAGTTACCTCCAGAAGACAGATAGCCTCGTCTATGGAGGTCGCATGTGAAGTCTCAGACTCACTCATGCATGAAGCCACCAATTTTGATATCTAGCTTCTAATGAAAGCAACTCTTCTTTTTTTCTTTTTCTCTACCCAAAGATGCTTTGACATGAATGTGGACTCCAATTCATTTTGGTTTAGGCGTGGGCCTTCACCGGAGACAGTTACATGCTCGACATCCAAGTCCTATGCTATGCCTGCAAACCTTTACTCACTAGGTATCCATGCATGCGTCCATGTTGACACAACTTCACTAGACAAATGACCCAATTTTTCTTCCAAATTAGGATCAATTCCATTGATTTTGGATTTCTCAGAAGTTGACACGACCTACAATATACGGGCAAGTTGATTACTCCATAAATTTCAGGAAGAGAAAGTAATGAAAATAAAGTCTTTCATTGATAAGTTGTTAACTTCAATTTCTCAACCCACTGTTCCTGCAAAGTATCAATAATCTATTTGATTGGATCCCAACTCAAGCCCATGGATCCCATTTTATTTCCTTCCATAATTTCATGTTCTTTTTTCAACTGATCTCACTTGTTCTTAAGTTGCAACCTATAATACACCCTTCCCGTCATTTTTTTGAACTTCTTCATAATATTTTGCTATCCATGTTAAAATAAGTTGTGGGTCTATTTCCCAGTTTTACCTCCTTAAGACAGATGTGGCAAAATATCAATTTGTCTTCCTTATCTCACATAGTTTTAACCATTGTGTTACTAGCACAAATAAAAGCAAAACATTAATATTTGACAACAACCATAGCCCACACATGAGCCAACGTCCACAACACAACATTAAACTAAAACATTAATATTTGAAACAGCTTATACCTCTAGAACACAACCACAAGCACCACAAACACCTCCAACCACAATCAACTGTCATAACTATTTTATAAATACCTTTTATTCTCATTCATTGGAGCCTATCACTTGAAAACATTTACAAGCATACCGCTCTGCCCAACCCTTTCTTAAGTAAAAGTTTTTTGTAAGGAAAAAAATCAACCATTACTTTAGCCACCACATATCTTTAATAACTTCAACCACCAACCCATAGCACAACCACCACAACCCTCAACGTAGCCATCACAAAACAACGATCCAAACACATTTCCACAAACATCCCATAGCCACCACACCACAAGGCACAACACCACAAACACCCAACCCACAACACATCCACCACAAGCCACAGCCCAACCACCATAACCCGCAAAACAACCACCCGACCCACAATCACCACACCTCAACCGCACATTCACACACAACCAACATCCACCACACCATAATACATAACACCATAGCCATCCAACCCATAGCCACCACACCTCCAAACACATCCCACAACCACCACACCAAAAACATCC
>NEWO01000719.1:269667-287394 GCA_003013225.1 Phalaenopsis aphrodite
TGGTTTGACAATGATTTCTACTTTTAAATTAAAGTGTGGTTTTGTTTTCTTCATGTATTCTGAGTAGTTTTTTTATCTTTCTCCTTAAAATGATAAATAATTAAAGTGTTGGATGGAAGTTGTGGAGAGTATTAATCTTTAATGTTGGAAAAAGTTATGATGATTTAATTTCATGTATTTCATTTACTTCTTGATCTTGCCCATCTAAATGTTAAAATTTGTTGTGAGAACATGTAAGAATCGGGCTGATATTATCTCAGTCAACAATTGGAAAAAATCACATGAGCTTGTATGAATGAGAATGTAATTCATATGATTTAGTGCAAATAAATTGAGAAATAATCTTTGAAGAGTGTAGAGTTAGAGGACTTTAGAGTGACAGACTAAAACCCCCAACTTGGTTTATTGTTTTAGGTTCTGATACGAGATGTTAGCCCCTAGGTGGAGGGAATCGAGGGAACTCTAGAGTGAGAGTTGTTATCTTCTCTACCTAACCGATCTTCAGAACTATTCAAATTTTAAATTAGCCAATGTTCTTTATGGAATCTCTAGTAAGGATAAATAATAATATTGCTCCTATTTGACACAACACAATTTGAATACTTTCACAACAAAATTTCTATACTTATTACTGATTCATGATAAGGAGAAAAATATTTCATATTCAGTGCTTTTCTTTTGTATAAACTCGAGTTATATTTAGAAGTTGTTTCTGTTTTGTCAAAATATCAAAAATACCAAAAAGAATTGAATTTTAATTACTATAAAAATATTTATAGTTTAAGTAATTGTTTTTTTGAAATAGAAAGTTTGTTTTTTAAAAGTGCATATTGTGAACACTCCCTGTGGGTTTGATATTCAAGGCTTAATCCGAAAGTCATGTATTACTTGATAACGATAGTATCCCAATATATATTAAGTTAAAAAAATAAATTTTTATTTTCTCCATGATCAAGTTTTTAAATAAAAAATATAATCAAATACATTGTTATACTGTTGCATATAAACAATCAGGATCACTATTCTAAGAGGCATTATAAGTAATATGTATAGAAGTGCATCATAATAAAAGAAGGTAATAAAACATAAAATTGTGGATCTGGGCCTCTGCTACTACTATAAAAGGGCTAGTACAATAATATAATAAAGTGTAGAAAATTTAAGCAAATTTATGAAAATCATGAGAAAATCTAGTATAAGAAAGCTTCATTTAAATTGTGAGGAAAAAAAAAACAGAGTTAACTAAAACAAAATTTTTTGTAACATATGGAAGACCGAGGCTAAGTGTAAGACTTTAGTAAATGTGGGGGCTCAGAGTTGGGTTTTCTGCTTTATAATTCCAACCTCGGGTAAAAGCTACATGATGCACGAAAAATATATGCATTTTTAGACCTATATTTTATAATCATTTTTGGTGATATTACGCTTTAAAGGAAGATATTTTTCATGTTTTATTGCAGGTTGATGATTTTTAGCACTTGGAGCAAAAAGAAAGCAAAAAAGATGGAATTTGGAGTCAAAATAAAGTTTGGAGAGAAATACTCAGCACCGACGACGCTAGCATGGACACCGACGACGCCATTTGACAGAGAGAACAAATTTAATTAGGGTCACGGGCGCCGACGATGCCATCATGGGCACCAAAAATACTGAAGTCGGTGTAGGGAAAAAATCTAGAAGATTCAATGAATTTGGACGCTTTTTGAAGAGTTATTTGATACAACTCTTGGAAAACCGATATTATGCTCTATTTAAAGTGGAAATTGATCAGAAAAATGAGTCCTCTAGTGTGTCACTGAGTCCGCTAGTGTGTCATTAAGTTTCCTGTAGTGTTCCATTGTGTGTATTGTGTAGTTTGGTGAGTCTAAGTATGATTTCTCCTAAG
Organism: Phalaenopsis aphrodite; assembly: GCA_003013225.1. Lineage (NCBI taxonomy): Eukaryota > Viridiplantae > Streptophyta > Magnoliopsida > Asparagales > Orchidaceae > Phalaenopsis > Phalaenopsis aphrodite. Next base: position 271,553 of record NEWO01000719.1, read on the forward strand.
AGTTGTTGGAGAGGGAGAGAAGTAAGAGATTTCTTTTTTCTTTACAACTTCGAAGAGAGAATCAAGAGTCTTGTAAAGAGAGAAAAAGTCCAAGAGGAGCTACAAGAGATTTGCTTTAAGAAAGAGTTAAAAATAAGTGGTGTTTGTTTATTATTGTTGTATAAACTTTCTCTTATTTATGAAATTTGTATTTTGTCGTATCTTTCTCATGAGGCATGAGTAGTTTTCTTTTTCTTTCTCCTTACTCTGAGATATGGTGAAATGAAGAGATAATTTGGATGTGTCAATTTTAAAATATAAAATAAATTGTGATGACTTTTTCACACCAATCTTAATTTACTTTTTGATTTGGTCAATTGAAATGTTAACATCTGTTGCGAAACATACTATCCTGAAAATGGAGTATGAGTTTAACAAAAAAGTGAGAATCACATTCGATTCCATGAAGGAGTGGTTCGTTCATGGAATTGGGTGCAAATAAATAGGGAAATATATATTACTGGCGAAGAATTGGAGATTCTAGGGTGACAGACTAAAATCTCTAATTTTGTCTTAGTGTTTAAGAACTAAAATGAGAGTTAGCCTTCAGGGGGAGGGAAGTTAGAGCCAATATCCTCTCAGCCTAATCACGGATTTAGAGACTAGACCTAATATTAGCCAAAGATTCTTTATAACACTTGACTGCGGGTAGAGAATTAAAATTGCTCATATTTGACACAAGACAAATTAAAATCATTTATCTCTCTCATTTAACCAAAAACTCATTGTAGTGGGAAAAATGCTTTCTCATATTTGATAGCTTCGTCACAAAAATATAGTTTGGTAGTAATTGCTTAGCTTTGCTTTACAGTTTCGCTTATAGTTGGTAATTTAATTATGTTAGCATCCTAATTAGTTGAAATTTAGTGTAGTAAATTTTCTTTATCATTGTGAATTTCCTTATTTAAATTTTCATTACAAATTTACATCTCATCGTGGGATCGATATTTGGGGCTTAATTAGAAAATCCTGTATTACTTGATAGCGATAAGTATACTTGCGTAGAATCCCAATATAGATTGCTTCAATTTCTTATTCATAAATAACAAATCAAGTTTTTGGCGTTGTTGTAAAGCGGAGTCAACTTTATTAATTTTACACATCTATAATTTCAGGATCAAGTTTTTGGCGCCGTTGTCGAAAAATTTAAAGATATTTATGTAACAGTAAATTTAATAAATTTGGTAAATTAGGAAATTTAGCGATAAAGTAAATAAAATATAATACAAAAAGAAAAAAAAATAAAAATCATTAAAAAACATACAATAATAGTTTTTTTTTTGAAATTTAAGAGCACTTTTAAGAATTTTTTGCTCATATATTTGTTTATGCGTAGTATTGGATCTGAATGTTTAGTACCTTACAATTCAAAATTAGAACGTACTTTTAGAAAGTTTGAAAACAACAAAAAGAAATTAGAAATTTGAACGAAATGACGAATAACTTAGATAATCAAATAAATGAAAATTGACAAATACCTTTAAAAGATTATGCTAATCCTACAACAGATGAACTTCACTTGACTATTCAAAATCATGATGTTGTTGCTAATTCATTTGAGCTTAAACTTGCTATTATTCAAATGATACAAAATAATCAGTTTGGAGGAACACCTACTGAAGATCCTAACTTTCATTTTGCTAGTTTTCTTGAAATATGTGCTAGTTTTAAATTTGATGGAGTGTCTGATGATGATGTCAGGCTTAGCATTTTTCCTTTTTCATCAATGGACAAAACTAAAGCTTGGTTAAATGCATTAGCACTTGGATCTATCAGAATTTGGGGAGAACTATCACAAAATTTTTTAGCTAAATATTTTTCACCCTCGAAAACTGCTAAGCTTAGAAATAATATTACTTCCTTTTGTCATTTCAAAGGGGAATCAATATATGAAGCTTGAGAAAGATTTAAAGATCTTCTTAGGAGATGTCCACACCTTGCTTTACCAGATTGGTTAATAATTCAAACTTTTTTACAATGGATTAGTAGGGTCACTTAGATCTGTTATAGATGATGCTGCAGGTGAATCATTATTGTCAAAACCTTTTGATGAAGCTTATTCTTTAATAGAGGAGATGTCTACTAATAATTTTCAATGGCCCTCTGAACGGGTAAATCCAGAGAGAGTAGCTAGTATGATTCTTATGGAATGTCTATTTTGGCATCTCAAATTTCTGATATATCAAAGAAGATTGATCAAATTGGAGTGAACTATTCTCAAATACCACCAGTATTGGAGGAAAGTTCACTAGGATGGATAATTGATATTCAATCATCTTATGAAACTATGAATGCTATAAATAATAGAAATAATAATCCCTATTCTAATTATTATAATCCTCGATGAAAAAATCACCCTAATCTTAGATGGAAAAATTATAACAATTCGGTGAACTCCTTAGGAAATTCAAATAACCAAGGGAATCTTAACTATAAACCTTATTATCCTCCTTGATTTAACAATAACTCACAAGTTAAGCAGAAGAAGTGGACTATGAAAGAAGTGATGTTGAACATGGGAAATCAAATACAAAATCAAGAAGTTGCAATTATGAATATTGAAAATAAATTAGAATATATTGCTGCTGCACTTAGTAACAGACCTTCAGGAATTCTTCCCGCACTGTTGAAGTTAATTCAAAAGATCAAAATAAGGGGCAAATTAAAGTTATTCAATTACAAAGTGGAAAAGAAGTGGAGACAAGAATCCAAAGATAAACTGAAGTTGAGAAGGGGTAAGTGGAAATTGAAAATGACAATGATGAAAATAAACCAATAAAGATTTTTTTAGAAAAATCGCCACCTTCATTTCCTCAATGATTGAAGTAGAATAATAAGGATAAATAATTTATAAAATTTTTGGAATTTCTTAAAAAGTTAACGATAAATATTCATTTCATTGAGGCTTTGTAAAAAATGCCAAGTTGTGTGAAATTTATGAAGGATATACTAAGGGTCTGTTTGGGGCAGCTTATTGAATAATTTGTTGATAAGCTGATTAAAAATAATCTGTGATAAACTAAGTGTGGTAGCTATTATAAATTTTTATTTTTTTGGAAAAGTGAGCAGAACATGGGTAAAAACAATATAAAATAATAAAAAATTGAAATTTCGGGCGCTGGACCTCGCCTGCAGTTACGAAACCGTAGTTTTCTGCTCTGCGACGTAAATACCAATTCCAATCAAGGGTCTGTTTGAGGCAGCTTGTGTGTTTCAAGATAAACAGCTTATCCAGAAATGTGGCCCACAGGTCGACCGCGGGGGTCGACCTACGGTCTGCATTTAGTGTAAAAATCTCAAACGCGACAGGAAGCGTTTTCAAAAATGCGCAAACCGAACGGTTAGACAACATTTTCAAAAACGCCGCCGCACTTATTAAAAAGCTACCCCAAACATGCCTTAAATAAGAAGAGAAAGTTTGCAGATAACGAGACCGTTGCACTCAATGAAGAGTGTAGCACAGTTATTCAAAAAGAGCTTCCTGAAAAGTTAAAAGATCCTAGTGGTTTTACTATACCTTGTGTTGTTGGTGAGAAATTTTTTGGAAAAGCCTTATATGATCTAGGAGCTAGTATTAATTTTATGCCTTTATCAATTTTTAAACATTTAGATTTAGGAGAGATTTCCCCTACTAGTGTAACTCTTCAATTAGTTGATCAATCAATAACTTATCCTAAAAGAGGTATAAAAGATGCATTAGTGAAAGTGAATAAATTTATTTTTCCTGTAGACTTTATTATGTTAGATATAGAGAAAGATAAGTAGATTCCTATTATTTTGGGGAGACCATTACTTGCAATAGGGAGAGCTGTGATAGATGTGCAAAAAAGGAGAATTAATAATGAGAGTCAATGATCAAGAAGTAACATGTAATATAGCAAAAGCTATGAAATATCCTGCGATAGAAAAATATAATGATTGTTTTAGAATGAAAGTTACTGATTATCTAAGTAATGAGCAATTTAAGAGAAATTTTGAAGAAAAATAAAGGTAAGAAGATAATTATGAGAATGAGAATGAAATAAAAAATGTGAATTTATATTTTGTTCAAGACAAATTTGAAATTTTGGACATTGCGAAAAATGATAATAAAAATCTTATTCATTCAAGTATTAAACCACTTGAACTTGAACTGAAAGTATTATCTGCCCATTTAAAATATGTGTTTTTAGGAGATTCATCTACATTGTCTTTTATTATATTTTTTGATTTAACTGAATTTCAAGAGCAAAAATTAGTAGAAACGTTGAAAAGATATAAGGTCTTTGGATGAACTTTAGTAGATATTAAAGGAATCAATTATTCAATTTGTATGCACAGAATTTTATTGAATGAACAATATGAACCTAAAGTTGATCTTCAGAGGAGATTAAACCCGATAATGAAAGAAGTTCGTTAGAAAGGAAATCTTAAAATGATTAGATACTGGAATTATATATTTTATTTTAGACAGTGCTTATGTAAGTCCAATCCAGTGTGTTCCAAAGAAAAAAAGAGTGACAACTGAAGTAAATGAGAAAAATAAATTAATTCTAATAAGATAAGTTACTGGATGACGAATTTGTATAGACTGTAGAAAATTAAATGTAGCCCCCAAGAAAGATCATTTTCCTTTACTGTTTTCAGACCAAATGTTGGATAGATTGGCTCGGCAAAAATATTACTGTGTTCTAGATGGATATACCAGGTATCATTAAATTCTAATTGCTCCCGAGGATCAAGAAAAAACAACGTTTACAAGCCCTTATGAAACATTTTCTTTTTGTAGATTGCCTTTTGGACTATGTAATACATCTGCGACATTTCAAAGATGTATGATGTCAATTTTTTTTTAATTTAATTGAACGAGAATGGAAGTATTTATGAATGATTTTTCTGTATTCGGAACTTCATTTGAATTATGCTTAAAAAATTTAGAAAAAGTTCTGGAATTATGTGAAAAAATTAACTTTGTACTAAATTAGGAAAAATGTCAATTTATGGTTGCAGGAGGAATTGAACTTGGGCATAAAATTTCTGAAAATGACATAAAAGTAGATCCAGCAAAAATTCAAATTATTGCAAAATTACTGCCTTCTATTACGGTTAGAGAGGTAAGAATTTTTCTAGCATATGCTGGTTTCTACACACATTATATAAGAAATTTTTGAAAAATTACTAAGCCATTATGCCAAATTTTACAAAAGGATACAAAATTTAATTTTAATGAGGAATGCATAAAAGCATTTGAATTACTGAAAAAAAAATTAATCACTGCTCCTATAATTGTTACATCTGATTGTGGGAAACTATTTGAAATAATGTGTGATGCTACTGATCATGTTATTAGAACTGTTTTAGGGCAAATGTTTGATAAAATTTTTAATGTAATATATTATGCTAATAAAACTCTAAATGATACTTAAATTAATTACACAACTACTGAAAGGGAGTTATTAGCTATTATCTATGGCTTTGATAAGTTTAGACGTTACTTAATTGGAGCTAAATGAATAGTGCATACAGACCATTCATCTATCAAATATTTGATGCAAAAGAAAGATGCTAAACCGAGATTAACTAGATGGATATTTCTGCAACAAGAGTTCAATTTTGTGGTAATAGATAAAAAGGGAACTGATAACAAATAGATGATCATTTGTCTAGACTAGAACAAGAAATATTAACTAATTTTGCAAATAAAATTTTAGAAACTTTCTCTGTTGAACAATTGTATAGTATTGATATAAAAAATATACCGTGGTATGTTGATATAATAAATTATATTGTGAGTGACATTCTACCACAAAATGTAAAGAATCAACAATTAAAGAAATTTATTCATGATGCAAGATTCTATTTTTAGGATGATCTATATTTATATAAACAGTATAAAGGTTTGATCATTAGAAGATGTGTGTCTTACGAAAAAACTGAATAAATAATTGAACGATGTCATAATTCTGAATTTGGAGGACATTTTGGAACTAGTAGAACTGCACATAAATTTTTTCAACCTGGATTTTATTGGCCTGCTCTTTTTAGAGATGTTAATGAATATTTAAAACATGTGATCGATGTCAGCAAGTAGGAAATATTTCTAGAAGAAATAAAATGCCTCTGAATTACACATTGGAAGTTGAAATTTTTGATGTGTAAGGATTAGATTTTATGAGACCGTTTATGCCTTCATTTAGAAATTTATATATATTTCTTGTTGTTAATTATATGTCTGAATAGATTGAAACTATTGTTGTATCTAAATGTGATGCTCAAAGTGTTTCAAAATTTTTAAATAAAAATATTTTTACAAGATATGAAATGCCGAGAGTGATTTTTATTGTTGGAGGATCTCATTTTAGGAATAAGAGGATTGAGAAATTGATTTGAAAATATAATATTATGTATAGATTCTCTACTGCTTATCATTCTCAAACTAGCGGTCTAATAAATATATCAAATCGTGAAATAAAATGAATTTTAGAAAAAGTTTTAAATCCTGATAAATTAGATTGGTTTGCTAGATTAGATACTACATTATGAGCATACATAACTGCCTATAAGACTCCCATTGGAATGTCCCCATATAGACTTATTTTTGGTAAAACATGCCACTTACCAGTAGAGTTGGAACATAAAACATTTTGGGCTATTAAGGAATTCAATCTTAATCTAAAGTATGCTGGTGAGAAAAGATTATTGCAACTCAATGAACTTGAAGAGATTAGAAATGAAACATATGATAATGCAAAAATCTATAAAGAGAAAATGAAAATATGATATGATCAAAGGATTATAAGAAAGAAATTCGAACCTGGACAAGAAGTTTTATTATATAATACTAGATTGAGATTATTTATAAGAAAACTTAAATCTAGATGGTTAGGACCATTCAATGTGATTAAAGTCTATCATTATTGAACTATTGTTATTAAAAATCCTAAAACTGGAAATATATTTAAAGTTAACGGGCATCGATTGAAACATTATTATGAAGAACACATGCCATAATTTAAAGAAATCTTGATGTTGAGTCATCTTGAATAAACATTGGTGTGTCGGGTTGACGATGTAAACCAAACGCTTTGTAGGAGGCAACCCATATATATATCTTAGTCTTTTGTTTTATAATTGTTATAATGTATTAGGAGACAATAATACCTTAGAATTTTACACAATCTTATATATCATAAATAAAAAAAATATTGGTATTGGACAAAAATTTGGGAATGAATTGAACAAAAAAAGAAACAGACACAATTTTGTCTTTGGCACCGATGACGCCATTTTATAGAGCCATGACACTGACAACGCCAGCAGGGGTGCCGACAACACCCAGTTTGGTTTCGACAGTTCAGAGAGTTTTTGACAGACTTTGCCGAGAGACAAATTAAAACCTAAGATTAGCCAACGATTCTCTATAACACTTGACTGAGGGTTGAGATTTAAAATTGCTCCTATTTAGCACAAGAAAAATTAAAATGATTTGTCTCTCTTATTTAACCAAAAACTCATTGTAGTAGGAAGATATTTTCTCATATTTGATAACTTCGTAACAAAAATATAGTTTGGTAGTAATTGCTTAGCTTTGCTTTACAGTTTCACTTCTAGTTGGTAATTTAGTTCTGTTAGCATTCTAAACATTTGAAATTTAGTATAGTCGATTTTCTTTATCATTGTGAATTTCCTGATTTAAATTTTCATTAAGAATTTACATCTTCCTCGTAGGATCTATATTTGGGGCTTAATCAAAAAGTCCTGTATTACTTGATAACAATACATATACTTGCATAGAATTCCAACATAAATTGCTTCAATTTCTTATCATAAATAACGAATCAAGTTTTTGGCATCGCTGCAAAGCAGAGTCAACTTTATTAATTTTACCCATCCATAATTTCAGGATCACTACCAACCCGACAATCCAAGGAGGGCAATCACTAACCTCGATCTAAGTGATTAACTCATGGACCTTTATAAGTGTTCATCCAAATTCTATATTTTTCATGCATATAAAATTTCCTTTGGCAAGCAAAAGTAATTATGCCACAAAAATGATTTTTGTTTTCTTAAATATTTTGTAAGGAGTATATTCCACAGGTTAATCGCTCTATTCAGGCTAGGACTACCGACAACCTAAGAGTGTGAGGGACAACTTCTTCTAAATGTTGGTGAATGGTATTATTAGTCCTATCCACTCCCCGTAGGTCTAAGAGGTAGGAGATACTATCCTAAATCCCACTTCGTATCCCTTGTTTAGCACACATAAGCATTGTCGTCAGTGCCCTCATCACCTAGACTTTTTACTTACACAAGCTAGGTGATCTATATGGATTTTATCTTTGTTTTGGTTTTTTTAGTGGTTGTTTATGTTTATAGGATGACTTCATCCAACAATATTATAATAAATTTAGGAATCCTTTGAAATGTCCAAGAATCTTTCAAGAGTGTTCGGGGAATAACCCTAAAAAATTTTAGGAGTTTTTGGATCATTTCAAGTTCACCTAAGGTTACTATATCATCGAATTAATCATCATTGGTTTTAGTTATGGTGTTTTAACTTGTTCTTAATGAACTTTAATGTTCTAATCATCCCATGATTGGGGTAACGAGTTATTCATTTGATGTTAAGCTTGGGAATTATGTGAGTAGGCACCCTTGAGGGAAAATTAGGTTAGTAAGAAATCTTTACCCTTTCTCTTGGAATTGAACTTGTAGTTTTCTAAAGATATGATTGATTATATTTTATTGTCTAAACCTCATCAAATGATTGTAAATTAATCATAGTCCACTATTAAGCTCTTAAGTCTTTTATGGGTAAACTTATAGTTTTGAAAAAAGGTCTTAATGTAATATGTTGATTTCTTCTTAAAGGATTAAATCATATTGAACCTTTGGTTTGGGGACCTCAAATTAGTGAATTATTGTCTTCCTAACTCATGCCCCTCACATTTGAATCATTCAAACTTAATTATCTTCCAAACTTCAATAATTCAAATTATTACAATTTTATCCTTTTGTAGAGATAGTGTAGATTGGTTTCTACCCTTTAACCCTTTGTGTTTTAGTAATCTAGGAGGGTTAATAATCATAAATATTGTCCTTTTACCCTCTGGTTTGACCTAAATATTAATTAATGTATGAAATTTCGAAATTACTATTTTGTTTATAGGGCTTTCTACTTCATAATTCTTTCAATTTAAATCAAATGACCTTAAAACTTTATTGTTACCTCACTCCCGGGTTAATTGAAACATCACAGGAGAATTTGTATTTTTCTGATTTTTTTATTAATTTTTAACAATTATTTTAGTTTAAAAATAAGATTTTTCAATGATAATTAATTTAACTAATTAGAACCCATCAAGACCCATTTTCCTAACTATTTGCATTGTCTTTAGACTACTTCACGATACTTTATCGAACAATGTAATGCCCTAGCTGTTTTACCACCGCTCTTCCGAATCTTAATGGATCATAATGAATTTTAACAATTCATATGGATAGTACAAAAAGTAAATGAGGTATAGAAGAATACTCATCACGTTGGTATTAAAATCCAATTCTAAAAGCATTCAACACATCCTACAAATCCTATATATTCATCACAAGAGAAAAGTAAAGGAAATCTATTCACAAATATATTCTCTAAACCCCTTATCAATCTCTCAAAATAATGGAAATTTACAAACCCTAGATCTTCCTAGGACTCCTTGGCTTCTCTCCACTTCTCCTAGCTTTCAAATGCTTAAGCCCTTTTTTAAAAATATCCTTTTGAATTACTTAAAAGCACTATATAACTCCCAAATTCATTATGAAGCAATTGTAGGAAAACGGTCGCGCCTTGGCACCCAGAAGTTGGTGCAAAGGCATCAACTCTCAGGTTGTTACGCTGGTTCTGGTGCCTAAGTGCCAATATGCTGACATCAAGATACTTGGATGGAGCGCCTTAGCACCAGAGTCTAGTGCTTAGGCGCCAGACTTTCTGGTTCCAATGCGCTCCATTTAGTTCTTTTTTGCTCCTTTTCAACTCTGATTCGTTTCACGTGTCCTACCTGTTATATCTGCAAGAATAACACAAGAATACATTTTTTAAAATGCATTTTCATCCAAAAAATAAGTGTAAAAGACAAAATAAATTAAACAAGCTTTAGGCCACATCAAAATCCCTCAAACTTAAACGTTACTTACCCTCAAGTAACACTACAACTTCAATTATTGTGATGTATATGCAATGACCCTACCATGCTGCATAAGCACACAACCCAAAATACTCAAAGATGCATCACTAAAAATCTGAAACCCATCAAAATTTGAATGAATGGCTATTGTTGAAAAGGCTCCTCACAAATATCTGACCATTCAAACTTCACTGCCTTTTGAGTCAATCTTTATCGTGGCATAGCAATATGTGAAAACCCTTCAACAAACCTCCTGTAATAAACATCTAGACCTAAAAAACTTCTGAGCTTAGTGATAGTAGTAGGTCTTGGCTAGTCTACAATCACCTTATCTTTATTATAATCTATAGATATGTCATCTCTATTGATAATGTGCCAAAAAAAAGCCACACTTTTAAGCAAAAATTCACATTTAGAAAATTTGGCATAAAGTGTATTCTCCTTCAAAACTTGCTACACAACAAACAATTGACCTGTGTGATTGACTTTATCCCTTAATTACAGTATGATATCATTTATAAATATGATCACAAAAGTATCCAAAAAACTGTTCAAAAATTTGTCAGTCCAAATGACATTACCATGAATTCATAATGCCATATCTTGTCTTGAAAGTGGTCTTTGATATGTCTTTATCTCTAAACTTCAGCTAGTGATAACCTAACCTCAAATCAATCTTTGAAAATGTAGAAGTCCCTTCCAATTGATCAAAAAAATTATCAATCCTCGATAGTGAATATTTTTTTTTAACAGTGAGTTTATTCAACTCCCTATAGCCAGTGCATATTCTAAAGTTATCATCCTTCTTTTTCACAAATAACACTAGAGCTCCCCAAGGTGAGGCACTAGTTCTGATAAACTCGTTTTCTAGTAAGTCCTGCGGTTGACTCTTCAACTCCTATAACTCTTTAACTGCCATTCTGTAAGGTGCCTTGGATACAGCTCAAAACTAGATAGAGCTCAATATTGAAATCAATCTCTTGCACTAGTGGCAACACAGGTAAATTATCAAGAAACGCCTCTGGATATTCTCTTACCACTGGAATATCACCTAAAGACTTCACTTTCATAGAAGTATTCGCTACATGTGTAGGTGATGTGTCTAAAAATGTACTATTTTTTATGTTATATTTTATAATGATATTGCACTTGAAAGACATGTTTTCTTGTGTTTTGGTTGTAGGTACATCAAATTGAAGAATCTGGAGTGATTGAAGCAAAAGACACAAAAATGGACCAAAACGGAGCAAACCGGAGCAAATCAGGTTGAACCGAGACACGCTGGAGCCATGAGGGATGAAACAAGGGACTTCAGTGCATGTGTTCGGTGCTTAAGTGACCAAAATGACGCTTATGTTCCACCAGACAGAGAGGATGGCGCAATCGGTGCTTAAGCGCCAAAAACGGTTTTAAACATATCTTCTACATTATACATTGAATTTCGACAATTTTTGAAGCGGTGCTTCGTGTGTCTCTTGGGGAATTCATTGGAAATGATAAAAGTGACTTTCTATAACAATTTGGGGTGGTTATAAGGAGTTTTAAAGAGTCACTTGAGGCACCATTTGGAAGATTCATTAATATAGACACTTTTGAAGAGCACTTAAGCATCTTTTGGGAAATTATAAATAAAGCTTGGAAGTATTTTAAAATAAAACTCTTGGACTCTTGAATCAATTGGAAGAGGAGAAGAAGACTTGGAGAAGAAGAAGAAGGCTTGGGCGTGAGCCCCAAGACGAGCGACAAAGTGAGAGAGAAAGAGAGAGAGAGTGAGATGTTTCTTCTTTTCTTTTCACTTTGTTATTGGAGAGGATTGTAAGGAGATTGCTTTTTCTATACAAGAAGAGTTTAATTTCCATCAAATATAAGTATTTTCATTGTATTTTGAATCTAGTAGTTTATTTGCATGGTTTAAAGTCTTTTTCAATGAGAAGTTCTTGTTGTTTCTTCATGTGTAGTGAGTAGTTTTCCTTAACTCTTCCCTCTTACAATGAATTAGTATGCATGTGTAGGATATAAAATTGAGTCAAGTGAGAATTTATTGTGATGGTTTTACTTTATTCTTCATTTACATGTAAACTTGATCAACTTACATGTTAAAATCTGTTGTGAGAACATGTAAGATCCGTGATGGTGTTGTCTCAATCAACAGTAGTAGAATCACATGAGATTGTATGGATGAGAATGTAGTCCATATGGTTAAGTGCAAATAAATAAGGAGATAATCTTTGATGGGCGTAGAAATTAGAGGATTTTAGAGTGACATGCTAAAGCTCTCAATTTGGTTCTTAATTTTAGGTCTTAATACTAGATGTTAGCCTTCATGTGAGGGGACAAGGAGACTCTAGAGTGAGAGCTAGTATCTGTCATGCCTAACCAGCTTTTAGGATTCTTAAACTATGAATTAGCCAATGTTCTTTATAGTACTTGTCCAAGGTTAAATAATATTATTGCTTTTAATTGTCACAATATCTCTCACTCCTTGTTTTACTTTTACACATGTCACTAGTTTCGTTGCGTGAGGAAGGGTATTTTTAATATATTAAACTTCACTTTCTGATTTTCACTAAGTATTTTAGTTTAGGAGTAGAAGTCGTATTATAGTGATAATTGTATGATATAATCAAAACCAAACCCTTATCGACCTTCCAAGTTAGGGCGTGTTATTCTAGACTAGAACTTCTCTTGAAAGATGTCGTGATTAACCTCGATCTCCGTGAGATCGATATTCGAGGCTTAATAAAAAAACCATATATTACTTGATAACAATACGTATACTTGCATAGAATCCTTACTATTTAAAAACATAATTGAAATCATACTTTTCTTGGGATCAAGTTTTTGGCGCCATTGCTAGGGATTAAAATCTTCAATTAGTGGTGTCAACTTCATAAATCCTTACATATAAAAAATATAAGGATTAAGTTTTTGGCGCCGTTGCTGAGGATTAAAATCTTCAAGTAGTGGTGTCAACTTCATAAATTATTACATATAAAAAATATTAGGATCGAGTTTTTGGTGCCATTGTTGGGGATCACAACGGTTGATCTTGATTTTTAGGAGAATTTTAGTTGAAGTAATTAGACTTAGACTTGGAAAACTGTAGTGTCGTAAAAACCGTATTTGTGCAAAAAGTTTTTTTTTGTATAAAAAAGTATTGTGAAAAAACTATTTGTGTGAAAAACAAGATGTTTGTGAAAGTGTTTTGTTGTGTTGAATATATTTTTTGTTTTATTTTTTTAGTTGTTAATGTATTATTTGTTGTGTTGTGTATGCAAAATAAAAGATCTACATGACTTGTGCCTTATGATCCAAAATTAGAAAAAAAGGAAAAAAAATAAAAAAAATAGAAAGGACTTGAAAAACTAGAAATGAAAATGGAAAAAAATTCAAAATAATTTGGAAAATCATCATAAATCATTGAGGGATTGTGTAAATCCTAGGATAGATGAAATTCACTCAAGTACAAAAACCCCTATCGTAGAAGCTGACTCGTTTGAACTAAATCCAGGGATTATCTAACTGGTGTAGAGCAACCAGTTTGGGGACCTCCTTTGGAGAATCCCTATTTACACTTATCAAGTTTTCTAGAACTTTGTGCTACATTTCGTTATAATGGCATGTCAGACGATGTTATTAGACTAATGCTTTTTCCTTTCTAATTCACTTAGCAATAGAGCCCAAGGAACACTTCCTTGCAACACTGAGATTAACCCTAAAGAGAGTAATAATAAACAAGTAGAAGCTGTCCAATTAAGAAGTGAAAGAGAGATAGAAGATGTGGTTAGAAAAAGAGAAAGAAGTTGTGAGAGAAACAAAGAAAACTGAAAGACCTGAAGAACATGTTTCTTAGGATTTGGAAAAATTAATATCTCCAACTAAAATCAATTTAGAAAGACCACTACCTTCATTTCTTCAAAGACTTAGCCAACATGAGTTGGATAAACAATTTTCAAATTTCATGGAAGTACTTAAGAAGTTAACGATAAATATTTCTTTCACTGAAACTTTGGAATATATGTCAAGTTATGCAAAGTTTATGAAGGAGATATTAAACAAGAAAAAGAAATTTGGGAATTACGAGAAATTTGCACTAAGTGATGAGTGCAGTGCTATACTTCAGAAAAAGCTTCCTTAGAAACTCAAAGATCCTTGTAGCTTAACATTTCCTTGTGTAATTGGAAAAAAGATTATGTGTGAAAGCTTTATATAATTTAGGATCGAGCATTAATGTGATGTCGCTATCTATATTTAGAAGGTTATGTTTAGCTAATATTTCTTCCACTACTGGAACAATTCAGTTAGCTGATCGATTTATCATTTATTCAAAAGGGGTTATAGAAGACGTGTTTGTAAAAATGGATAAATTTATCTTTCCTATAAACTTTATTGTATTAGATATGGAGGATGATAAATAAAATCCAATTCTTTTGGGGAGACATTTTCTTGTTACTGGACAAGCTATGATAGATGGGCAAAAAGGAGAGTTGACTATGAATATTAATGATTAGGAAGTCACTTTTGACGTGTTAAGACTATGAAATATCCAGCTGAGAGAAAAGATGATGATTATTTTTGGATGGAGGAAATTGATTATCTAAGTAAAGATTATTTTTAAGAAATTTTTAAGAGAAAGTTAACAGAAGAGATCAAAATGGACTTTCATGATGAGTTAAAAACGTTGATTAAAGAAGACTGTATGTCTGTTCAAGAGAGGTGCGAAATGATGAACGTTACAGAAAATAGTAAACTTTTAATTCCATATGTTGAAAAATTTCATAAACTTAAGATGAATGTACCCCATGCAATTTTAAAGCCTACCTATTTAAGGAATTCATCTACACCACCAGTCTTTATAACTTCAAATTCGACTCAATCATAAGAAGAACCTGAATTGAATGATGAAATCAGTAAAAGATCTTTTAAGAAAGAGTTATTCAAAGTCACTGAATGACATATTCCATGGTATATAAACAAAATGAATGAGATTCTGATGCTGGGGTAACCAAAGTAAACATTAGATACATCGGGTTGTCGATGTTAGACCAAGTGCTTTGTGGGAGGCAGCCTATGGTTATCTTTGTTATCTATTTAGTGTGATTATTTTTATGTTGGATTGGATATTAGTGATATGTTGAACTTTGATTCATATTTGATGTGTAGGAGTGGATTGGATTAATGTTGTGAGGTAATTCCTTCATCATGACTAGATTTGTATATGATTTCTGGTATGTCGGCACTATTTTTGGTGTGGGGTTTGCCCGTAAGAAGCTGTCGGTCATCAGAATTGAAATCCCGTTGCCCGCTTCGGAAGGACGTTAAAAAGAAGTTGGGTTTTGAAAAAGATGAAGTCAAACTGACTTCATAATTTTCATAGTTTAGATGAAAGAGCGCTTTACCTCAAATCCTGCATCTATCTTGAAGGATAAACACAAGAATTGAGGGTGTGGCTCAATCAAATAAACTAAAGAAAGTTATGACATCCGTTTGGTCTGTGAAACCAATGTATTGGCCGACAAATTCCCCTATTTAATATAAGGAATTAAATAGGGTTTGTATTATGCTGGGTTCGGGAAAAGCTTCCTATAAGGGCAAGCCCTTATAGTTAATTACATCTTAGGTAACTGAAGTTACCTAAGAATA
>NEWO01000719.1:294699-310080 GCA_003013225.1 Phalaenopsis aphrodite
TCTAATGGTGGGCTACCTTTTCTAGTTTTCTAAGACTAGTCAATAGGAAAGTCCTATGGCTAGACCTAGGCTACTAAAGAAGTTTTCTAGACCTCAACCAAAAGTGAGGTCAACATGGTAGTAGTAGGTTGACGAGTCTGTTACGACTTAGTTCTCAACCAAAGCTGAACATTATCTTGAAGCATGTAGAGTTTGGACTTAGACCACTCCATGTTAATTGTATTACTTCCTTTGTCTGATTTTGTCTTCACTGAGTAAGGTCATAAACTTACTTAGTGAACAATATCTAGATGAGCTACACTATTTATGTTTACAAGATTGTGTATACATTTAACTTAGAGTAACCCTGAAATTGGAAACACATGAGGTAATTATGGTCAACGGGTGATAACCATATAATTTTATATATTACACCCACGTTCTTAGTGTAGTTTCTTCCGTTAGAAATTGAAAGTAAGGAGGTGAAATGTGAGTAGAAGATGGATCAAATTAACCTCATTTGTTGTTTGTTTATGAATCTGTAAGTCTATGTATTAAACTTTGTGTGTCTATGTTTGTGATTCAAGTTGAATGAGTCATTAGAGATGATAGAACTTATCTCAATAGTTTAAACTTGTTAGCATTCAACAATTCCTTTATAAATATTAAAATGTGTTCCTATTTTTTAATCTTCAGTTTGTACTTGTTCTATTATTTAAAATTCCTTTATATTTTTATGTCAAACATGTTTAGGCTAGATTTACTTTCTACTGCAATATTCTACCATGTGTTATTTGTTGATATTTTTGTAAGATGTGTAGTAAATTATAAAAGTGATCTTTCCCTGCCAGATATTTTTGTACTTCATTGTTACACATGTTTGAGCTTAAGTTTGGGGGGAAAAGAAAAATGTTTTCAAATTTAAACCTTAATTATTTTCAAAATTACTACAAATAAATTTGTATTTTATTTCTAATGATTATTGTTATGTGGAGTCACCTTAAGGATGTTAGAATTTTAAGTATGGAAATGGATTATAAAAACTTACTTGATATTTTTAGTGAAAAGAGCGAACCTAGAGTTAAGGATATTTAAAGGAGAAATTGCGAAAATTAATAACTATCTTTAGTAGGAAAAATTGTATTTTTGAAAAATTAAGGATTCTTAGAATTTTTATTTTCAAACAATTAAGGCTCTTTTAAAAAGTATTTAAACAAAAAAAATACATCTTTTCAATTGAAGGAAAAGTAATAAGTTTTAACTTTAAAGGAGGATAGAAAAGTGAAATTATTTAAGGACTTCTTCAGATATAGTAATCTTCACATGAAAAAAAGAATAAAAGAAAGAAAAATAAAAATGAATAAAAAAGATCTTAAAAAAAATTGAGAAGAAGCTTGAGGAGAGGTTCTTATAAAAATTTGTTTCACTTGAGTTTCTCTAAAGTAAAGAACTTAGAACAATCCTAAGCTTGATTTTTATACTTATATTAGTAAAAATTATTTTTAAGAGAGTTTTTAAGTCTAGGAAGAAAAGTTCATAGGATCCGAAGTTTGAAAAATGTGCATAGATTTCTGAATTAGATAGGAAAAAAAATTTCAAGTTTAATGATAAATATTTTAAACCCAGGGCTAGTCTAATTCACTAGAAGTTATTCTAATTTGAACTATCACGTTTTTAGAACAAAATTTAAGCAATTCTAGAGGATGACCCATTAACTCTAATCTACATAAATTATTTTAAAAAGTAGTATTACTTGAGAAAAAGTATTGCCTAAAAAGTACTATTTTTTATGCTATATTTTATAATGATATTGCACTTTAAAGGCATGTTTTCTTGTGTTTTTTTATAGCTACATCAAATTGAAGAATTTGTAGTGATTGGAGCAAAAGGAACAAAAATGGATCAAAACGAAGCAAAATGGAGCAAATCGGGTTGAACCGAGGCACACTAGAGCCATGAGGGCCAAAACCAGAGATTTAAGTGATTGTGCCCAGCACTTACACACCTAAAATGGTGCTTAAGCGCCACCAGACAAAGAGGAGGGCACTTAAGCGCCCAAAATCGGTGCTTAAGTGCCAAAACGGTTTTCAACATATCTTCTAGAATATACATCAGATTTGGACGATTTTTGAAGCGGTGCTTCATATGTATCTTAAGGAATTTGATGAAATGATAAAAGTCACTTTATAGAAGAATTTGAGGTGGTTGTAAGAAGTTTTGAAGAGGCACTTTAGAAACGATTTGGAAAATTCATTGAATAGAAACACTTTTGAAGAGACACTTAAGCATCTTTTAGGAAATTATAAATAAGGCTTGGAATTTTTTTTAAAAAAACTTTTGGACTCTTGAATCAATTGGAAGAGAAGAAGAAAACTTGGAGAAGAAGAAGAAGGCTTGGATGTGAGCCTCAAGGGGGGCGACAATGTGAGAGAGATTTTTTCTTTTCTTTTCACTTTGTTCTTGGAGAGGTTTGTAAGAAGATTGCTTTTGCTATACAAGAAGAGTTTGATTTCCATAAAAGATAAGTATTTTCATTGTATTTTGATTTGAATCTAGTAGTTTATTTGTATAGTTTTAAAGTCTTGTTCAATGAAAAGTTCTTGTTGTTTCTCCATGTGTAGTGAGTAGTTTTCCTTAACTCTTCCCTCTTACATTGAATTAGTATGCATGTGTAGGATATAAAATTGAGTAGAGTGAGAATATATTGTGATGATTTTACATTTTTTTTCATTTACATGTGATCCTGACTCTTTATATGCAATAATATAACAATTTCTTTGATTATATTTTCACTTATACTTCCTTACTTTGCAACAGAGTCAAAACTTGATCCTGAATAAAATAAGAATTTAACTTTTTAATTTATATATATATTAGGATATTACGCAAGTATACTTATTGTTAACAAGTAATATAAAACTTTTTGATTAAGATCTAAATATCGAACCCATAGAAAAATTATGCAATATGCTCTATTGAACAACAAACTTTCTATTTTAAAAAGACAATTACTTAAACTATAAATATTTTTGCAGTATTAAAATTTAAATCTTTTTGGTATTTTTGATATATTGATAGAACAATAATAATTTAAAAAGATAACTTGAGTTTATGTAAAAGAAAAACACTGAATTTGAAAATATTTTTCTCCCTATCATGAATCAGTAATAAGCATAAGAATTATGTTGTGGTAGTATGCAAATTGTGTTGTGCCAAACAGGAACAATTATATTCTTTACTCTTACTAGAGATACTATAAATAACATTGGTTAATTTAAAGTTTGAATAGTTCTGAAGATTGGCTAGGCAGGGAATATACCAGCTCTCACTTTAGGATTCCCTCGATTCTCTCCACATGGGGCTAACATCTCCTATCAGAACCTAAAATAATAAACCAAGTTGGGGGCTTGAACCTGTCACTTTAAAGTTTTCTAACTCTACACCCTTCAATGATTATTTCTCTATTTATTTACACTAAATCATATGAATTACATTCTCTTTCATACAACCTCATGTGACTCTTTTCAATTGTTGACTGCGACAATACAAGCCCGACTCTTACATGTTCTCACAACAAATGTTAACATCTGGATAGACCAAATCAAGAAGTAAATGGAGTTCATGGATTTAAATCATCACAATTTCTTCCAACATTAAAAATTAATACACTCCACAACTTTCATCCATCACTTTAATTACTTATCATTTTATGGAGAAAGATAAAGAAAACTACTCAGAATTCATGGAGAAAATAAACCATACTTTAGTTGAAAAGTAGAAATCTTTGTCAAACCAGTAAGAAGTCTCGATTAAAATCAAAAGTAGTTTAAAAACAAAAGATAAAAACTTATCTCAAATCATCCACCAAACTCTTGAAGTTCTTTTAAATCTCTTATCTTTTACAACACTCTTAACTCTCAAAATAAAACTAAAAACAAACAGGATAAAGTAAATTTTTGGTGCCTGAAAATCTCTCTAAAACTCTCTAAAAAACTTCGCCTTTCCAACACTTTTCAGAACTTTCAAGCACACTTCAAAAAGTCTCAACTTCCTTCTTTTATAAATTTTGAAGAGGTGTCTTGATAAATCTTTAAAATGTGTCCCAATTCAATGTATTCTCCAAAGGATGCCTCCTTTCGTAAGTCTTTTAATAATATTTTCTTTCCTAGTGGTCGTAACCAACCTCTTTAGCCAATAGGTGCCTCAAATACCTCTTCAAAATTCGGCCAAATGAAGAAAATTGCCTAATAACTGCCTCATGCCCTTAAGCGCGGGGCCTCTGGCATACGATGGAACACACCGCTCATTAATATTGAACAATTTTTCATCTGAAAAATGTTCATTAATTTCTTTTTCAAAATAGAGTGGGTTTTCTAATTCAAGCATGGATAAATGATTATCAATTTGATTTTCAGTCCCCTTTCAATCTACTATTTCAAAATCAAATTCTTACGAAAGAAGAATCTATCTTAGAAGTTGAGGTTTAGCATCCTTCTTTTTCATTAAGTACTTAATAGCAAAATGATCTGTATGCACTACACAATGAGTTACAATTAAATGTGATCAAAATTTATCAAGACATATACTATTGCAAATAACTCTTTTTCAGTTGTTGTATAATTAATTTGGGTTTCATTAAAAGTTTTACTAGCATAGAAAATTACTTTGAAAATTTTATCATATCTTTATCCTAAAACAACTCCAATAGCATAATCACTAGCATCACACATCATTTCAAAAGGTTTTCCCCAATCTGGTGAAACTATAATTGGTGTAGTGACTAATTTTTCTTTTAATAACTTAAAAGCTTTTAAGAATTCCTCATCAAAATTGAAAATTGCATCTTTCTCTAGTAAATAGCATAAATGCTTAGCAGTCTTTGAAAATTCTTTAATATATCATCTGTAGAATTCAACATGTCCTAAAAAACTTTTAATTTCCCTTACATTGGTTGGATAAGGTAAATTAGTGATCACTTGAATTTTAGCAGGATCTACTTTCATTCCATTTTCTGATATTTGATGTCCTAATACAATTCCTTCTGCTACCATAAATTGATATTTTTCCTAATTAAGGACTAAATTTGTTTCTTCACAGCGCTTAAGAACTTTTGATAAATGTTTTAAACATGAATCAAATGAAATTCCAAACACTAAAAAATCATCCATAATTACTTCAATCCCTTTTTCAATTTAATCACAAAAAATTGCCATCATACGTCTTTGAAATTTAGCAGGGGCATTACATAAACCAAATGACATTCTTCTAAAAGCAAAAGTACTATAAGGACTAATAAAAGTTATTTTTTCTTGATCCTCAGGAGTTATTTGTATTTGGTGATGACCAGTATATCCATCAAGAAAACAAAAGTATTTATACCCAGCTAGTCTATCCAGCATTTGATTAAAAAAAGGTAATGAAAAATGATCTTTCCTAGTGGCTAGATTTAATTTTCTATAATAAATGTATATTCACCACCCTGTAACTTGTCTAGTAGGTATTAACTCATTATGTTCATTCACAATCACAGTTACTCCTATCTTAGGAACACAGTGAATTGGAACCCATGCACTATCTGAAATAGGGTAGATAATTCCAGCATCTAACTACTTTAAAATTTCTTTCTAACATCTTATTTCATAACAGGATTCAATCTCCTTTAAGGATTAGCCCTGTGTTTGCAGTTCTCTTCCATATAAATTCTATGCATACAAATTGAATGACTGATTCCTTTAATATCTGTTATTGTCCATCCAAAAACTTTATTAAAATTTTTCAAAATTTTCAACAATCTTTCTTCTTCTTCCAACATTAATTTTGAGGAAATTATAATTGGTAAAGTAGAGAAATCTCCTAAAAGGACATATTTTAAATGATCAGGAAGTAACTTCAACTCAAGTTCTGGAGGTTTTTAAATTGATGGACAAAATAATTTATCTTTGTCTATCGTGTCCAGAATTTCAAAACTTTCTCGAACATAGTTTGAATCTTCCTTAAAAAGATCTTCACATTGATCTAATTTCTCTTCTTGCTCATGTTCCAAATATTGTACTTCATATTTTTCTTCATAATTAGTTTTGAAATGACATTCACTGAAATATCTTATAACATTCATTCTATAACATTCATCATCTTTACCTTTTACATGATACTTCATTGATCTTGAAATGTTAAAAGTAACAGTTTGATCATTGACTCGCATTGTTAATTCCCTTTTCTACACATCTATCATTGCTCTTCCCGTGGCTAGGAAAAGTCTTCCCAAAATAATAGGTATCTCTTTATCTTCCTCCATATCTAGCACAATGAAATCAACATGAAAGATAAATTGATCCACTTTCACTAGGACATCTTCTATAACTCCTTTAGGGTACGTTATTGAATGATCTGCGAACTGCAGAGTTACAGTAGTTGGGGTTATTTCTCCTAATCCTAATCTTTTAAATATTGATAATGTCATAAGGTTAATGCTTGCACATAAATCACATAAAGCTTTCCCATAAAATCTGTCTTCCATTGCACATGGAATTGTAAAGCTATCAGGATCTTTAAGTTTTTCAGGAAGCTTCTTCTGAATTATAGCACTGCGCTCCTCACTAAGTGCAACAGTTTTATTATCTTCAAACTTTCTTTTTCTGTTGAGAATATCCTTCATATACTTTACATAGCTTGGCATTTGTTCTAAGGCTTCAGCAAATGGAATATTAATGGTAAGCTTCCTAAAAATCTCCATAAATTTTGAAAATTGCATATCCAACTTCTATTGACGAAGTCTCTGAGGAAATGGAGGTGGTGGTTTTTCTAAGTCAATTTTTAGTGGAGAAATAGGTCTTTCAGAATCTTTTGGAGCGTCCTCTTTTGATTCTTCAATTTCTTCTCTCTCTACTTCAGTTTCTTTTTGAATCCTACCTTCGAACTCTCTTCTTCTTCTAAGTTGAACGACTTTTACTTGCTATTTATTCTGGTCTTTTGGATTTGTTTCAGTATTCCTAGAAAGTGTTCATTGGGATCTACTACTTAATGAATTTGCGATTTGTCTAAGTTAGTTCTCAATATTTCAAATTGTAGCTCCTTGACTTTGTAACTGATTTCCCATTTATAACACCACTTCTTCTATATAGAACTTCTTCTCCTTAAATTGTGTATTATTATTGAAACCTGGAGGATAAGTAGATCTATAATTATTATTCCCTTGGTTGTTCCAG
The DNA here is from genome assembly GCA_003013225.1 of Phalaenopsis aphrodite. Lineage (NCBI taxonomy): Eukaryota > Viridiplantae > Streptophyta > Magnoliopsida > Asparagales > Orchidaceae > Phalaenopsis > Phalaenopsis aphrodite. The sequence continues at coordinate 301,884 of NEWO01000719.1, forward strand.
TTTACTAATGAGTTTCCTTGATTTTTCTCCATTGCTGATTATTACCACCCATAGTGTTATTCCGGTTAAAGTTGGGATGATTCTTCCAACCTGAGTTTTAATAATTTGAATATGGGTTATTCTTTATTTATGGCATTCAAAGTTTCTAATGTTGCTTAAGAATCTACCATTTGTTCAAGTTTCTAATTGTAACAACTTGATTTGCTAACATAGTAAATACATCAGATTCATGAATATTGACTATTTTCTTTGGATTCACCCTCTCAGAAGACCATTGGAATTTATTGGTAACCATTTCTTCAATTAAAGCATAAACGTAATGAAATAGTTTTGACATCAATGAACCACCAATAGTGGCATCGATGATAGATCTAAGAGATCCAACTAATCCACTATAAAAAATTTGAATTATTAACCAATCTAGTATAACATGGTGTGGACACTTTCTTAAGAGTTCTTTAAATTGTTCCCATGCTTCATAAATAGATTCCCCTTCAAACGAATTAAAAGATGTATTATCATTTTTAAGCTTCGTAGTTTTTGATGGTGGAAAATATTTAGCAAGGAATTTTTGCACTAAATCACCCCATAGATCCGTGTGCTAACGAATTCAACCACATCTTAGCTTTATCTCTCAATGAAAAAGGAAATAAACTAAGTCTTCTGACATCATTTGATACACCATCATATTTAAATGAAGCACAATTCTAGAAAATTAGCAAGATATAAATTTGGATCTTCAGTTGGTGATCCCCCAAATTAATTATTTGATGCTATTTGGATAATAACAAGTTTAAGCTTAAATGAATTAGCTATTACAGTAGGTTTTTGAATACTACAATGAAGTTCATCTACAGTATGGTTGGCATAATCTCGTAAAGGTCTAAACTCTTGATGAATTTCAGCATTTTGATTGTTTTCGTTTGCCATTTCTGTAATTTTTTTAGATTTTTCAAGATTATTGATTTTTTTTATTTTTCTGATTTTTTAACATTTCTCTCTAATTCAGAATCATAGAGCACTAGTCCTTCAGAACCTAAACTACGCATACACTAACATAAAATAAAAATAAAATAAAACACACAAAATAAAATACAATTGTTGTTAAAGTTTAAATAAAACTTTCTAAAAATAAAAAAGTGCTTTTAAATCAATTAATATCTTCGACAACGGTGCCAAAAACTTGATCCCGACTGTTTATATGGAACAATATAACAATGTCTCTGATTACATTTTCACTTATATTTCCTTACTTTGCAACAGAGTCAAAACTTGATCTTGAAGAAAATAAGAATTTAACTTTTCAATTTATGTATATATTGGGATACTATGCAAGTATACATATGATTATCAAGTAATATAGGACTTTTTTTATTAAAACTTGAATATCGAACCCACAGAAAATTATGCAATATGCTCTATTGAACAACAAACTTTTTATTTTAAAAAGACAATTATTTAAACTATAAATATTTTTGCAGTATTAAAATTTAAATCTTTTTGGTATTTTTGATATTTTGACAGAACAGTAACAATTTTAAAAAATAACTTGAGTTTATGTAAAAGAAGAACACTGAATTTGAAAATATCTTTCTCCTTATCATGAATCAGTAATAAACATAGGAGTTATGTTGTGATAGTATACCAATTGTGTTGTGCCAAATAGGAACAATTATATTCTTTACCCTTATTGAAGATGTTATAAAGCACATTGACTAATTTAAAGTTTGAATAGTTCTGAAGACTGGCTAGGCAGGGAAGATACCAGCTCTCACTCTAGAGTTCCCTTGATTCCCTTCACCTAAGAGCTAACATCTCGTATTAGAACCTAGAACAATAAACTAAGTTGGGGGCTTTAACCTGTCACTTTAAAGTCCTTTTAACTCTACACCCTTCAATGATTATTTCTCTATTTATTTGCACTAAATCATATGAATTACATTCTCATTCATATAACCTCATGTAATTCTTTCCAATTGTTGACTGAGATAATACCAGCCTGGTTCTTACATGTCTCACAACAAATTTTAACGTTTGGATGGGCTAAATCAAGAAGTAAATGAAGTTCATGGATTTAAATTATCACAACTTCTTCCAACATTAAAGATTAATACTCTCCACAACTTCCATCCAACACTTTAATTACTTATCATTTTAAGGAGAAAAATAAAGAAAACTACTCATAATTCATGGAGAAAAGAAAACCATACTTTAGTTTAAAAGTAGAAATCATTGTCAAACTAAGAAGAAATCTCGATTAAAATCAAAAGTAGTTTAAAAATAAAAAATAAAAACTTATCTCAAATTCTCCACCAAACTCTTGAAGTTCTTTGAATCTCTTCTCTTTTACAACACTCTTAACTCTCAAAATAAAACTAAAAACAAAAAGGATAAAGTAAATTTTTGGTGCATGAAATTCTCTCCAAAACTCTCTAAAAAACTCCCCATTTCCAACACTTTTCAAAACTTTCAAGCACACTTCAAAAAGTCTCAACTTCCTTCTTTTATAAATCTCCAAGAGGTACCTTGATAACTCTTCAAAATGTGTCCCAATTCGATGTATTCTCCAAAGGATGCCTCCTTTCACAATTCTTTTAATAATATTTTTGTTCCTAGTGGTCATAACCACCCTCTTTAGCCAATAGGTGCCTTAAATACCTCTTCAAAATTCAGCTAAATGAAGAAAACCGCTAAAGAATTGCCTCTGGCGCTTAGGCGCAACCTTCTCTATTTAGCTGGTGCTTAATTTTCACCTCTTTGCTCCAAATTTGATCCTTTTTCACTCCATTTAACATTTTTTCCCTTTTTACTTGTACCTGAAAGAAAAAAACACAAATATCTTCTATTAAAGCGCAATATCTTAAAAATAGGTATAAAAATGCGTCTAAAAACACTATATATTTTAAGTGTATAAACATGTAAACTTGATCAACTTGCATGTTAAAATCCATCGTGAGAACAAGTAAGATCCATGATGGTGTTGTCTCAATCAATTGTAGTAGAATCAAATAAGATTGTATGGATGAGAATGCAATCCATATGGTTGAGTAAAAATAAATAGGGAGATAATATTTGATGGGTGTAGAATTAGATGACTTTAGAATGATAGACTAAAGCCCCCAATTTGGTTCTTAGTTTTAGGTCTTAATACTAGATGTTAGCCTTCATGTGAAGGGATGAAGAGACTTTAGAGTGAGAGCTAGTATCTCTCCTGCCTAACCAGTCTTTAGGATTCTTAAACTATGAATTAGCCAATGTTCTTTATATTACTTGACCAAGGGCAAAGAATATAATTGCTCATATTTGTCACAATATCTTTCATTACTTGTTTTACTTTTACACATGTTACTAATTTCATTGTATGAGGAAGGGTACTTTTAATATATTAAACTCCACTTTCTGATTTTCACTAAATATTTTAGTTTAGGAGTAGAAGTAGTATTATAGTGATAATTGTAGAATATAGTTAAAACAAACACTTATCGACCTTCCAAGCAAGGGCGTGTTATTCTAAATTAGAACTTCTCTTGAAAGCCTTTGTGATTAACCTCGATCTCCGTGGGATTGATATTCGGGGCTTAATAAAAAAGCTATGTATTGCTTGATAATGATATGTATACTTGCATAGAATCCCTAATATTTAAAAATATAATTGAAATCATACTTTGCTTGGGATCAAGTTTGGGATCAAATTTTTGGTGCCATTGTCGGTGATTAAGATCTTCATGTAGTGGTGTGAACTTCATAAATCCTTACATATAAATATTATCGGGATCAAGTTTTTGGCGGCATTTTCGGGGATTAAAATCCTTAATTAATGGTGTCAACTTCATAAATTCTTACATATAAAAAATATCGGGATCCGCAGAAAAATTGACTTCCATTATTCAACAATATAAACAATTTCATGCAGGTAATTACCATAGATGTCAGTCATTTATCATCAGAAAATTTAACTTCTACCTCTCTAGGTACATTTGTTTTGATGATCTTGTTATTGTGATCATTAGTGACAAAGTTTTCAGACATCCAATCCATGCCTAAAATCACCTCAAACTCCACAAAAGGCAACACAACATGTTGGGCATTAAAACTCTTTCCACCAATCATAAGTTTAACCTCACAAGATTGATCAACTTTCAAAAAAAAGCTCCATTTGTCATTCTAACTGATAGTATCACAATCATCAAGAGAACATTCAACCGCATCACTTTAGTCAGTTCATTAGCTATAAATGAGTAATATGCTCTTAATCAAAAAAATGCTCCTATCGGTCTACTCTGAAGATATATGATACTTACAATTAACATCATTATATCAAAAATTTTGAGTTATTTTATTAATATTTATTTAAATTGTTACGCGCGCACACACACACACACATTTAATTCAATGACATGATTTATAAGATGTTTAAAGTACACTGGTTGAATTTGTTAAGAGAGACATACTTGTGATGACATTAGAGGAGTCCTTAGCTTCCTGTTGCGACAGAGCATGTATTATGGGTTGAACATTTTACTAAGTTTGACCTGCATTTGACATTGAATCTGAAGATTCAACTGCCCTCAGTCTATCATCGCTTCTTTGAGGTGGTGCAACACTGCCTTTGTAATCTGTTGGATCCCTCTGATCTAATTTAGGACAATTCTTCGTCATATGTACTAGCTGGTGACACCAAAAGCAAGCGTTGGATCTAGATATACATTCAAACTTGTGAGATCTTCCACATTTTCACACTTATTTGTTTTAAACTATCCAATGCTACTGAATCTAGCCTTCTTAGTACTTTGTTGACCTCACTTTTGGTTGAGGTTTAGTTTTTCTTCTTTAGTAGGCTAAGGTCTAGCCATAGGTTTTTTCTGATGACTATTCCTAGAAAATTAGAAAAGGAACCCTCACCATTATAAATTTTTAAACTCCTCTTCACTCAACTTGAAGTTTCACATATTGGTCCTAACCTCTAGCACTTAGTAGGTTGGGTCAGTATGGAGGATCTCAAGGAGAGTCCCCATAGGACTACTTGACCTTAGGGCAGACCTTGAGTGTTGGTCTGGAGCTAGTTCAGTCACTTATACTCACTACCACCTATATTCACTTGCAGCCCTGAACCCAGATTTGTTGACTTTGATCCCTTGATCTTTTGGGAGACTCATGTAGATGGTCCCCTAGACCCACTGGCCCTAGGCTAGGGTTTAGCTAAGACAAATACATAGAGGATCCAAATGTAGATTTCATTGGTCCATAGCTCATGCATAGTGGTTGGCACCCCAATTCTTTAAAAATATTCAACTTGGTCTTTTGCCCCCCTAAATCTATCCAAATTACCTAAATACCCCAAACCCTAAATTTGGCCAAAATTCTTAAATTCACCCAAAAATCATTTCAAACCATTTGAAACAACCCAAATTGCCCAAAACATCCCAAAAATTTCAAAATTAACAAAATACCCTTGGTAGCTCAAACTTTCTCAAAACATCCAAAATCACTTCAAATCCAAAACCAATTTGAACCCCTCAATTCAACCAAATTTGACCATTTTGACCAATACCCTCAAGTTGCCTTTAAAGGCCCAATTTCTTCAAATTCATCTCAAATGTCCATCAGTTTGGCCCCAATCCTCCTCAATTTCAATTCTAAACTCAAATTCATCTTTCATATGATCAATACAAACCAAATCCAAGTCTAATTGATCCATTCTTTGAGCTCAATTTTGATCCAAATTAAACCCCCAATTTTGACCCTAGGACTTAACCCCACTAAATTGAACCCCATAACCTACTCAATTTGCCCCAACTTGAATCCTAAACTCTTCATAAGAAACCTAAACATCAAATTAAACCTTCAATTGGCCTTGTGCAAGCCTCAACTTTACTCAATTTCAACCCACATTCAAAATCCCCAAATTTGCGCCAAATTGGTTGTCCTTAAATTCCACCAAATTGAATGCCCTAACCCCAAAATTGGCACCCAATATATGTTGAAAATTCTTTATGACATCCCCCTAGACCATTTGAGTCATCAATTTGGACCTAGCCCAACCTTAGCTCAACCTAAACCCAAGTCTAACCCAACACCCCCCAATTGACTAAATGCACAAAATCCCTCTAGTTGAACCTCCAAATCAATTCAAAATCACTCCAAAACTTTTAAAAACCTCTTGTGACAATCATCTACACCAAGTTGATTAATCAATTGAGCTCGATGCCATAGCTAGCTAACCAAAAGAAAATATGTTGAGATTTTCATACTCATTTTACACTGATTTTGATGATATTGCACTTTAAAGAAGGGTATTTTTGATGTTTTATTGTAGGTATGATGAATTATGGTCATTGGAGCAAAAAGAAAAAAAAAACGGTGCAATTTGGAGCAAAAACGAGCAAGAAATGAAATTTTGCCCTGTCACCTTTCGATAACTCTTTCGATGATTAATCTCTTTTACATTTCTTACATATTTTTGAATGAGATTACACTTTAAAGGAAGGTTGTTTTCATGCTTATTTTGTAGGGCAATCTGTTAGGAACATAACACAACTAAAATGGGACGAAACAGAGCCAAACAGAGCTTAATCACTTATCTAATGGATTTGCTTTGGTTAAATTGAGTTTCTGTTGTGTTTTCTTAGTGCTTTGTGATGGGCTTCTCTTACTCTCTCTTCTTGTTTGGAAATAATGGTATGAGAAGATTATGTCGTTGTTTTCATTTTACTTTTCTTTTGTAATGAGCAGAATTCATGTTTAGGATTTTGTGATGCATGTTAGAATCAGATTTAATTATCTATGTGATGGTTTTTACTTGCACTTTATTTACATTACAATAAAGGCATGTTGTAGTGTTAAAATTCGTTGTAATTATATTAAGACCCAAGAGGGCTGTGTAATTCTCAACAAAGTAGAACCACATTCAGATTACATGGATGGTTAAGTTCATGGGCGTTGAATGCAAATAAATAGGGATTATACTTTGATGGGCGTAGAATTGGAGATTTTAGGGTGACAGACTAAAATCCCCAATTTGGTCCTATTTTTTTAGTACTGAAGCGGAGATGTTATCCCTCAGCTGAGGGGAACGTGGGAGCTTCGAAGTGAGAGCCGGTATCCTCCCAGCTTAGCCATATATTCAATAAACAAGCATATGATTAGTCAATGTTCTTTATGCCTGGACCAAAGGGTAAAGAATATGATTGCTCCTATTTGGCACATACAATATTCAATGCATCTCATTCCTTTACATTATCTAATTCATTACATAAGAATAGTAGTTTTTAATATCTAAAAATTCTTTAAACCAATTCATCCAAAAAGGGTTATCTTTAGAATTAATATTTGCATTTAGTTATGGTTACTATCTTTACATTTAACACTTGCATTTAGGAGTAGTTGCTAGATAAAACATCATTTTAATCTACATTCCAAACTAAGGTCTAGTTGAAGTATACTAGGATTTGACAAAGGACCTTTTATCTCGCTTCCTTGTGGGATCGATAAACGGGACTCCACTAGAGCCCTATATTACTTGAGTGATACATATACTTGCGTTTGAAATTGTGACTTTACAAAATCATTATAAAGATATAAATCTGGGTTCATAAATTCTTGCATATTAAAAGTTGCATCAAGTTTTTGGCGTCATTGCCGAGGGTTTAAATCTTCTAGTATTTGTGTCAAATTCTTGTATTTTTAGGTATATAAAAAGTTGGCGCCGTTGCCGGGAAAGCTTCGGTAAGAACTTTAGGAGAATTTTAGTTGAAGTAATTAGGCTTACACTTGGAAAATTGTAATGTCGTAAAAACTGTTTTGTGTGAAAAGTGTTTTTATATGAAAAAGTGTTGAAAAAAAAAATTTGTTTTTTATGAAAAATAAGGTGTTCGTGAAAATGTTTTGTTGTGTTGAATATATTTCATCTATTATTTTTTTAATTGTTAATGTATTGTTTGTTGTGTTGCTTATGTGAAATAAAGGATCTACAGGACTTGTGCCTTATGATCTCGAGTTTGAAAAAAAGAAAAAAATAAAAATACAAAGAGGACTCAAAAAACTAGAAATGAAAACAGAAAAATTTCAAAATAATAACTTGGAAAATCATCATACTTCATTGAGGGATTACGTAAATCCTACGACAAATGATATTCACTCAAGTATACAAAACCCTATCGTAGAAGCTGACTCATTTGAAATAAATCCAGAGATTATC
>NEWO01000720.1:0-32519 GCA_003013225.1 Phalaenopsis aphrodite
TATATATATATATATATATATATATATATATATATATATATATATATATATATATATATATATATATGTATATATATATATATATATACATGCAAGAATGAAAACTAACTATAACAAGCTTGCAAGAATTTTCATATCCTAAATATGCAAGTAAAAAAATTAAAAACAGGAGTAAAAGTTTAATTGATCAAATTTTAAACTTACTTAAAATATAGAGATTCATTAGACTTCTATGTAGTGGAGTATAACCTAAAAGTAACAAACACACTAGGAAACAAACACAACTGCAACATAAAGAAAAATAACTGGTAGTGAATTGAAATTTAAACATGCAGATTTAAGTATCAAATTAGCTAGATTCTAAGTTTTACTAAGATTCAAAATTAAATTCAACACACATTAACTAAATACAACAACACAATTAAAACAATTACTACCACAAAAGCATAATTACTACTAACAAAAATACACATACATCATAGAAGTGTCTACTGAACAAAACAAAACAAAAACTAACAACCTCATCACAACAAAACTAACAGAAAGTACATAATACCTTCACCAACAACAATTCATAACAACATACAAACTAAAAACAAAACATTAACCAAAATTAATCATCATCCTTTTCTCCATCACTATAGTCACTACGCCAAGTAGTTGCAGGCTCATATGATGGATATCTAGGATATTGAGGAAATACTACATCCTGATTACCTCTCATGAGGTTCTCTATAGTTGAGTTATATTACTCCTCATAATCACTATGTATCCTCATGTATTAATCGATATGCTCAGCAAAATGCTCTAAATTTCATACCTTATCCGCTGTGTAGTTGACATTATTTAAAATCCTCTGTAATAGTTCTAACTGAGAATCAGATCCAAAAGCCTGACCCCATAACATAGAAGTCTATTAAGTAGAAGCTCGTGAAGTCGAGGCAGCAGAACCACTGAAGAATCCACCCCTCCAGCCAAAAATAGAATGATGTGAATACAATTTCACATTCACACTGGTAATGGATTTCAGCAGCTATAAAATCTCCTCCCAGCTGTTAAATCTAGCACTAGCCTGCTTGCATAACGAAAGGATCAAGGATGTGAATCTTAAAACTGTAGTAGTAGCAGCGACGAAAAAATTGATATCAACTCCATGCATCAAACCTCCAATATCGATAGGCTTGAAATGTTGAATACAATTGTTCAAGGTTGCTTGATCTCAAGTTACTTCACTCAAATGATTCATAGGTAGCAGACGAGTAGAAATAAAATAGTGTCATGCCTTTGTAGTGACATCCAACTTTGAAGCAGAAAAGTTGACTCTTCTCTCATTTATTATCTTCCACAACCCTCTCCCAACAGTCAAAGATGAAATAATCTTGTATAGCTCCTCCTCATTAGGACTACAGTTTGAACAAAAACAAAAATTACTCAAGGGCAAATGATAAAAATGATTAATTACCTCAGGGGAAAAAAGGTGTTGTCTTCCCCCTCACCATGACTCCTTCCTCATCAGCTTCAAGGAGATTCATATAGAACTCTCGTACTATAGAAATCAATGCGACAACACAAACACAACATAACAACTTTCACTGGTGGTGAATAATCAAATCTTCAATAGCTCCTCCCGGACCTTTAAAGCATCGCTCATGAATCAACTCCCTTGAGTGTAGTGCATCACCGTATCGATCCTGACCTCTTGAACTAACAAATTTTTTGGAATTGAATGGAGCCTTCCCCTTCTCTTCATTTTTGGTGCCATTTCTAAAAAAATATAGAAAATTCACAATTATCTATAAATTGAACTTTAAAGCACTAAACTAAACTCCTAAAAGCTTTAACTAACAAATCTATGCATTTTCCATCAATTTCTCTCAAAATTTCACCATGAATAGTGTTTTTTGGGTAGCTCATGAATGTGCTCAAAATACATGGTGAAAATAAAAATTTTTTGCATAGGAGTGAAGCTATTACCTCAAGGATATCAAATCTAGCAATATTTTCTCCAAATCACCAAGAAATCTTCAAAATAGGGGTGCCCTTACTTTGAACTCTTTAAAACCAAAGGAAGAAGGCAACTTCAAGGTGCGTTAATGGGGTTTTTGGACTAATTTTTCACTTAAAAATGTTCGCAAACCAATTTTCGTGAACCAACGCTTAAGAACGAATGATTCAGTTCTTAGGCTTTCATCTATCAGTTTAGGCAGCGCTTAAGCGCGGGTCTTGGTGCTTAGGCGCCAGTGTAGAAGTCTTGCTTTTTTTAATTTAAGTGAAATGCACTAGCCCAAGTCAATCAACCCTATATAGTCTCAAAACACTTTAATAACTAATTTCTCCCTTCTTAACTCTCCTCTTACTCAAGATTCACCAATCTTTACTAATTTGATTCAACACTAAATAACACAAAATTTCACACAAACAAAATACTTATATTCATTCACAAACGATTACAAACATTTTCAAATACATAAATTATCCATAAAAAAGGTCTTGGATGAGAATATTCCTAAACATAATACTAGATCTTAATAACATAAAACACACTTAACTTTAACACACAAACACTAAACACACAAACACTAAACAAAGAACTTAATTCTAATATCCACTATGTGGAACAAATCCTATTGTTAGTCTCTCCTTTAGCATTTGGAATGTATATCTGAAAGAAAGGATGGAGGTTAATAATTCTAGTTGAATCTTCCTCAATAGTTTTGTTCTTCAGATACATGGCTTTATCTGCTTCTTCTATCAAATTGGTATAGCTAAAATACATCTTAAGTTTCCATCCCATATGATCCAAATGTGCGTTAAATTCCATCACTTTTGCTTCAGTTGAAGCCACATCAGCCTCAATTTTAGTGATTTTCTTTGTTATTCCTTTGATACTAACGGCTAGGAAACCGTTGTACATCTCATGTGCACTATGACTAATAAAGTTCTTTCACATTGTTTCCTCTTTCTTCTTTAAATCACTCTCTTAAGATGACATCTTTCCAAAACTCTCTCTTTTCACTTAGAATTTTGGGTTAAATGGAAGTGTGGTGAAACTTCTCCTCATACCCTTCTATTTATAGGCTCTAAACCTCCCATAAAACTCCTAAGCACATTCTAAAATTGCTCTCTCACATTGAAGCCAACCAATTCACTGTTGAACTTCTAGAAACAAAAATTTGCACATGTATTTTAACTATCGTGCCTTAAGCGTCGGACTTTGGTGCTTAAGCACCAGTGCTCAATTTAGCGCATGTCAACTTTACATCTAAATACATGTTCTAACATGCCTCAGTCTTCTTTCAAGGTCTTAGAATGATTAATAACTCGATATATAGTCAAAATACAACTAGAATTTTCTAAATCTCACAAAATAGCATAACATTAAAAACAAACACACGGATAACTATGGGGTGCCTCTCATAGAGCACATGGTTTAATATCGTCAGCCCGATGTAACCAGAGCTTATTTTGGTTGACCCAACATTAGAAAATCATTTAATTTAAGTTGGTCACCTAAAAAGTAGGATTTCAGCCCGTGACCATTCGCTTTGAATACTTTATCATATTTAGGATATTTGATATCCACAACTCCATAAGGATAAACTTTCATAACATCAAATGGGCCCATCCACCTGGACTTGAGTTTGTTTAGAAATAATCTTAACCTTGCATTATAAAGCAAAAAATTTTTTCCTTGAAAGAAAATTTTTAGTAAGAATTCTCCAATCATGCCACATCTTCATCTTTTCTTTGTAAATCTTAGTACTTTCATAATATTCATTCCTTATCCCTTCAAGCTCATTCAATTGCAATAGCCTTTTCTCACCATCATCTTTCAAATTGTAATTAAATTTCTTAATCGCCTAATATGCTTTATGCTTAAGTTCAAGTAGTAAGCGACACGCTTTCCCAAATATTAGCCTATATGGGGACATTCCTATAGGAGTTCTGTATGCAATCCTATAAACGCACAAAATATAGTCAAGTTTGACTGACCAATCCATTTTAGTTGGATTTACAGATTTTTCTAATATTCTTTTAATTTCACAATTGGATTATTAAGTCAACCTACTTGTCTGAGGAAGATAAGCAGTAGCAATTCTATGATTAATATGATATTTATTTAATAACTTCTCTATTATTGCATTTCTAAAATGACTTTCCCCGTCAGTTATAATCACTCTCGGCATCCCAAATCTACAAAATATATTCATTCTTAAAAAAATTGTAGCACTTGAGCATCACATCGAGGTAAAGCAATAGTTTCTATCCATTTGGATACATAGTATACTGCTAACAGTATCTATAAATTTCTGAAAGATGGTATAAATGGTTTGATGAAGTTTAATTCACAAGCATTGAATATCTCAACTTCTAACACATAATTAAGGGACATCTCATTAATCTAGAAATATTGCCTACTCGTTGACATTGATCACAAGTTTTGATATAAGTATTAACATCTTTAAAAATTGTAGGCCAATAAAATCCAGATTGCAAAATTTTGTATGTTAATTTTTCAACACCAAAATGCCCACCAAAATCAGAATTATGACATTTTTGGATAATTTCATAAGTTTCTTCTAAAGGCACACATTTTCAAATAATAAGACAATTTCCTTGTTTATATAAAAATGGGTCATCCTAAAATAATTCTTAGCTTCAGATATAAATTTTCTCTTCTGTTGGTATGTCATTCCATACAGTGTAATATCACTGACAATGAATTTCACAATATCGACATACCATGGAACACACCACTCATTAATATTGAACAACTTTTCATCTGGAAAATGTTCATTAATTTCTTTTTCAAAACATAGTTATTTTCCTAATTTAAACATAGACAGATGATTAGCAATTTGATTCTCAACTCCCTTCATATCTACTATTTCAAAGTAAAATTCTTGTAAAGGAAGAACCCATCTTATCAGTCTTGGTTTTGCATCCTTCTTTTTCATTAAATACTTAATAGCAGAATGATCTGTTTGCACAATACATATAGTTTCAATTAAGTATGACCTAAATTTATCAAAAGCATATACTATTGCTAATAACTCTTTCTCAGTTGTGGTATAATTAATTTGAGCTTCATTAAGAGTTCTAATAGCATAGTAGATAACTTTGAAAATCTTATCATGCTTTTGTTCTAAAAGAGGTCCAATAGCATAATCACCAGCATCGCATATTAATTTAAAAGATTTTTCCCAATCTGGTGAAATAATAATTGGTTCAGTGACTAATTTTTCTTTTAATAATTCAAAAGCTTTTAGGCACTCTCTATCAAAATTAAAAATTATATTTTTTTTCAAGTAAATGGAATAAAGGCTTTACAATTTTTGAAAAATCTTTAATATATTGTTTGTAGAATCCAACATGTCCTAAAAAACTCCTAATTTCCTTTACACTTGTTAAGTAAGGTAAATTAACGATCACTTAAACTTTTGTAGGGTCTACTTCCATACCATTTTCTGAATTTGATGTCCCAAACTATTTCTCATGCTACTATAAATTGACAATTTTCTCAATTAAGGACTAAATTTGTTTGTTCACAGTGCTTAAGAACTTTTGATATATGTTCTAAACATGAGTCAAATGAAGTTCAAAACACAAAAAAATCATCCATAAAAACTTCAATCCCTTTTTCAATTAAATCACAAAAAACAACCAACATACATCTTTGAAATGTAGCAGGTGCATCACATAACCCAAAGGACATTCTTCTAAAAGCAAATGTACCATAAGGAATAGTAAAAGTTGTTTTCTCTTGATCATCAAGAGCTATTTTATATTTGGTTATAACCAGTATATACATCCAAAAAATAAAAGTATTTATGCCCAGATAGTCTATCCAACATTTAATTTAGAAAGGGTGTGAAAAATGATCTTTCCTTGTGACAAAATTTAATTTTATATAATCAATATATATTCGTCATCTTGTGACTTGTCTTGTTGATATGAACTCATTATGTTCATTCAAAGTCACAATCACTCCTCCTTTCTTAGGAACATAGTAAATTGGACTAAGTTATGCACTATCTGCAATCGGGTAGATAATTCCAGCATTTAACCACTTAAGAATTTTTTTCTTAACAACTTCTTTCATAACAAGATTCAATCTCCTTTGAGGATCAACCCTAGGTTTTCAGTTCTCTTCCATATGAATTTTATGCATACAAATTGAAGGACTGATCCCTTTTATATCAACAATTATCCATCCAAAGGCTTTCATGTAACTCTTTAAGGTGTTCATCAAACTCTGTTCTTCTTCTATAGTTAATTTTGAGGAAATTATAACAAGTAATGTTGAGGAATCACCTAAAAATGCATACTTCAAATGTTTAGGAAGTAAATTCAACTCAAGCTCAGGAGATTTTTCAATTGATGGAAAAAATATGTACATTTCTTTGTCGTGTCCAAAAGTTTCTAAAAAATAACTTGAATCTTCCTTATATAAATCTTCTCATTTATCTAATTCCTCTTCTTGCTTGTGTTCCAATTGTTTCATTTCAGATTTCTCTTCATAAGTTGTTTTAAAATGACATTTACTTAAATATCTTATCACATCCATTCTATAACATTCATCATCTTTACCTTTTGCGGGGTATTTCATTGATTTAAAAATATTAAATGTAATTATTTGATCATTAACGTGCATAATTATTTCTCTTTTATGCACATCTATCATTGCTCTTCCTGTGGCTAGGAAAGGTCTCCCCAAAATGATAGGTATCTCCTTATCTTCCTCTATATCCAGCACAATGAAATCGATAGGAAAGATAAATTGATCTACTTTCACTAAGACATCTTCTATAACTCTTATAGGATAGGTTATTGATCTATATGCTAACTGCAAAGTTACAGTAGTGGGGGTTATTTTTCTTAATCCAACTCTCTTAAATATTGATAATGGCATAAGATTGATGCTTGCACCTAAATCACATAAAGCTTTCCCATAAAATATGTCTACTATTGCACATGGAATTGTAAAACTACTAGGATATTTAAGCTTTTCAGGAAGCTTTTTCTGAATTATAGCACTACACTTCTCACTAAGTGCAACAATCTCGTTATCTTCAAATTTCCCTTTCTTGTTAAGAATATCCTTAATAAACTTCACATAACCTAGCATTTGTTCTAGGGCTTCATCAAATGGAATATTAATTGTAAGCTTCTTAAAACTTTTCAGAAATTTTGAAAATTGCTTATCCAACCTTTGTTGTCGGAGCCTCTGAGGAAACGTAGGTGGTAGTTTTTTCAAGTCAACTTTAAGTGGATGAATAAGTCTCTCTAAACCTTTCAGAGAGTCCTCTTTTGTTTCTTCAATCTCTTCTCTCTCTACTTCAGTTTCTTTTTGAATTCTACCTTCCAATTCTGTTTCGCTTTTAAGTTTAACGGTTTTTACTTGCTCTTTATTCTGGTTTATCGAATTTACTTCTGTATTTTTAGGAAGTGTTCCTTGGGATCTATTAGTTAATGAATTTGCTATTTGTTCTAACTGATTCTCAATATTTCTAATTATTGCTCATTGACTTTGTAATTGATTTCCCATTTCTAACACCACTTCTTCTATAGACAACTTCTTCTCTTTAAGTTGTGGCTTCCTATTAAAACTTAGATGATAAGTAGGTCTATATTTACTATTCAATTAGCTGTTCTAGTTTCCAAATGGGTTTACTTGATTGTTCCCCTATTAATGATTATTACCACCTGAAGTATTATTCCAATTGAAGTTGGGATGGTTCTTCCAACTTGGGTTATAATAGTTTGAATATGGGTTATTCTGCTTGTTATTTATGGCTTTTAAAGTTTCTAATGATGTTTGAGAATCTACCATTTCACCCAATGAATTCTCTTCAATCATAGAAATTGGTTGAGAAAAATTCATTCCAAATTACTGTAACTTCCTTGAAATTACTGCAACTTGATTTGCTATCATGACAAAAGCATCAGTTTCATGAAAGTTGACTACTTTCTTGAGATTTACCCTCTTAGAAGGCCATTGAAAATTATTGGTACCCATATCTTCTATTAAAGTATAAGCATCATTAAATGGTTTTGACTTCAATGAATCACCAACAAAAACATCAATAATAAATCTAATAGATCCAACTAATCCATTATAAAAAGTTTGAATTATTAACCAATCTGGTATAGCATGGTGTGGACGCTTTCTTAAGAGTTCTTTAAATTGTTCTCTTGCTTCATAAAAAGATTCCCCTTCAAACTAGCTAAAAGATGTAATATTATTTCTAAGCTTTGCAGTTTTTGATGATGTAAAATATTTAGCAAGTAATTTTTGTGCTAAATCACCCCAAGTTTTGATAGATCTATGGGATAATGAATGTGATCATATCTTAGCCTTATCCCTCAATGAGAAAAGAAATAATCTAAGTCTTATAACATCATCTGTTACACCATCATATTTGAATTTAGCACATAATTCTAGAAAATTGGCAAGATGTAAATTTGGATCTTTAGTTGGTGCTCCCGAAAATGATTATTTGATACAATTTAGAAATAACAGGTTTAAGCTCAAATGAATTAGCCAGTACAACAGGTTTTTGAATACTACAATGAAGTTCATTGATACACCAAAATAATATACTATTTTAAGTGCATATTTTATGCCTATTTTTGGTGATATTACACTTTAAATAAATGGTATTTTCATATTTTTTTTACAGGTATATCATTTTTAGGTATTAAAAAAAATGGCAGAAGGACAAAATTTGGAGCCAAACAACGAATTTTGGGATTCTTGCGCATGATGCGCTAAAATCCAGATAGCTTACCCATGATGCGCCAAAGGCGACTTTTGCAAATTAAGGAGGTTCGAGATGAATTTTTTGCAAATTTTCAAAGGGACAATTGAAAATTAAGGCGGTTCGAGCTCTGGAGTGGCAACCGATATCCTTCTAGCCTAACCAAAAAATTAGGGACCAAACTCTGGATTAGTCAATATTCTTTATAACGCTCGGAAGAGGGTAAAGAATAAGATTGCTCTTATTTGGCACAAAACAATTTTATGTATCAAATGATTTTAATTTCTTCACAAGTCATATACTCATTGTAAAGGGGAAGGATGCTTTCTTAAACTTGAACTTTTCATCAACAAAACTTTTATTTAATTTTCATAATTTTACTTTTGAAAGTCTTAGCATTTAATTTAGTTTAACTATTGTAGTCTTAAATCTGTATTTTAAACAACATTCACTTTAGTACTTAATATTCAAAACTTCACACTTTATTTTTCTTTTATAAATTTAAATTTAAAATATTAGGAACTTACATATATGTATTTTCAGCCTCCCTGTCGGATCGATATCTAGGACTCCATTAGAGCCTTATATTACTTAAGCGATATGTATACTTGCATTATATGTAAAAGGGATTTGGATGTTTAAATGAGTTTTTAAAGATAAACAATTTTCGTTAAACTTATATTTCTGTTGGGATTACATTGCATATTTATTATTATATTGACTATGTGTATTTTGTAATATTGAAAAATATTTGTAAAATAAACACACTAATCCAAAAGATGCATCAAGTTTTTGGCGCTGTTGCCGAGGAAGTAATGGAAAATATTAGTAAGTTATTTTATTTTATTTTTATTTAATTCTAAAAAAGTGTTTATAGTTTAGTTTGAACATTTTCTTATATAAATGTGTTTGCTTATTTTAAATTACTTATTTTATTTGCTTATGCGTAGTGTAAGATCTAAAAATTTAGTACCTTACGATTATGAGTTAGAAAGAATTGTTAGAAAAATTCAAAAAGAAAAAAAAAAGAGAAAGATTATTCTAGCAAAATGGCTTGCAACTCAAGTAAAATTAGAAATGAAAATGAACATCATCAGAGACCTTTAAAAGATTATATTAATCTTACACAGATGAAATTCATTTGAGTATACAGAAACCTGATGTAGCTGCCAATTCATTTGAGCTTAAACTTGTTATTATCCAAATGGTACAAAACAATCAGTTTAGTGGAGCACCAAGTGAAGATTCTAATTTACGCCTTGCTAGTTTTTTAGAATTGTGTGCTACATTTAAGTATGATGGAGTGTCAAATGATGCCATCTGACTTAAACTTTTTCCTTTTCACTGAGGGATAAAGCTAAGATGTTGTTAAACTCATTAACACTTGGATCTATCAGAACTTGGGGAGATTCATCACAAAAAAATATATCTAAATATTTTCTGCCTTTAAAAACTGCTAAGTTAAGAAATAATATCACATATTTTTGTCAGTTTGAAGGGGAATAAATTTATGAAGCATGGAAAAAATTTAAAGATCTCCTTAGAAATTGTCCACACCATGCATTGCCAAATTGGTTAATAATTCAAACTTTTTATAATGGATTGATTGGATATCTTAGATCGATAATTGACGTTGTTGCTGGTGGATTATTAATGTCAAAACCATTCGACGAAGCATATTCATTAATTGAAGAGATGACTACAAATAATTTTTAATGGCCCTCTAATAGGGTAAATCTAAAAAGAGTAGCTAGTATTTATGATTCTGATGCAATATCTATGTTAGCTGCCCAAATAGTTGTTATATTTAAGAAGATAGATCTATATGGAATGAATTATTCACAGACTACACCTGTGCTTGAGGAGAACTCATTGGGAAAAACGATAGAATCTCAATCTTCTTATGAGGCTTTAAATGCAATAAACAATCGTTCTAATAATTCTTATGCCAATTATTATAATCCTGGTTGGAAGAGTCATCCAAGTTTTTATTGGAGTAATAATAACTCTAATCCTGCAAATCTGTAAAGGGGAAACAACACTGCAAATGCATTGGGAAACTCCAACAATGAAGGAAATCCAAATTATAAACCTTATTACCCCCTAGGTTTTAATAATTTGCAAAGTAAGGAGAAAAGGCTATCAATGGAAGAATTGACATTGCAGATGGGAAGTCAACTACAAAGTCAAGGAGCTGCAATCAAAAACATGGAAAATGAATTGGGAAGTATTGCTACTGCACTTAGTAATAGACCTCTAGAAACATTGCCTAGTAATATTGAAGTAATTCCTAAAGATCAAAACAAAGATAAAATTAAGGCAATTCAACTGAGAAGTGAAAAAAAAAGAAAACATAGTTCAAAAAGAAGTGGAAGTTGAAGCTAAAAAAGATGAGGTGGAAAATGAAAAATATGGGGAAGATTTTCATTTTGAGTCAGAATATCCTATTAAACCAATGAAAATCACAGTAGAAAGTCCACCACCTGCATTTCCTCAAAGATTGAAATAGAAACATAAAGACAATCAATTTTCAAAATTTTTGAAAATTTTGGGGAAATTAACGATAAATATTCTATTTGTTGAAGCTATGGAATAAATGCCAAGTTATATGAAGTTCATGAAGAATATCCTTAATAAGAAAAAGAAGTTTGTAGATAATGAAACTGTTGCACTCAGTGCAAAGTGTATTGCTATAATTCAGAAGTAGCTTCCTGAAAAACATAAAGACCCTGGAAGTTTTACAATTCCTTGTGCTATTGGTGAAATATTTTATAGAAAAGCTTTATGTGATTTAGGAGCCAATATTAATCTTATGCCTTTATCAATTTTCAAAAGGTTGGGTTTAATAGACATTTCACCTACAACTGTAACTCTTAAGCTAGTTGATCATTCAATTACCTATCCTAAAAAAGTAATATAGGATGTTTTGGTAAAGGTTGATATATTTATCTTTCCTATAGACTTTATTGTATTAGATATGGAGGAAGATAAATAAATTCCTATCATTTTAGGAAGACTATTCCTTGCCACTGGAAGAGCTTTGTTAAATATGCAGAAAGGAGAACTAACTATGAGAGTTAGTGATCAAGAAGTTACATTTAATATTACAAAATCAATGAGATACCCTGCAAAAGTGCAAGAGATTGAATGCTTCATAATTGATATTAATGAATATTTAAGCCATGAATATTTCAAAAAGACATTTGAAAGAGAATTTGAGAAGGAATAGATGGAAAATCATGATGAGGGTAAAATTCAAGATGAATCTACTGAAGTGAGTAAGAAGGATTTGGATTACATTCAAGAAAAATTTGAAATGTTATATCTTACAAAAAGTAGCAAGAACTTGATTTCATCTATTGAGAAACCTCCTGAACTTTAACTGAAAAAACTTCCTACACATTTGAAGTACGCATTCTTAGAAGATTTAACTGCATTACCTGTAATAGTATCCTCAGCATTAATTGATATGTAAGAACAACACTTATTAGAAACTTTGAAGAGCTATAAGAAAGCCTTTGGATGGACATTAGCTGATATAAAAGAAATCAATCTTTCAATTTGTATGCATAGAATTTTATTGGAAGATCAACATCAACCAAGAGCAGATCCTCAAAGGAGATTAAATTCTTTGACGAAAGAAGTAGTTAAGAAAGAAATTTTAAAATGGTTAGATGCTGGAATAATATATCCTATTTTAGATAGTGCTTGGGTAAGCCCAATTCAATGTGTTCCGAAGAAAGGAGGTGTGACTGTAGTGACTAATGAGCATAACTAATTAATATCAACAAGATAAGTCATTGGATGCCAAATCTGCATAGATTATATAAAATTAAATTCTTCTACTAGGAAGGATCATTTTCCTTTACCCTTTTTGGACCAGATGTTGGATAGATTGGCTGGGCACAAATATTTTTGTTTTCTAGATGGATATACCAGTTATCATCAAATACCTATTGCTCCAAAGGATCAAGAGAAAACAACATTTACTCGTTCTTATGGAACTTCCACTTTTTGGGAAATGCCTTTTGGATTATTGAATGCACCTGTAATATTTCAAATATATATGATGTCAGTTTTCAGTGATTTGATTGAAAAAGGGGTTGAAGTCTTTATGGATGACTTTTCTGTATTTGGAACTTCATTCGAAATATGTCTAAATCATTTAGAAAATATTCTGGAACGTTGTAAAAAGACTAATCTCATATTGAACTGGGAAAAATTTCAATTTATGGTTGCAGGAGGAATATTTCTTGGACATATAATTTTAGAAAATGGCATGGAAGTAGTTTCTGCAAAAATTCAAGTTATAACGAACCTACCTTCACCTACCACAACAATAGGAGTTAGGAGTTTTTTATGACATGTTGGATTTTACTGATAATATATTGTTTTTCTAGAATTTTAAAGCCTTTATATGAACTTCTGAAAAAAAAGATGCAAAATTTGACTTTAACCAAGATTGCCTTAAACCCTTTGAAACTTTAAGGAAAAAATTGATCACTGCTCCTATAATTGTTTCACATGATTAGGAGAAACCTTTTGAATTAATGTGTGATGCTAGTGATTATGCAATTGGAGCTATTTTATGGTAGAGATATGATAAGATTCTCAAAGTCATATACCATGCTAGTACGACTCTTAATGATGCTCATATTAACTATACCACCACTGAATGAGAGTTATTAGCCATTGTGTTTGATTTTGATAAGTTTTGATCATATTTGATTAGAGTTAAACATGTTGTACATACTGATCATTCAATTATTAAATATTGTATGCATCAAAAGGATGCAAAACCAAGACTAATTAGATGGATACTTCTGATGCAAGAGTTTGATTTTGTAGTAATCGATAGAAAAGAGACTGATAATCAAATAGCTGATCATTTATCTAGTTTAGAACATAAAGAAATACTTGATTTAGAAAAAGAAATTAATGGAAATTTTTCTGATGAACAATTTTATGTTGTAAAAGGATGGGAAATACCCTAGTATGATGATATTGTGAGTTATATTGTTAATGGTATTTTTATAATATAGATTAACAAAACAGCAGGAAAAGAAATTCGATCATGATGTAAAATCTTATTCTTGGGATGATCCTTATTTATATAAATAATGTAAAGATCTAGTTATGAGACGATGTGTGCCTTATTAAGAAATTCAGGAGATTATCTAGAAATGTCATGATTCTGAATTTGGAAAATATTTTAGGAATGATAGAACTGCTCGTAAAATTTAACGATCTAGATTTTATTGGTCTACTCAATAAAAATATTTTTACAAAATTTTTAATTAAAAATATTTTTACAAGATATAGAATGTTAAGAGTAATCATTACCGATGGAGGATCTCATTTTAGAAATGCTATGGTTGCAAGATTGATGGAAATATATAATATTATGCATAAAATTGCAACTGCTTATCATCCCCATACTAGTGCTTTAGCTGAAGTATCTAATTGTGAAATTAAGAGGTTTGTTAGATTAGATACTGTATTGTGGGAATACAGGATATCTTATAAGACACCTATAAGAATGTCTCCATGTAGATTAATTTTTGCGAAAACTTGTCACTTGCCAGTAGAATTAGAGCATAAAGCTTATTGGGCTATAAAAGAATTCAATTTTAATTTAAAAGAAGCTGGTGAGAAAATATTATTGCAATTGAATGAGATTGAGGAAATTAGAAATGAATCTTTACGATAATGCGATAATTTATAAGGAAAAAATGAAAGAATGACATGATCAGAAGATAAGAAAAAGAGAATTTGAGCCTAGACAAGAAGTTTTATTATACAATATAAGATTGAATTTTTTTCCTGAAAAATTGAAGTTTAGGTGGAAAGGGTGATTCAGAGTTATAAAAGTCTATCTCTATAGAGCAGTTAATATTGAAGATCCAAAACTGGAAGGAAGTTTAAAGTGAATGGGCACAGATTGAATCCTTTTTTTTTTGATGGTCAAAGAACAGTTTTTAATAAGACTGTAATGTTGGTTCATCCAGAATAAGACTGGTAATGTGGGGCTGATGACGTTAAACCACACACTTATTGGGAGGTAACCCATTTGTATCATTATTTTATTTGTTTTTGAGTTTTTGTTTAAAATATTTCACATATATTTATGTTTAAGTCTTTATGTAGTTCGTGTATTTGAGAAAAAATATTTAAAAACATTTATATTTACTTAATTTTATGGAATGGCTGAGAATTTATTGGATCGAAATAGAAACAGCCAAAATTTTGGAACAGACACATGATGCGCCGAATTCCAGAGAGCTGGTGCATGGTGCGCCAGATAGGCGCATGATACACCGCGGTGACAAAAATAACTTAAAACATCTCCAATGGCAGTTTTTGGTCAGGACTTCTCAATATAACTCCTAAAAACTTACTCCAAAGCCTATTTTAGAGGGGAAAATGAGGGAAGAGTCACCACTTTTCAAATCCTATGGCTTCCCACTCTAAAAACTCCGCTAGATTTGGAATTTTCAACTGGAAAAAGTTCGTCAGTTTCATTGCGTAGAGTTACATGATCACTAATAAAAAAGAGGGGATTTGTTAATCAAGGATTCAACATGCCGAATAATCAAGTTGAAGAAGTTATTACGAAGAGGTGTTGGGAAGTGCTTTGCTACACTACTGTCATTGTAGTCGTCCCTGTGGTAAACCAAGGAATGATCTATGTGCGAGGTAGGTTTGTGCAGTTCACTCCTTCAAGAATCAATGAGATGTTTATGATTGAGAATGTGTCTATTTGCCATTATACAAACTTTACCCCTACTAGAGATAATATGAATGAACTCTATCACCACCTTACAGATGAAGATGCTAATTGGGAAGCCCAAAATGATGAGAATGTGAGTTTTTCTTCATCACTATTAAATCCTAGTTGAAAGGCATAACATTTCTTCATTTCTTTGAAAATACTGCCTACCATGAGAATTAGTAAGGTGAATAAGGAGAGTTTTATTCTAAACTATTGTATTTAAACTGGAAAACCTGTTGATATTGGAGTCATAATTGTGAAGTCGATTTTGGGTTTGATTGTGAATGGATCAGCAACTAAACTAGGACATCCATCCACTACTTTCCTACTCTGCAATCAATCACAAGTACCTTATGAAAGTTGGGAAAAGGTGCTACTTACTATAAAGCTGATGGATCTAGAAGTCTATTGTAGCTGTATTGGAATTGGAGATGAAAATGACATGAATGTGCTGATGGATCAAGAGTCTCTGAATTCATCACCTGTTCAGTCCTACTACAACTCGAACGCACTTTTGAAGTAAATCAAGAAGATGGAAAATGAGATGCAAAATCTTATGCATGCAATTGAGAATATTTTTGAAAAGCTGGATCATCTGAATTGGAGGCTAAAGGAACATTTTGAACATAATGGGTGTATTGAAGATGGTTTGGTATGTATGTTCAAGAAACATGCTTGGATTGAGGATGAGAATTCAAATGATGAATTTCTATTTCAACCCTTCTACAATCTGTATGTGCACTACCAATCTATGGAGATATTCAGAAGGATGAGAGTGAAGAAGATGTTTGAATTTAAGTTATGCACGGGAGGTTGTTTTTAATATTGTTTGTTTTAATTACTTTGTTGTGTTGGATTGCATTTACTTTCTATTATTGCACTATCTAGATTTAAGTTTTGAATTTTGATGTTTACATTTTAGTTTTAGGATGTTGGTTTGCTTTTGAACACTGAATTTGGTGTTTGTTGGCTTGAACAATGTTAGTTTGTAATAATGCAGATTTTATAGATAAATATGAGTTTTGTGTTGTATGTGAAAGTTTGGTATTAGTGCGATGTTTAATTATGTTTATAAAGGTTTATTTGAGTCAAATAGAGGTTGACGTAAAGCGGTACGGAGCAGATTTCCACAAAAATCAAAATCTGACAAAATTTAGCTCTGGTGCATCTTGCGCCAACTAATAGAGCTTTGATGCATGATGCGCCAGATTTGGCCCATGGTGCGCCAAAGGTCCGAACACCCTAAGTTGCCTAAAAAAACTGTGAAATTACATGGACAAACTCCATTTTCACTATTTGAGTCGTCTTTTACCTCAAGACCTTGGTTTAGGGCATCACATATTGAGCTACACATAAGGATTCAGAGGAAAAAAAACCATAGATTTCATCTTCTCTTGGTAAGAGCTTCACGTTAACTTAGAAATTTTTAATTTTCACCATGGATTTTGGAAGATCCAAAATTTAGGATTTTTGATGAAATAGCTTGAAAAAAACTCATGGTGAAAAGTTTCTTACCAAATAATCTTGCTTAGGGAGTTAGATTTATGATTTAGTAATTTATTTGGATTTTTTTGTAGAATTTCAAATGGTTCTCTGAGTTAAGAGAGGAAGATCACCTTAAGAATATGATGCTCGGAGTTTGTTAGTTTCAAAGCCCAGCACTGTTACACCACTCAAATGGAGACCAGAAGGGTGATCTAGGAACAGGCATTTGTAAACCCGGGTGGCAAGATTGTGAGGATGATTCTTGCCAAAAATAGGGAGAGATTTTGCTACTTCACTACCATAACAACTGTTTTGATGGTTCGGGAGTTTTTATGCATTGCTGAAGATCACATTTTAGTGAGCGGTAAGTAGATCAATTTACTGCTGAGGGCATTAATGCTTTTTATGAGCTGAGAAATGTATTTCATGATGAGTATGTTGCATTTGTGATGACTGATTCATCACTAGATGAAGTGATTGTCTTTCTAACTGATGGAAAAGTGATCCCACAATGAAATATAGTTGTACGAAATATATAAAGTTGACTCCGCTATACAACGATGCCAAAAACTTGATGCAATCTTTAATAAATAAGAAATTTAAGCAATTAATGTTGAGATTCTGCGCAAGTATACATATCATTATCAAGTAATAAAATACTTTCTATTTAAGCCCCAAATATCAATTCCACGGAAATGTTTAAATTTGAAATGGTAAATTAACTAGGAAATTCACAGAAAGTAAAACAAAATTACTGTCACTAATTTTGAATGTTAAGATATTATCAAAACTAAATTATTTAACTACTAGCAAAACTGAAATGCAAAGTTTAAACAACAACTACTAAACTATGTTTATGTGATGAAGATTTCTTATGTGAAAAAGCATCTTTCCAACTATAATAAGATTTTGGTAAAATAAGATGAGATAAATGGTTTTAATATGTATTGTGATAAATAGGAGCAATTTTAACTCTCTACCCTGATACATTGTTATAGAAATTCATTTGCTAATCCTAGGTTTAGTCCCTAAATCTATGGCTAGGCTAAGAGGATACTGGCTCCCATTCTAGAGCTCCCACCTCCCTTCACCTGAAGGCTAACTCTCACTTTAGTTATTAAACACTGAGACTGAATTGGGGATAAAGTCTGCCACCCTAAAATCTCCAATTTTACACTCAACAATATATATTTCCTTATTTATTTACACTTAATTCCAAGAACAAAATTCTCCTTCATGGAATCAAATGTCATCCTCACTTTGTTGTAGAACTCATACTCCATTTCCTGGAACATATGTTTTACAACAACTTTTAACAATTCAATTGGCCAAATCAAAAAGTAAATTTAGTTTGGAGTTGAATAACAAAATTTATTTTATATTTTAGCATTGGAACATCCATATTATCCCTTCATTTTATCATATCTTAGAGTAGGGAGAAAGATAAAGTAAACTACTCAAACTTCATGAGAAAGATACAACAAAATATAAATTTCATATATAAAAGAAAGTTCATACAACACTATAAAAAATCAACACTTATCTGAAACTCTTTCTCAAAGAAAATCCCTTGTAGCCTTTCCTAGGAAATGTAGGAAGAAGAAATCTCTAACTTTTCTCCTTCTCTAACACTCTTAGAGAAAGATTCACACTTAATCTCAACACAAAAACTCTAAATTCTTAAAGAAAAATCACTAATAGACTCCAAAATGGTGGTGGAATGAAGATGGAAAAGTGTATGGTATGTAAGAGAATGAATGGTGGCAAGGAATGGCTAAAAGGAGCCAACTTTTTGATCAATTTCGGCCCCAAATAGAGCCTAGAGTTGGTTCTCCAATAAGTGGATCCAAAAACTCTTCAAAAAGCATCCAAATTTGTTGAATCATCTTGAAATAGGGTATTAACCAACACTAGTGTCGTCAGCGCCAATGGTCCGTAATTTAATTCGATGTTCTCTGTCAAACGGCGCCATCGATGCCCAGTCTGGTGCGGTCGGTGCTGAACAAATGTTCAACTTCTCCACATCCTCTTTGCTTCATTTTTGCTCCAATTACAAAAATTTAACAACCTACAAGAAAACATTAAAAATATATTTCAATAAAAGTGCAATATCACCAAAAATGAGTATAAAACATGGGTTTAAAAATGCTTATATTTTTGGTGTATCAAAAAAAGGAATGGAAGATTAAAAATAACAAGATAGTTAACTTCCCCACTTCCATGTTCACTATTCGGTCCAAGGTATGACATCACTTTATCTCTACTAAACTTTTACCTACGAATCATCTTGCCGATGTTATGAAAGATCGAGCAGTGTTAAACTATTGCATTCAAAATATGAAAGCAATAAATGTTGGTGCTTTGATAGTTCATCACACTCGGAGTATAGCTGGTAGTTCTACAGTTATTGGCTTGGGATATCTTGCTCTATTTTTCACTTTATGTGAACAATCAAGAGTAGAATCCCACAAAAATGAAGAGAGATTACAACCACAAAATCCTATTGGACGACATATGATTCAGAGAGTCGAGTTATTTGTTGAGTCGAGAGGTGGAAGAAGAGATATGCCCTCTACATCAGCAAAAGGGGCATCTACTTCTCGATCTGCATCGCTAGAAGATATTATGGACCAGTTCATGATTCAAAAATATGATATAATTAATATAAAAAGTTAGTTTGGAGAGTTAGGAGCAAGGAATGCAGATAATGATGAATATAGATAGAGGAGAGTTCAACATGATATCAAATTGAAAATGTTATGGTGAGAGATTTTAAGGGTGAAACCAATGTAGACTTTCCTGGTTGCCCCAGTTTCACTCCCTATGCTCCTATTAGAGATGAAGGCAAGGAAGCGAGAGAAGAAGAAGAAGAAGAAGAAGAAGAAGAAGAAGAAGAAGAAGAAGATGACGATGATGAGGAAGGAGATGACAACTGATATTTTAAGGAGTTTAGTTTGATTTGATTTGATGTTATGTGTTGTTTGTATATTTGTTCGTTATGTGATGTACTTTCATTTGCGCTTGTTGTGGTAAAAACTTTTATGATGTGTTTTGGACTCAAATTTGTAATAGTAACTGTAGACTTTTACGTTATCTGTATTTTAAGTATTTTTCAGTTTTAGTACTTATGTTTTTAATTCTAAGCAAGTTCTTTAGAATATATTATGTTTCATTTAATGCTTTAAAGCCTGTATGTAGTTTTAAAGTTAGTATCTGCAATATAGCAGAGCCCAGTTTCATAGTAAGAAATCCTCTATAGGTTAGTTTTTTTTTCATGCATTTACCGTTTTCTTTCACCAAATAAATTTCAAATTAAAATATTTTTAAAATTACTCAAAATTTTAAGTTTGGGGGAAAGAAAAATTGGCTTCACTTGAATCAACTTAAAGAAGGAGCTTTATTACATTTTCTAAACTTGTATTGAAGTATTAATAGCAACCCTAGTAAATTTTTTATGAAGTTGTTTTTCATATGAATGTTCTAAATGACCTTAGCATGACAAATTGCAATTCTTCTTGAAATGAATAAGGATTCAAAAATCTTAAAATTGATTACTGAGTATTCCAAAACTTGGAGTTTGAATCTAAGTTATTAAAATGTTTTTCTTAAATTTTGTTATTCTATTTATTGAACTAAAGTATAGAATTTATAAGTTAATCTATATCCTAAAGTCATATACTTTTATGTAATAAAAGTGTCACTAGAAGACAAGTAGCATTTAAGTTTGAGAGATTTTGATACACCAAATAAATATATTATTTTAAGTACCTATTTTATGCATACTTTTTTTGTGATATTGCACATTAAAGAAGGGTATTTTTATGTTTGTTGTTGCAGGTATATCATTTTTAGGTATTTGGAGAAAAAATGACAAAAAGAACAAAATTTGGAGTCAAAACAGTGAATTTTGGGATTCTGGCACATGATGCGCCAAAATCCCGAGAGCTGGCGCATGATGCGCCAAAGGCAACTTTTACAAATTAAGGCGGTTTGAGAGAAATTTTGCACAAATATTCAAAGGGACACTTGCTCTACACACCTATTGGAGTAATTCAATGCATCTAGACACTTTGGAAGGTTCTTTTATGAAGAGATATGCCTCTTGGATCAAATGACACATCTTTTGAATTCAAAAAAGTTGACTTTTTTGAGGGAATTTTGAATTCTTTTCAGGTGAGGCAGGTCAAAATAAACGGGAAGGATGTGAAGAACTTCAGTACTTAACTTATGATTCCTCTCTTCTTTTAAGGTCGGTCCCTAACTTCCGACCCTCTTTAGAAATTAATACCTAAACTTCAATTCCCACTTTGGGGTCAGCACTTACATAGTGATTCCCATCCTTTATGGACACTTAAAATCTGATAACTTAGAACCAACTCTCCTATCCCTAGCGAGAGTTCCTACCTCTTGACTTTGATCGAGTATTCATTTGCTAATTTTCTAGTGGAAACAAATAACACACACAATTCTACACTCCTTTTGTTTCTGTTGACTTAGGAGTTTGTATTGGTTTCGTTGATCTCAACGGTCAACACCAATACGCGGTGTGCTTGCCAAACATGCCACACCTATTAAGGGTCCATTTGGTGACCTCAATTTTGGTTGAGGTATGGTTCTTCCTCTTTAGTAGCCTAGGGTCTAGCCATAGGACTTTCCTGTTGACTATTCCTAGAAAACTAGAAAAGTAACCCTCACCATTAGAAATTCCAAACTCCTTTTTACTTAACTTGAAGCTCTACATATTGGTCCTAACCTCTAGCATTTAGTAGGCGGGGTCATTGTAAGGAAGCCTAATGAGAGTTCCCATATGACTGCTTGACCTTGGGGCTGACCTTGGGTGTTGGTCTAGAGCTAAGGCACTCACTGCAATCACCTCACTCACAGTCACTGAGTACCCTAAACCCAAAATTTTCTTGACTTTGATCCCTTAATCCTTTGGGAGACTCATGTAGATGGTCCCCTAAACCCTCTGACCCTAGGCTAGTTTTTAGCTAAGATAAGTACATAGAGGACCAAAATGGGGTTTCTATTGGTCCATTGCTTATTTATGGTGGTTAGCTCCCCAATTTTACCAAAGATACCCAACTTGACATTTTGCCCCTAAACTCCCCCAAATTACCTAAATACACTTGAAACCCTAAGTTTGGCCAAAATTCCCAAATTTACCCAAAATACCCATATTTATTCAAAAATCTTTTCAAACCTTTTGAAAATATCCAAATTACCCAAAATAACCAAAGATTGCCAAATTACCAAATTACCAAAATGCCCTCCTTAGCCTAAAATTTCAAAAGTTGCAAAAAAATCCCAAAAATTCCCAAAACCTTCCAAATATTCCTAATGTCATTTTTCTCAACCACCACATGACCTAATTTGGCCAATTTGACCATCTTTGTCCAAAACCCCAAAATTGGCACTCAATTCATGTTGAGAACTCTTCATCACATTCTTATTGACCATTCCCAACAATCAATTTGGACTTAGCCGAAGCCTCGCCCAAGCTAGACCCAAGTCTAGCCCAACATGCCCAAATTCACCAAAATTTCAAAATCCTTCAAATTGAAAAACCCCAATTGAACTCAAAATTCTTTCAATCATTCACCAAAAATGTTCATTACAATCATCTACATCAAATGAATAAATCTATTGGGCCAATTAACATGTCTAGCCTAGCCCAAACCTAAGTCTTGGTCATTTGCACTCACTTGGACTCATGCACCAAAATTGACCTAGACGTGTCAAATGGTCATGGCGAGGCCACCACAACCAAAATTTGGATCAAATTGACCAAGTCAAACCACATGGAACCACCCAAATGAGCCATGGACCAAGACATCCCCAAATTAAGGGATTTCATTCCATATTTGCTTAAGCCAAGGATATGTTTGCCAAAACTAAACACAAACCCATTTAATTACTGTGACATATTCCCCTAGCTCGCCTGACCTCCTAGCCACCTCCCCTGGCCTGGCCAGCAGGCCTAGTTGCCGGAAAATGTCCAAATTGAGAGCCACACCCATGGAATCAAACCCAATTCAAACCTAGAGGCCACCTCATGCAAATTAAATCTTAGAGCCTCTCTAACCTCCACCTAAGCAAGCATTTTCACCCCCAAATGGCCATGCCTACCACTCAAAAGCCCATTTTATAAAAAGCTCAACTCCAAGACCATGGAGGCTTTGCTAAAAATTTTTTAGAGAGAGCCCTCCAAATTACTTCTAGAGCCTCTTTGAGACCTCCTCAGTGCAACCTAACCACCACAATGCCTGAATTCCCTTGCTAGAGTTCAATTCCTGAGCTTAAAACCTTGCTGGAGATAGGACAGAGCTCTCCACACCTCTACACTCCACCAAAATCAAATTAAACTCACCGACACCATCACTACAGTGAAAGAAGAAGAAGCCACATCAAATCCACCTCATATAGAGCCCCTAACATAACTCGAAACCAACACCTGAAATCAAGCTTAGTCAAATTCATACCTTGGCCTGTCTGTAAGAGCCTTAATCCCTAGCCTCCTTAGACCTCCACGAACATGCCGAGCACCTTTGATCGAAGCTTCCCTTCTCAGAGCAAAGGTATTGAACTTCTCTTCGTCTTGAGCTTGTTTTACTCCTCCATTTAATTAGGCTTAATTTAATTGCATGATTACCATAATGTTTTCTTCACACTTAGATTAGCATTTAGAAACAAACCACACTTAATTTGGTTAAGAAATGAGTGAGATCTTAAGCTTTAAAAATGGATGGTTCTCGGGAAATTAATTAAATATGGTTTTGAGTCTTTTAATTCTACATGCATGTAGACATTTCACCATGACTTGAAATTTTGGCATGCTGTTGCCTCTGTCTTAAGGAACATCCTTTGATTTTTCCAAAGTCAGAAGATATCTATAGACAAAGAGCCATATTTTACAAGTTTACGTCTATGATTTGCATAAATTAATCATAGTAATTAGCATGTAGCTTAGAAAATTCCAAAATTTTTTTTTGGTAGGTTTGCTATGACCAGAGAACTCTTTGGAAAATATTTCATGGGTTAAGTCATTAAGAATGTACTTAATTTCCACCAACCCTAAAACACAAAGAAAATTAAATTTGGAAAACACAAACATCTAAACGACTTAATTTTTAATCTCCACTGTGATTTAAAGTTCAGAGAACTCCCCATAAAAATTTTAAAACATTTGGAGCTCATTTAGTAACTCAAATTGATTTTTCAAGTTAAATGTTATTTTTAACACTAAAATGATTTTTAATAATTAAAATATAACTCAAAAAATTATAAAAGTTAGTTTTTGGTGTTCTATGTGATCAGAGGAATTTTTTAAAAATAAATTTGAAATTAAAATGAAAATTCCATTTTCAAGCCCATTTTCAATATTTAAATAATTAAAAAATGATAAAAATCACAAAAATAGTAAAATTCATGAAAAAATTCTAAATTGTTTCCTAATCACTTAGGAGCAATTGAAACATTTTTCTTAATTTTCTAAGTGAAGATGTTGAATTTTAGAGCTTAAAATAATTTTTAAAAGCTAAAAACGGATTTTCACTAAAATAATTCAAACGATTCAAACAAAAATTAGAAAAAAGTGAAATTTATTTCTCTGGTTTCCTTGACCTCAGAAACATTTAATAAAAATATAAAAATTATTTTTCCACATTTAAAATATTTTATAATTAATAAATACTCTAATAGTTAAAATAATTCTTAAAATTCAAACATAATTCAATAAATTATGAAATTTGGCCCCAATGCTTCACTAGTCAAAGTCTACCTCCTGTAAAAATTTCAAGGGATTAGGCTTTGCCTTGGTCAAGTTATGGAATTTTCTTTGAAAAATCCTATTTTTGCATTAAAATAAATATGTAAATTAAATTAAATTTTGAAAAATCACAACTTCTCCTCTGATGTCTCAATTGACCTGTGAGTGAGCTGGGATAAAAATTTCAAAGTCATTTGAATTAAATTTGATGAATTATGAAGTGATAGAGCCTTAGGGGAAAAAGTGTAATTTTGGAAATTTGGGCTTAATGAACATTTAGGCTTAATTCAAGGAGGGAAAAAGATAACCTCTGAGTTTAACTAACTTATTTGGATGATTGAAACACAAGGGGATTAATTGGTAGAAACCAACCTCACTCTTTCATAATCAATGGATAAATTTGTAATTCCTTAAATTAATAAAATTTAGAAGTCTATTAAATTAAATGATCTTAGACTTAGGGGTATGACTTTGGAAGTTGATAACTCATTAATTTAATAACCCTACTTGATGTTCAAATGACAGGTAAGTGTTTTGAAAATGAATAATTATTATCACTTAGAAAATTCACCTTCTTTCAAAATAACCAAAACATCTACCTAGGTCTAAAGAGCTTAGTGGCGACTTAAGCTAAAATCAAATTTGATTAAATAAGAATTAAAAGAATGAATATAAAGTAAAACACCTTTGAACACCATAAGTACAAGTTAGAACTCAAATTGGCTAAGTGTTTCAATAACGCTAACTTGCCCCCCCTTTAAGGATCATCACCCACATAATTTCCAAATTAAATGACAAATGATAATTACATTACTCTTAGGGATAATTTAAACATCAATGTTCATTGAGCATTAAAGGTATTTAAAGGATGAGTTATTAAGAAACATAATAAGTTTAAATGAGCCCGAGACATTTCACCAAATAGTGAGAGGGAAGCATGAACCTGCTTCTTCCTCTAGACCTGTTGGATACCTCAGAGGTCTACTAAACATAACATGTTTTGCTTAACAAAAATCATCCTTAATCAAACCAATAGTGACCCACCAAGATATGACCTAGGTTTAGGTAGGTCACCAAAATCTTACTTTTCCACTTTACATAAAATGTTCTAACATGCATTTTGAGTTTCAGGTGGTGGAATGAGAAAACTCGCCGGGTACGGTTTTATAGTTTACAACATTGTATTTTCTTAAGCTTTCCACACTATGCTTACTTACCTGCATGTATGAACAAAACACAAACTTCATGTTAAACAACGATGTCACCCTTCATGAAAACCAAAACTGTCAGGATAGCCACAAAACTAAAACCAAAATAAAAATTAAAATCAACCAAGACAAAAATCACCTCCACAATATTCAATTTATGAGAAAACTCAAGATTTATTCACAAACATCACAAAAACTAGAACTAAAACTAAATTAAGGCATCTCTATCGGATGATCGGGAATCCCTCGGAGGAGGTAACCTATGGTTGCTAACGAGCCTTCCCACTGTCTAAATAAAAGTATGGAACACATTAAGTTGAGTTTAGTAAATTCATTTGGACTAAGTGAATCCAATAGAAAATAATGATGTTGGAACGAGGGAATCATGAGATCCTAACTGGTGTCGCTCTAATCAACTTTAACATCCCTCATAAAATTTAAAGAACTACAACCATAGGGCCACCTGATTTGACATCATAACTGGACACCCTAGAAAAGTTAAACTCGTCACAGCAAGGAGCTTGGAGCTAGCATGGTGGGCAACATGACCATCTTCAACAACAAAACATGTTTTCACGTCAATAACAAGCCATAAGATTTTGAGGTTGTCTGCTTATGCAACATAAATACTCACCTCATCTTTAGGCCTTTGTACAACCATATTGTACAATATAAGCCCTAAACTAGTCTTAGGGTTCCGAGGTAGTTGTTTTTCACGACTTAAACCCTCACATCTTCCAGGCTATTTGTGTGATCGTTTCACACGAATGTAAGCCCTAATAAATAAAATCGGTAGGATGAAACACTTAAGTAAATTTCTCCTCTAAACTGAAGCCAAACAATAGGATATATTAGGAAGTCACCGAGGTTCTCCTCCAGATCTATGTCATCTCCTAGATCTTCCTCCTTTGGATTCCAAAACAAAATGCTCCAAATTTGAGCCAATCCCATTTCACACCTCTTTGTTCGATTTCGTTGAAAAGTCCTATCCTTTTAAAATCATTGAAGATAATATTTCCTAATTTTTATTGAGAGTTTTCTTAGGTGACTTTGGTTATTTAGAATGTAATTAACTATAGGGGCTTGCCCTTATAGGAAGCTCATTCGAACCTAGCTTAATATAAACACTATTTAATTCTTCATATTAAATAGAAGAAATTATCGCCAAATAAAATAGTTTCGTAGACCAAATGGACATCATACATTTCTTAGTTTATTTGATTGAGCCTCATCCTCAACTCTTGTGTTTATCCTTCAGGATAGATACATGATTTGAGGTACAACGCTCTTTCATTTAAACTATGAAAAATATGGGATCAATTTGATTTCATATTTTTCTAAACNTATATATATATATATATATATATATATATATATATATATATATATATATATATATATATATATATATATATATATATATATATATATAATTCGCACATGGGTGGCGGCTGGTTCATCTGTTGCTTTGCTAGGGTTTCGGTAGAATGGCTCAAACTGTTGCTGTAGATGGCCAAATCTTTGTTATCCCATTAGTTTCAACTTGTTTTCTCTCATCTCATCACTAGTTTTTGCTTGTTCTGCTTTTCTACAATCTTTTACATCTTCCCGGGTTTTGGCTTTTTCAAATTTTACTGTTCCATTGCTTAG
This sequence comes from Phalaenopsis aphrodite, assembly GCA_003013225.1. Taxonomy (NCBI): domain Eukaryota; kingdom Viridiplantae; phylum Streptophyta; class Magnoliopsida; order Asparagales; family Orchidaceae; genus Phalaenopsis; species Phalaenopsis aphrodite. The sequence continues at coordinate 27,646 of NEWO01000720.1, forward strand.
CCCCACTGTTTTTTGTTGTTTTGTTTGGCTGGTTGCTTGGGGTTTCTACATTACATACTGTGTGGTTGGTCTTGTTTTTGGATTTCTCTAGAAGTTGACAGCTCAGGGTCAGCTCTATCTCTGATAAGGCTCTTTCAGTGATGTATGACCCTAATCTAATTGATATTTCCACCAATATTCAGTGGGCCAAGGCTACTTTTGCTGACATTGTTGGGAAAGGTAATGAGAAAGTTCAGAATGATGATGATTTGGTTTTTCCTCAAGAATATCATGAGGGTAATGACCCTCTTCTTAAACTTATATGCAAGAAAAGTGGGAAATTGGCTATCTACTTTACAGAAGAGGACCTAAATGGTCTTACTAAATGTCATAAATTCACCTTAATTGGTAAATTTCAGCTTGACCATCTTAAGATGGAATCTGTGAGAAGATACTTTGATGGACTGAAATTCAAAGGAACCTGGAAAGTAGGCCTATTTGATGGTAGGAACATCCTTATTAATTTCTCAAAGGAGGAAGATTATGCTAGAATTTTTTCTAAATAATCTATCTTGATTGAAGGTATCTCAATGAAACTTTTAAAGTGAACTCCTGATATTGACCCCAACAAAGAACTTCCCATTGTCCCCATTTGGTTTAAGTTACTTGGAATTAAACTACACTTTTTCAACCACAAAGTCCTCTTCAACATTAGCAAAGCTTTGGGAAGACCTTTGAAATTGGATGCCCCCACTTTCAACTTATCAAGACCTTCTGTAGCCACAATTTTGGTTGAAAGAAACATCACTTTACCAACTGTGGAGGAACTTTGGTTAGGCACTGAGCATAGTGGATATTGGCAAAAAATCATAGCTGAACAAAAACCTTACTATTGCCACCATTGCAATATGTTTGGCCACACTGATGAGAAATGCTTTAAACTTCATCCCAACCTCAGAAGGAAGCTTCGCAGACCTCATTCTGAGAAATTAGAATCACATGACATTGAGTTGCCAACTACTGCTGGTTGTGCTGTTAATGCTTCTGAGTTGCCAGGGACAAGGGCCCAAGATGACACTGAACTAGAGTTACCACAAGATATGGAAAAAGAGGATGTGGTACCAAATCCCCAAACTAATCTTAAACCATTGACTGAGCAACTTCACCTCCTGCCATAGTCTACTCAAATTGAACAAACCCAATGTACTGAACATCCTACACTCCCTGCTGATCAAGAGATAACAACTATTGAGTTATCAGAGGAAGACCCTTTGATTTTGCAATTAGCCAAAAATCTTGAAGAAGGTTGGCAAGTCCAGAAAACAAAAAAGAAGAAAATGCCTTTGGAATTAAAGAATCTACTCCCCTCTTCATCTTCTTTGGAGGATGCCCCCCACTTTCTTCTAGTACTGTCAAAACTAGGAGAAGAGGAAAATCCACCTATATTGGTTAATGAATCTAATATGTTGGAACGTTAGGGGATTATCACATCCTAAATCCCTTAATAGAATTTTGGCTCTCAATAGGATGTATAAACCTTGGATCATTGCTTTACTAGAACCAATGATCATTAAACATGTTAACAGAATCATGAGGAAGTTCCTTGGATTTCAGCTTTTTATTAACACTAATAGTAAAATATGGCTTCTTTGCAGAAAGGAAATTCAATGCACTGTCCTTAAAGAGGGGGACCAATTTATCAATTTGAAGTTAAACTTCAATTACTATTGTGGCTTTGCTACTTTCATATATGCTAGCTGTACAACAACTGCTAGATATGAGCTTTGGCAACAGTTACAAGAGTTCAGTACCTCTATAAGGGATTTCTGGTTAGTAAGGGGTGACTTCAACTGCCTTTCTTCACCTAGTGAGAAGAAGGGTGGGAGATCTCCTGATATTAATCTAATGAACACATTTAATGACAACATTTAGTATGCTAGTCTTTTTGATTTGGGATTTATAGGCCCTAAGTTCACTTGGAGAAGGGGGAAGATTTGGGAGAGGCTTGATAGAGTTTTGATGAATGATATTTGGTTTAGAGATTTCCTGCATACTTCTGTCCAACACTTGGCTATGAGTGGGTCTGATCATAAACCCTTGCTTATTCAAATATCTTCCTCCTTTTCTAAAACTAAAGCCAAATTCAAATATCTTAATATGTGGTCCATGCATGGGGATTTTCTCAATCAAGTCTCAATGGCTTGGGCTGATGTTCATCATCACATCCCTGGTATCAAGCTTTGGATTTTACATAAAAAAAGTCAGTAAACATCTCTCAAATTGGAATTGGGAGGTGGTGGGGAACATTGATAAAAAAGTCCTTGAAGCTGAACAAAATGTTTTACAATTAGAATAGTTCTTTTCCTCTAGCATAGGGTCTGAAATGGACCTTCAGTCTGCTAGTGAACATCTGCTGGATAAAATCAACATGCAAGAGGCTTTCTATGCTCAAATGGCAAACAAAATTAAGTTTTGTGAGGGAGATAGGAACTCTAAATATTATCATGTTTGCATCAATTATAGGACGAAATGCAACACAATTCATAAAATCCTTTCTCAGGAGGGTCATTGGATTTCCAATGCTGATGGTATAGCTGATGATGCTGTTCATTATTTTCAAAATATGTTCAGACAAACTCCATCCTCTCACCCAGCCATTAAAGAGACATTGTTTGATAAGGAAAGGGAGTTCACCAAAAGCCTATCTCTCACTAATATTCCTGATGAAAAGGAAATTTGGGAAGCTCTAAACTCTATTGACAGCATAAAAGTTGCTGGTCCTGATGGCTTCACTACAGATTTTTATAAGAAGGCCTGGCTAATTGTAAAGGGTGAGGCATTGCTAGTGTCCAAAGCTTTTTCTGGGGGGCTAATCTCCCTAAATACTTTTCCTCATCTACTATTACTTTGGTTCCCAACGACAAAACTCCTCACAAATGGGATAATTTCAGACCCATTAGCCTCACTTTTGTTATATCTAAGATAATCAACAAAGTACTGGTTCATAGATTACAACCTCACCTAAATCAGCTAATCTGCAGGAATCAGTCAGCCTTCATCAATGATAGAAGTATTGTTTATAATGTGCTTTTGGCCCAAGAGTTGGTACTAGATTTGGACAGAATCACTAGAGGAGGCAACTTAATTTTCAAATTGGATATCAAAAAGGCATATGACACTATCAGTTAGAAGTTCTTTGAACAAGTTCTTATTGCTAGAGGTTTCTCCCCCTTCTTTATCTCTCTAATCAACAGATGGCTGACCAATAACTTCCAATCTATCTTCATCAATGGATCCTCCCATGGATTTTTCAGTGCTTCTAGAGGTATAAAACAAGTTGACCTCCTTTCCCCTACCATTTTTATCTTAGTTTTTGATTACTTATCCAGAAGCGTGAATGAGTTGGCATCTAGGAAATCCCACTCCCTTTATAGCCAGAGATCTTCCACCTTAATCAATCACTTGGCTTTTGCTGATGACATCATTATATTTTCAAAAGCTTCCAAAACTGCTGTTAAATTATTCATGCAGAGCTTGGAGATCTTTCAGGATGCCTCTGATATGAAGTTAAATAAGCAGATGTGCATCTCCATTTTCAGCAAACAATGCAAAAGTTAATTAAAGACCTGTGTTTCTGATTTCACTGGCTTCACAAACAGTCACCTTCCCGTGAAGTATCTGGGGGTACTTCTTATCAAAGGAAGAACTAAAAACATTCAATTTGATCACATATTAGAAAAGATTCAAAGCAAATTACAAGCATGGGAGAATTCTTTTTTATCCAATGAGGGTAGGATAACACTCCTGAAAAGTGTTCTATCTTCTATTCCATCCTATCTTCTGCAAATGAACATCTTGAAGAAGTCTTCTCATAGATTATTAGAAGGGATTTCAATAGATTTCTATAGGCTTGCGAAAGGAAGCAAAAACACTGGATAAAATGGGCTAAGGTGTGTAAACCCTTTGAGGAGGGTGGGTTAGGCTTCAAGTCCTTCCCCCAAATTATGCACACTAATCTCTGCAAACTTTGGTTCAAATTAGATCTCATTCCTCACTTTGGGCTGAATTCCTATGGGGCAAGTATTGCAAGCATCAACACCCCACTCAACTCTCTGTGGGTTTAGGCGATTTCCCCATCTAGAAAAAGATGTTACAGATTAGGGAGGAAGCTGAACAAATGTATGTCTGGGAGATTGGTGAGGGCTTGGTAAACGTTTGGTGGGATAATTGGTCTTTGGAAGGTTGCCTTCTTCATGATCAAAATGTTCCAGCCTCTCCAATGCTTATGAAATACCTTTGGGAACATGATAAGTGGAATCTTACTCCAATTCCTCCTTTCTGCAGTCCTTCTCAAATCTCCAATATTCTGAAACTTTCTGTAAACCCTGGAGTAAAAGACAGAATTGCTATAAAAAAGAACTTAATCTCTTCTCAGCCTCCCCAACTGTTGATGAATTAGGGCCATACAATCTGGAATAAATTTCTCACTTCCTCCATGTCATTTTTTATATGGAGACGCTTCTTAAAATTGATTCCCACTTATGATATATTGAAATTGAAGGGTCTGAGGGGTCCCTCTAGATTCATTTTCTGCCTGTCCCATGAGGAAACTATTACCCACCTTTTCTTTGCTTGCCCATGGGTACATGATGTTTGGTCTTTTGTGAATGGTAAGCTCAATGTCCCAACTATGAATCTAACATGGGAGGCATTTTATAATTGCTGGTCTGATTGGAGGGGATTCAATCTTCAAGACATCCCCAACATTGTGGCTTGGTTTGCTTGGATGGGTAGAAACCAGTTAAAGCATGATAATTCCCATTTAGATCCTATGAAGGTAGGTATAAATTGTATTGCTTTTATACAAAAATTGATTAAATTTAAAAAGTTTGAAG
>NEWO01000720.1:33211-66640 GCA_003013225.1 Phalaenopsis aphrodite
TATATATATATATATATATATATATATATATATATATATATATATATATATATATATATATATATATCTATATATGTTAAAATGCCCTTCCGAAGCGGGCGACGGGATTTCGATTCTGGTGATCGACATCTTCTTACGGGCAATTCCTTTAACCAAAATAATGCCGACAGCTTCTGGCGACTCCGCTGGGGACAAGCTTTTCTTTCCCTATAAATAAGGAAATATTATCTACACACATCAATAATGTGTCAATGTCCCTCTTGGACTAATTTACTCTTCTTCTGTTGACATACTTTATCCATTTTTGTCTTGGGAAAATACAGCCAAATCCTTGGACTTCATGACTGTTTGTTCAATCACCTTTGAATAAAGGGGTTCAAGAGGCCATTAAGGACTTTTTAATCTTCATGTGGGGTCGGACCCCCGATAGATGTGTTGGTGGACTAGTTCCACCTGGGCATTGTGTGTTGCTAAATGGGCCCCGCACTGGGTCTTAAAACACTTCACATCTCCTTTTCGACTTTAATTTGCTATTTTGCAAATTAAATCAAATAGTGTTGTGCTGCGTGCGCTTTAAAATTTTCTTATATTAATTAAAATTTTCTACTTTCAAATTACCTTTTTAACAAAAAATAAAAAAAAATCCCCACAAACTAAGACTTACCCGATCTAGAGATTAACCTCTTTTAATTTTCAGTGCTTGCACTAAGATTACAAGGTTTTGACCATATAACTAACCCCAGAGCTTTCTATTTTAAAGCTACTGCAATGGCCTACGCAATGCTGACTTTTTCTTACAACCTGACGATGAGCCATGAAGCCCGCAATGTTGCTCCTACCATTAAGTTTGAAGCCAGATTTGAAGACCTCGAGGTTATCTTTAGGAAGGCCCCGTTCTTCGTGATGAAAGTTACCGCTCCAGAAATTCATGAGTTGTTTGTTGAGTTCAACCTAAACTATTTTCAAGACTTCCCTTCTAATAGGAAGGCCAAGACTACTGTTGCCACAATGACACCTACCAAGCATACTGTCCCCGCTGCTGCTAAGGGGAAAGAAGTAATGACCATTGAAGATACGATTGAGGGATTAGTTGTCGCGCCACTAGTATTCAAAATCAGATTGAGTTCAAGAACTACACAATTAACCCAAACTCAGAAGAGAAACTATAACAAAAGAGTTTGGAGGGCTACTAGAGCCCATACTACTGAGGAAATACCTGTCGAGGAAAAGCCTCACCAAGAGGAGTTAGGATTACTGAAAGTAGATCCACTTCTGCGGGGAAGTAGATTCCATCCTTTAATGGATACTGATGGATACAAGAGTATTTAGAAAATTGCCACTGCATTACCATCGCTTCATGGACAAGGTGAGGAGAGGAAGAAGCTTGCTCATATTACCCGAGTCAGTTTAGTTTTTCAGAGGCTAGCCACCAAAGAAGGTTGTTCATTCAATGAATTACTTAAACGAGCGGGGCATGCAATTTCCCCTCATATGAAGAAAGAAATTTTAAAGAACATCAAGTTTGCCAAACAACCTCAAAGGTTAACTGAAGATTTGCCTGCTCGTGTTCCCATCTGGTTTCGCTTGGGAGGCAGAGTTAATACCGCTATTGTCATCATAAATTCCACCACTACCAGGACCACAAGCTGTCGACCAATTAACTTAAGAATGGGTCCAAGAATTCTACTGAGCACATACCATAAAGACATTCCTAAAATTTCAAAGGAAAAGATGAAGAAATTACCCGGTACCGTAGCTGGTCTGCACCATGGGGAGCATACTTCTCCTCAACATCCCGATGTTTCCAGTAGGATACCCCGTCCTGAGACATCACCGTCAAAGAAGAGGGTGTGGATACCCAAGGTTGCTATACCAATACAATCCAGTAAGACTACATGACAAGATCACATAATGAAGCCAAGGTCCGAAGTATCTGGCATCGTCATAAAAATTGCCAGAAGAGCAAGAGGAGAAGGTCCAGCAGGGTTCTCCAGATCTTATAACAATCAAAGAATCAATGATAGATGAAAATGTTGAAAAGCTCAGAGTTAAGATTTTTGAGTTGGCTCAAGAGCATGGAGTCTCCATCGATGATGATGATGAAGATTTGACTATAATGATTACCTCAAAGAAGATTTCATGGATGTTCATGTTATTGAAACCAGAGCCGCTGCATCTGCACGCGAGGTTCTACCTCTCGTTGAAGAGAACACCGTAGATGAGTTACATAGGGCTATTCTCCTAAGGGATGTGCAAGTCAACCAACTCGAGAAAAGGATAGAAGAAATGGCCGCCACCATGACCATCATGGCCACCATTCAGGGGCAATTAAGCACCGCAACTAGCCTCTCTGGTGATCAACCAACCAGAAGTCATACATATCATGGAAGAAAGAAGACAAGTTGCCTCAGCAAACATAGATGAACAAACAAAGAAGGATTCTCCATCGAGTGCCATACAAAAGAAAGAATTTAGGCAAATGGTCGAGCAAGTTCGGGAGGCTTTAACCTAATCTAAGGGCGATGCGTTGATTCTAAAGGGTAGACCCTATCCAGAGGAATCTGATTCCATACCTTTCCCCAATGGTTTCGTGGCCCCAAACTTTAAGATATTTGATGGGACTAGAAATCCCAGACAACATATATCACACTTCCGAGCCAGTTGTGACAACACAAGAAATAACGAAGCTCTGCTATTCCAACAGTTTACCAGCAACTTATCAGGGATTGCCTTCGATTGGTATGCCGATTTGCCCAACGGATCAGTGAAAACCTTTGCCGAGCTGGAACAATTATTTGTGAAAAGATTTACCGGAGCGCAAGAACATGTATCTATAGGAGAGCTCATGATGGAAAAACAAAAGCCCAACGAGACTTTAGTGGATTACTTCTTGAGGTGGAGAAACCTTAGCATGAACTATACGAACATCACATAATTGAGATTTTACTCAAAAACCTTCATGGCTCAGTAGCTTTCATGCTCAAGGGACTCACCATCAAATCCTTTGAGAAGCTACTCAGCAAGGCTAGCAGTCTTCAAAAAGAAATCAAACATATGGATTCACACGAGAAGTCTAAGACAACCAGAGTATTTGAAAAGAAATCAGGAACAGTAGCGACTGTCTATAAGGGACAAATAATGAAGATATATGTAGAAAATCCTCGTCAATCTTCATTACAGAAGGCTCAGAAACAAAATAGCCAGTAATGCCAGTGACTGCCTCAAGGAGGATCATCTTTAACAGAAAATAAGAGAATATCTTTGGCAAAACGACAGAAAATGGTGTATTCTTTCAAAGATGAAGTTGTGTCTAAAATGTTCAAAAGTTTGATGAAGAAGCTTGAGTTCAGACTACCAGATCTAAAGAAGCCCAAATAAGTTGACAAGAAAGATGAACCAAATTATTGTCCGTACCACAGATTATTGGGGCACACTATAGAATAATGTTTTATTGTTAAGGATTGGCTCGAGAAAAATCTCACAGAAGGAAATACAACGATCTTGAAAGAATATTTAAGAGAACCTGAAAAAGGTTCCATAAATATGATTTTAGCTGAGCCAATTTCTTCAATTGATCTGTATACTGGAGAAGAGGGATGGAGTACGACTTGGGACGAGCTCAAGAGGGTCCTAAACCAAATGCAGGATTCATCAAAACAATCATCTGCGTGTACCAGAAAAGTTGAATAGAATAAATTTTGGAGCAAATTGTCAAAGAAAATATTAAATAAAATCCAGAATGCATCAAAACAAGACTCCGTTCAGAATCTTCAACCTGTCAAGCCCGAGATGAAGATTCCACCACAAGAGCCGTCATCGTCAAAGACAAAGAAAAAGAAGAACACTACCACTATGAATATTGATAGAATAGGGAGTAGGATAGGGGCTACCTCAACTAGATTGGTTACCTCGGATTCAGGGAAGAAAATCGTCGAACCCCTGACTTTGTATGATTATCTTTTTTGCCTCTTTGGGGTCTTATGAATATAATGATTATGATTTCAGCTACGTTTTAACTATTTATGGTGATAACATAACTAATTTTATCCAATCTAGCCTCGATCTTGTACTTGAGTCTGAAGAACTCATTGTCAAGACCAAAGAAGACATCAACGATACAAGCTACGACAACACCAGAAGTGAGGAACCAATCCTCGAGCACCATAGTGCACCGCTTGTCATCAACTTAGATTTTTTCGAAAAAGAAGAAACACTAAAAAAATCAATAATGATATCCTAAGAAGAAGAAAATACAGAAGTGAACTTAAGAAGCGGGAGAGTATTACCCCCGAGAACAGCTCCAGCGGATAAAGGAAAACAAATAGTAACTCAAGAAAAACTATCTCCATCTCCACCAGTGGAAGAACCACCCAACCAAGTGAAAATTGGAAAACCACATAAAGTGGATTACAATGTGCTGGCTCATCTTAGGAAGCTTCCGTCCCGATTAAGCATCTACGATGCTTTTCGTGTCAAAGGAGATGAGAGAAGCTCTGGTTACAACCTTGCTTGACCTAGAGATTTGCTTAAGTCAATTGGCCAGCTCATCCTCAGATGAAGTTTGTTCGTTGAAAGAACAACATGGGGCAACCTTCACAGATGAAGATTTGCTTCTTGGTACCGCCAACCACAATCAACCACTCTACATCTCCGTTAACATCATTAGATTTGTGTTATACAGAGTTTTAGTAGATCCTAGAGCATCTCTCCACTTGATGAGCCTACAAACATTGACCTATTTGGACATTGAAGCTCAAGACCTTACAAGCGATAAAATGATGTTAAGAACATTCAACCAAAAGGGATAAAGGGCCCTTTGATTGATTACATTATTTATGAAGGTTAGAGAACTAGCAACAATTACCAAGTTTCATATCATCAATGCTGAGACCTCTTTCAACGCTCTATTGCATCGACCATGGATTCATGAACACAACATGATTTCATCATCTCTGCACCAGTGCATCAAGTATTACAAAGAAGGGAAAGAACATTGCATTAAGGGAAATCTACAACAGTTTTCAGTTCATGAAATTGGCATTCATGAAGATGCTGCCTACTACGCGCCTCTGAAAAAAATTATTTTCTCTCATGAAATTGTGACAAACAAAAGTAAAAGATTCAGAAGAAGTGCAATGGTAGGGCCGTTCAACACTGCTTCAACAATTTTCCATCGCTCGTTTGCAGCAAATTGGTGGGGGTTCTTTTAGTTTGTGCACCCGAGGTCGAGGCCGGAGACGTGGGAAAGGAAGAACCAATTTAAAAATTGAACAAATTAGGCCAACCATCAACATTGGTGATGAGGATAGTTCCGAAGATGAAATAATGATGATAAAATAGAAGAAACCTCAATACGAGATATCCGTAGAAGAGGCCGAGAAAAGCGAATATGAGACAATGTATGATCAGATAAATCACTATGTGAATGCTATGACCCTTGCTTCGATCCTCCCTTAAAAGGTCGAGAGTTTAGAGGTCAAGAAAGTCCGTAGTGTTGGTTCAAAGCCGATCAAATTTTGTTGTTCTTCTATTTCTATCAATCTTGAAAGTCATGTAAATTTGGATGATGACCCTAATGAATTAATGGAATTACCTTTTGGTTACTTTTCGCCTTATGTACAAAAGTTGATTCAACAGAGACATTTACCAAAACAAATGCCAAATGATGAATTACAGCTTTTTGAAAAGTTATGACGTGTTAAAATTCGAACTCCCAACTCAAAAGAGGGTCCCGGATTTGGTATAATCGGACCAATTGATGATTCAAAATTTTGCATGGTTGTTACTAGTGAATCGGAAGAGGATTACCTTGATATGGAGGATGAGTCTTCTGATCAGCTAATAGAAAACGCTCTGCCAGAATTTGAGGGGGAAATTAAATCAACGGTTGATGAGTTAAAAGAAATAGTTCTCTACTCAAAGATAAAGAACCTCTACAATTGATCAAATTGTTAATAGAATTCAAAGATTGCTTTGCATAGAGTTATGATGAAATGCCAGGACTTTCAGTAGAGGTTGCAGTTCATAAACTCGGGGTGGACGAGAATATAACCTCAGTAAAAAAAGCTCCAAGAAGAATGCGCCTCGAAATAGAGCAACATGTCATCACTGAGGTAAAGAAATTAATAGATGCTAATTTTATAAAAGAAGAGCATTACCCCATGTGGTTGGCTAACATTGTACATGTTAAAAAGAAAAATGGATAAATCCGTGTTTGAGTCGACTTTAGAGATTTGATTAAGGCATGTCCAAAAAACTAGTTTCCACTACCAATACCAAAAATGATGGTGGATATCGCTTCAACAAATGAAATTTTCTCCTTCATGGACGAATCATCGGGATACAACTAAATCAAGATGGCTCCCGAGGATGCAACACTTACAGCCTTCAGAACACAGATCAGAATTTTATGCTACACAGTGATGCCCTTTGGGTTGAAGAACGCTGAAACAACATACCAACGTGCAATAACAAAGATTTTTTACGACCTCATTCACAACCAAGTGGAATGTTATGTGGATGATTTTGTCATTAAAAGTAAACAAAAATACACCATTTGTATGACTTGAGGATCGTGTTCGAGCGATTACGATGATATGACCTTAAATAAATCCCTTAAAGTTCGCCTTTGGCGTTACCTCTGGGAAGTTTCTAGGATTCATTGTCCATCATCGAGGAATCAAGATTGACCCAGATAAGATTAAAGCTATCTTGGAAATGCCTCATCCTAAAACCTTAAATTAACTACGTTCATTCCAAGGGAAGTTGGAAAATTTGAGACGTTTTATTTTTAATCTCTCAGGTAGGTGTCAGCGCTTCTCGACATTAATTAAAAAGGATGCCAAATTTGTTTGGGAAGAGAAATGCCAACGGACCTTTGAGAACTTTAAACAATATTTAATGACACCTCCTATTTTGACAACTCCTATCACAGGGAAACCTTTGATACTTTATACCGCGGCCTTAGATGACTCTCTTGGAGCCCTCTTAGCCCAAGTCAATGACAAGGGTAAGGAAAACACACTCTACTACTTGAGTCGTCATCTAATACCAACAGAAGTAAGGTATCCACCTATTAAGAAGCATTGTTTGACGTTAATTTTTGCTGCCTAAAAACTTAGACATTATATGCTCTCTCATAAGATTACCCTAATCTTGAAAGTTAACCAATTATAATATTTGATAATCCGATCAACACTCTCCGGACATCTAGCAAGATGGTCAATGATCTTACTGCAATTTGATATAACTTTTGTTCCCCTCCGTGCTATCAAGGGACAGGTTCTATCAGACTTTCTCGCTGCACACACACTGTTAGCTGGTTCCCCACTCAATGACGAGTAACCAGATGAGCAAATACTACAAATGAAATTCTCTAGTGCACAATGCTAAGAAGTATACTTCGAAGGTGCCTCATCAGCCAGGAAAGATAAAAGATTAGGCACAATCATACCAGGCAAAGCAGAGATTAGTTTGATCTTTATCATGCTAGATAAGGGTATGTTGACGTTCTCATATCACCTGACAGATCCGTGCACCAACAATGAAGCATAATATGAAGCCCTAATACCAGATTGGAGTAAGCAATCTCAATGAGTATAACAGACATTACCTTCTATGGAGACTCACAGCTCGTCATCCAGTAAGTCGCCGAACAATACAAAATTTTGAAACCAAGATTAGCAAAATACCATCAACACATGATGAAGCTGCTGGAGCAGATCCTCGGTGTGACTTTCTACCGAATTCCTTGGGGAGATAATGCCCATGTCGATGCTCTAGCAAAACTTGCTAAAGAATTGACATGTCCCCCAGAGGATTCCATTGATATCACAGTACAAGGAAGACAAGTTTTTTCAAGGAATCAACCTTGAAACTCTACACAAACTCAGAAAAGAAGAAGCGATAAATGTAGTTGCTGACATCAATGAAGATTGGCGCAAGCCATTGATAAAATATTTGCATACTGGAAAGCTGCCAGAGGACAAGTCTGAGGCACATCACATTACAAAAAGGGCTATGTCATACGCTCTAGTGGGTAATGTCCTCTATAAAAGATCATTCGACTAGATGTGGCTGAGGTGTCTAAGCAAAGTTGAGGTGCAAAATATCGTTAAAGAAGTACATGCCAGATTGTGTGACACTCACTAGTCAGGGCCAAAACTGAAAATGAAGATTAAAAGACTCAGATATTATTGGCCAGTGATGATGTCCGACTACATGGATACAGCTAGAAGATGTCACCAGTGCTAGATACATGGGGTCGTCTTACACCAACCTACGAATGTGCTACACCCAACCATTGCCTCGTGGTCATTCGAGTGTTGGGGCACGAACATAATAGGTCTGATAGACCCTCCATCCTCCAAAGGACACATGTTTATACTTGCCGCTATAGATTATTTATCAAAATGGGTAGAGGTAGTGCCGCTACGAGAGGTTACGACACAGCACGTCCTCAAGTTCTTCAAAAGCCAAGTCGTCTACCATTTTGGAGCACCGTGAAGAATAATTTCCAATAATGAAACAACTTTCAAAAGTACCAAAATCAACAATTTCATCAAAAAACACAGGATAGATTAGAGATACTCTACAATTTACTATCCCAAGACAAATGGATTGGCTGAGGCCTTCAGTAAAACACTGGTACAGATTTTGAAGAAAACATTGGATGAAAATAAATGGGATTGACACAACAAATTGCTAGAAGCTTTGTGGGTCTACCAGACAACGTTCAGAACTCCCACCCAATGTACACCCTATATGCTCGTGTACGGGTCTGAGGTCGTACTACCATTAGAAATTCAGATGCCATCTCTTAGATTCACAGTCGCCAACCAACTCACAATAGAAGAAAGTGCGAAGCTCAGACTTGATAAACTTGAGAGTCTTGAAGGATAACAACTTGAAGCACAACAACATTTAGAACTTTACCAGGCAAAGATGGTACAAGCTCATGAAAAATTGGTCCGCTCAAGGACATTCAAAGTTGGTGACCTCATCCTAGTGCTCAAAAGACCTATTCTTGCATGCCGCAAGATAGGCGAGAAATTTGAGCCAACTTGGGAGGGACCATTTGTTGTAGGAGCCTACCAGTTAGTAGATTTTCAGGATGAAAGACCCACCCATGCTACCAATCAACGGATGATACCTGAAGACATACTACACAACCTGACGTTGCTTGCCACAACTTAATTTAAAATTTTTGAAATTATGACTATTTTGGGGTTATCTATGTGGCCAAAAGTCTGTGACCGGGTCCAAATTTTTTGTAACAAAATTAACTTCAATATAATGAAAAATTTTGAAAATAATTACACTCAATTTCTCTCCTTTCTAACTTTGAACATAATATTCTACTAAATTAAACAAGATCCACACTAAATAAACAATCTCTTCACCAAAATAAACTAAAATTTCCTTTTATAAATACAATGTTTTGTTCTTGTTTACACTAAGTTTAAGCCCACTGACATTTTTCCTATCGTCTGTAGAGAAATGTCAGGCCAGAGGCTGATCTTTGCCTTTAAAGATAACTAAAATCTCACACTACATGAAGAAATGGTGCCGCAGGGCGGTACTATAGATTTTAACATGGAATTTAACCAAGTCGGCATGGATTACGAGGGGCCTTTAATGAATGTCATCAGTCGACGGGAAAAGGAAGGGCTTCCGTCACTGTTAAGGTTGACCACCAAAGACAGTGAGTCACTGGAAGGAAAGAACGTGATGGTACAATAGGACCCAATGAAGGGGCTTAGTTGTCTACCATCCGTGATAGGTATGCAAACTGGGGGCCTGGTTGCTGCTGATAATGAAAGATTGCCATCTAGTCCGCTATGAAGAACACAACGTAGAAATGTTAGCCCCCGAAAGCAAAGGGCTTTCTTACAAGAGAAGAAAAGATGCCAAAAAGAGGTAGAAAATTACTCACCCTATTTCTGAGGAGAACATTTATGACCCAGGCACGAGAGAAACTTCTTCAAGCTTGCCTACCATAGATGATAAATCTAGGTTTGTTACAGAGCCAGAAATACCAGTAGCTTCAGATGTTCTGTGCACGGGTTGCCCTACTTGCAACGCTGAAATACCTGCACGATCATCGACTATACTCGGACTGCAATGTCTTGCACTTACAACACTATAAAACCTTAAAAGAGTACACCTCTATAGATGATGGATCTGAGACTGCGGATTACCTGATAGAGGTAGAGCCATATATCTCAATGGATGCAGAGCCATATGTTCTGAGGGGTACAAGGCCATACATTCCGTCAGACGCAGGATCATATCTTCTATTAGAGCTAGAGTCAACACCAGCTTGGGTTCCCACCATCGTTGAAATAAGGGAACTTCCTCAACAACCACCAATCATAAGCACGACAGAATATTACAGAATAAGCAAAGTGAACAAAAGAAATTTTGAATTCTATGAAGAGGTACAAGGGAGGTTCATCAACATACTAGAAGGATTGGAATTATACACCAGGGTCTTCTCAGAGAGTGATGAACAAAATATTTTTAACTGCATTTTTGACCTAAGGGACAGAGGTCAAGTAGGCTTGCTCATGGAAAGAACCTATTCTGAGCCAAGGAAATGGATGCGAGGAAAAAGGAGAATTAATATCCAGTGTGGCTGCCACTACAACTTTCCAAATGACAAACAAGGGAATCCGCCTGGGATTCTCAGACATGATCAGGTGGATCCACTACCACCAATGATAAAGTGGATGATTAAAATAATGGTCAGGTGGAGCATACTGCCCGCTAACTGCAATCCTAACAGTTTCATTATCAACATCTACAATGAGGGTGATTGCATTCCTCCACATATAGACCACCATGACTTCATGAGACATTTATGCACGGTCTCATTCATGAGTAAAATCAACATCTTATTTGGGAAATAAATTGACATCATTGGCCTTGGTGAGTTTAGAGGATCTGTGGAGATTCCCCTACCAGTTGGCTTAGTACTTGTTCTTAAAGGCAATAAAGCGGACATCGCCAAGCATTGTATTTCAGGATTACGACACCGTAGGGTGTCTGTGACCTTCCAACGGATGGATGACAGTAAAATACTATACAGATTTCAACCAGATCTAGAACTGGAGGAGCTCCTACCACACGAGCTATGAGACGGTTGTACCTCTAAGTAAATGCAAAGAGAACTCTGTCCTGGAGCATGGCTTAGAAGGTCTGCTCAATCAGGAGCTCGTCACAACAGAAACAGATGGTTAAAAAATTCTTTTCTGCTTTACTACATTACTAAAAACATGATATATATCAGAGATACTCAACTTATCATATGTACTTGACATGAGATATTTTGGATGTACATTGATGCAGTTAGCATATTGTACTTTTGAGACGTTAGCCTTGATACGCCTAAAAATATACTATTTTTTTATGCTTTATTTTATAATGATATTGCACTTCAAAGGTATGTTTCCTTGTGTTTTTGGTTGTAGGTACATCAAATTGAAGAATTTGGAGTGATTTGAGTAAAAGGAACAAAAATGGACCAAAACAAAGTAAACCGGAGCAAATCGGGTCAAATCAGGGCACAGGAGTCATGGGTACCTAAACTAGACACTTAAGTGCATGTGACCTATGCTTAAGCACTCAAAATGGTGATTAGATGCCACCAGATAGAAAGGGGGCGCTTAAGCGCCCCAGAATTGGTGCTTAGGCGTCAGTGACGGTTTTCAATATAACTTCTAGAATATACGTCAGATTTGGATGATCTTTGAAGCGGTGCTTCTTCGTGCATCTCTTAAGGAATTCATTAGATATGATAAAATGGACTTTCTAGAAGAATTTGGGGTGGTTATATGGAGTTTTGAAGAGACACTTAAGGCACCATTTGAAAGATTCAATGAATATGGATAGTTTTGAAGAGACACTTAAGCATCTCTTGGGAAATTATAAAAAAAGGCTTGGAAATGTTTTTAAAATATCTCTTAGACTCTTGAATTAATTGGAAGAAGATAATAAGGCTTGGAGAAGAAGAAGAAGGCTTGGGTGTGAGCCCCAAGTGGGGCGGCAAGGTGAGAAAGAAAGAGAGAGAGTGAGAGATTTCTTCTTTTCTTTTCACTTTGTTCCTGGAGAGGATTGTAAGGAGATTGTTTTTTCTTTACAAGGAGAGTTTGATTTATATCAAAGATAATTATTTTCATTATATTTTGATTTGAATTTAGTACTTTGTTTGTATGGTTTCAAAGTCTTGTTCAATGAAAAGTTCTTGTTGTTTCTCCATGTGTAGTGAGTAGTTTTTTTAATCTTCCCTTTTACAATGAGTTAGTATGCATGTGTAGGATATAGAATTGAGTAGAGTGAAAATATATTGTGTTGATTTTAATTTATTTTTAATTTACATGTAAACTTGATTAACTTGCATGTTAAAATCTGTTGTGAGAACATGTAAGATTCGAGATGGTGTTGTCTCAATCAACTGTGGTAGAATCACATGAGATTGTATGAATGAGAATGTAGTCCATATGGTTGAGTGCAAATAAACAGGGAAATAATCTTTAATGGGTGTAGAATTAGAGGACTTTAGAGTGACAGGCTAAAGCCCCTTAATTTGGTATATTATTTTAGGTTTTAATGCAAGATGTTAGCCTTCAGGTGGAGGGATATGAGGGAACTCTAGAGTGAGAGCTAGTATCTTCCCTGCCTAGCCCATTTTCAGAACTATTCGAACTTTAGATTAACTAATGTTCTTTATAGCATCTTTAGTAAGGGTAAATAATATAATTGCTCCTATTTGTCATAATTTCTCTCACCACTTATTTTACTTTTACACATGTCACTAATTTCATTGCATGAAGAAGAGTGCTTTTAATATATTAAACCCCACTTTCTAATTTTTACTAAGTATTTTAGTTCAAGAGTAGAAGTAGTATTATGGTGATAGCTGTAGGATATAATCAAAACCAAACATTTATCGACCTTCCAAGCTAGAGCATATTATTCTAGACTAGAACTTCTCTAGAAAGCTACTGTGATTAACCTCGATCTCTGCGGGATCGATATTATGGGCTTAATCAGAAAGCTCTATATTACTTGATAATGATTTGTATACTTGCGTAAAATCCCTAAAAATATAATTGAAATCTTACTTTGCTTGGGATCAAGTTTTTGGTGTCATTATCGGGGATTAAAATCTTCACGTAGTGGTGTCAACTTCATAAATCCTTACATATAAAAAATATTGGGATCAAGTTTTTGGCGTCGTTGACGTGGAGCACAACGGTTGATCTTGACTTTTAGGAGAATTTGAGTTGAAGAAATTAAGCTTAGACTTGGAAATTTGTAGTATAGTAAAAACTGCTTTTGTGTGAAAAGTATTTTTTGTATGAAAAAGTCTTGTGGAAAATCTGTTTGTGTGAAAAACAAGGTGTTTGTGAAAATATTTTGTTATGTTGAATATATTGTTTATTTTATTTGTTTAATTGTTAATGCATTTTTTTTTGTGTTGCTTATGCAAAACAAAGGATCTGCAGGACATGTGCCTTATGATCCCGAGTTAGAAAAAAATAAAAAAATAAAAAACTAGAAAGGACTTGAAAAACTACAAATGGAAATAGAAAACATTCAAAATAATAACTTGGAAAATCACCATAAATCATTGAGGGACTATGTAAATCCTATGATAGATAAAATTCACTCAAGTATACAAACCCCTGTTGTAGAAGCTGACTCGTTTGAATTAAATCAAATAATTATCCAATTGGTGCAGAACAACCAGTTTGGGGGGACTCCTTCGGAGGATCCCTATTTACACTTATCAAGTTTTCTAGTAATTTATGCAACATTTCATTATAACGGCATGTCAAATGTTGTTGTTAGACTAAGGCTTTTTCCTTTCTCACTAAGGGATAAGGCTAAAATGTGGTTATACTCATTAGCACCTGGCTCTATTAAAAATTGGGAGGAGTTAACTCAGAAATTCCTAGCTAAGTATTTTCCACCTTCAAGGACAACTAAACTTAAAAACTATATTATCTCATTTTGTCAGCTTGGGAAAGATTTAAGGAACTCCTAAGAAAGTGTCCACATAATGCTTTGTTCGATTGGTTAATAATTCAAACCTTTTATATTGGGTTAGCAGGATCCTTTAGGTCTATAATTGACGCTGCCACTGGTGGATGATTAATGTCAAAATCATTTGATAAAGCATATGAGTTAATTGAAGAAATTACTATAAATGAATTTCAATGGTCCTCTACAAAGGAAAATCCTAAAAAGGTAACCAGTGTTCATGATATAGATGTGATTGTAATTCTTGCATCTCAGGTTACTACAATATCAAGGAAGTTGGGCCAATTTAGAATGAACCAACCTCAATTTACTCTAGTAAGTGAGGAGAGTTCATTATGGCATATTATTAATTCTAACTATCATATAAGACTTTAAATACCATAAACAACCCGTATTCTAACTTTTACAACCCAAGTTGGAAGAACCATCCTAATTTTAACTGACATCATACCACAGGTGGTGGAAACCAAAAATGGGAAAATAATCATACAAATCCTTATGAAAGTTAGACTAATCAAGGGAATAAAAACTATAAACCTTCATATCCACTAAACTCTAACAATGATAAAAAAATTGAGGATAAGAAGATGTCTATAGAAGAAGTAGTATTGCAAATGGGAAACCAGTTGCAAGGTCAAAATGCTGCGATTAGAAACATAGCGAATCAACTTGGACAAATTGCTAATTTATTTAGCAATAGACCCCAAGGAACACTTCCTAGCAACACCGAGATCAACTCTAAAGAGAAGAATGATGAGCAAATAGACGCTGTCCAATTAAGAAGTGGAAGAGAGATAAAGAATGTGGTTAGAAAGAGAAAGAAGTTGTGAGAAAAACAAAAGAAACTAAAAGACCTAAAGAACATGTTTCTAAGGATTTAGAAAATTTAATATCTCCAACTAAAATTAATTTAGAAAGACCATCACCTCCATTTCTTCAAGGACTTAGACAACATGAGTTGGATAAACAATTTTCAAAGTTCATGGAAGTACTTAAAAAGTTAACGATAAGCTTTGGAACAGATGCCAAGTTATGCAAAATTTATGAAGGAGATATTAAACAAGAAAAATGAAGTTTGGGGATTACGAGATAGTTGCACTAAGTGAGGAGTGTAGTGCTATATTTCAGAAAAAGCTTCCTAAGAAACTTAAAGATCCTTCTAGCTTAATAATTCCTTGTGCAATTAGAGAAAGATTATGTGGAAAAGATTTATACGATTTAGGATCAAACATTAATGTGATGCCTCTATTTATATTTAGAAGGTTAGGTTTAGCCGATATTTCTCCCACTACTGTAACTCTTCAATTAGTTGATCAATCTATCATTTATCCAAAAGAGGTTATAGAAGACATGCTTGTTAAAGTAAACAAATTTATCTTTTCTATGGACTTTATTGTATTAGATATGAAGGAAGATAAAGAAAATCTAATTATTTTTGGGAGACCTTTTCTTGTTACTGGACAAGCTATGATAGATGCACAAAAAGGAGAGTTGACTATGAATATTAATGACCATGAAACAACTTTTGATGTTTTAAAGGCTATGAAGTATCCAACTGAAAAAAATGATGATGATTGTTTTTAGGTGGATGAAATTGATTATCTGAGTATAGACCATTTCCAAGAAATTTTTGAGAGTAAGTTAACAGATGAGATCGAATTGGACTTTCAAGATGAGTTGAAAATGTTGTTTAAATAAGACTGTATGCATTTTCAGGAGAGATGCAAAATGATGAACATTACTGAAAGTTGTAAATTTCATATGTCAAAAAATCTCATGAACTTAAGATGAATGTACCCCATATAATTTTAAAGTCTACCTATTTAGGGAATTCATCTACATCACCAATTTTTATATCTTCAGATTTTACTCAATCACAAGAAGAACCTGAATTAAATGATGAAATCAGTAAACTATCTCATAAGAAAGAGTTATTCAAAATCACTGAATGGCATATTCCATGATATACAGAAAAAATGAATGAGATTCTGATGCTCGGGAAACCAATGTAAACATTGGATACATCGGGTCATCGATGTTATACCAAACGCTTCATGGGAGGCAACCCATGGTTATCTTTGTTGTCTATTTAGTGTGATTTTTGTTATGTTAGATTTGATATTAATGAGATGTTGGACTTTGATCCGTGTTTGATGTGTAAGAGTGGATTGGATTAATGTTTTGAGGTAATTCCTTTGTCATGATTAGATTTGTATATGATTTTTGGTAGTAGCAGGTTGACGAGTTTGTTACGACTTAGTTCTCAAAAGGAGTTGAGCATGACCTTGAAGCATGTAGAATTTAGACTTAGACCACTCCATGTCAACATTTTTACTTTCTTTATCTGACTTTTTCTTCACTGAGTAAGGTCATGAACTTACTCAGTGAACAACATCTGAATGAACTACACTATTTTTATTTATCAGAGTGTATATCTTAGACTTAAAGTGACCTTGAAATTTGCAACAGATGAGGGAATTCTAGTCCATGAATGATAACCATATAAAGTTTTATAATACACCAATGTTATTAGAGTAGTTTCTTCCATTAGAAATTGAAAAGTAATGAGGGGAAATGTGAGTAGAAGGTAGATGAAATAAACCTCAGTTGTTGTTTGTTTATGAATCTGTGAGTCTATGTATTGGACTTTGTGTGTCTAGGTTTATGATTCAAGTTGAATGAGTCATTTGATATGACAAAGCTTATCTCAATATTTTGAACTTGTTAGCATCCATCAATTTCTTTATAAAGTTTAAAATGTGTTCATGTTTAATCCTCAGCTTGTACCTATTCTACTATTTAAAATTCCTTTATAGTGTTATGGCAAGCATGTTTAAGCTAGATTTACTTTCTACTACAATGTTCTACCATGTGTTACTTGTTGATATTTTTGTAGGATGTGTAGCAAATTGTAAAAGTGTTCTTTCCTTGCCGCATATTTTTGTACTTCATTATTACACATGTTTGAGCTTAAGTTTGGGGGAAAAGAAAAATGTTTCAAATTTAAATCTTACTTGTTTTCAAAAGTACTACAAAAAAATTTGTATTTTATTTCTAATGATTATTTTTATGTGGAGTCATCTTAAGGATGTTAGAATTTTATGTATAAAAATGGAGTAGGGAAACTTAGTTGATATTTTTGGTGAAAAGGGTGAATCTAGAGTTAAGGATATTTATTAGAGAGCTTGGGAAAATGAATAATTATCTTTTGTAGGAAAAATTGTATTTTTGAAAAATTAAGGATTCTTAGAATTTCTATTTTAAAACATTTAAGGCTCTCTTAGAAAGTTTTAAAATATATATATATATATATATACATCTTTTCAAGTGAAGGAAAGTAATAAGTTTTAACTTTAGAGGGGGATAGTGGAATTCAAAATTATTTAAGGACTTCTCTAGATATAGTAATCCTCACATTAAAAAAAAAGAAAAAAATAAATAAATGGATCAAAAAGATCCCGAAAAGAAAAGAAAAAAAAGAAAAAAAAAGAAAAAAAAGGTGAGGAGAAGCTTGAGGAGATGTCCTAATCAAAAATTAGTTTCACTTGGTCTTTCTAGAGTAAAGAACTTTGAAAAATCTTAAGCTTGCTTTTTATAATTATATTAGTAAAAATTATTTTTAAGAGAGTTCTTAAGTCTAGAAAGTAAAGTTCATAGAATCCAAAGTTTGAAAAAACTACATATATTTCTGAATTGGATAGAAAAACAAATTTCCAAGTTTGATGATAAATATTTTAGACCTTAGGCTAGTCTGATTCATTAGAAGATCTTTTAATTTGAAATATCAAATTTTTAGAACAAAATTTTAGCAATTCTAACAGATGACCCATTAATTCTAATTTATGTAAATTATTTCAAAAATGTAGCATTACTTGCGGACAAGTAATGTTTAAGTTTGGGGGATTTTAATACGCCTAAAATTGTACTATGTTTATGCCTTATTTTATAATGATATTTCACTTTAAAAATATAATTTCTTGTGTTTTTGGTTGTAGGTACATTAAATTGAAGAATTTGGAGTGATTGGAGCAAAAGGAACAAAAATGGACCAAAACGAAGCAAATCAGGTCAAATCGGGGCACACCGGAGCCATGGAGACCTAAACTGGACATTTAAGTGCCTGTGCCTGGTGCGTAAGTGCCCAAAATGGTGCTTAGGTGCCACCAGACAGAGATGGGGGCGCTTAAGTGCCCCAAAATCGGTGCTTAGGCACCGGTGATGGTTTTCAACATAACTTCTAGAATATACGTCAGATATGGACAATTTTTGAAGCGGTGCTTTGTGCATATCTTGGGGAATTCATTGAAATTGATAAAATGGACTTTCTATAAGAATTTGGGGTGGTTATATGGAGTTTTGAAGAGGCACTTAAGGCACCATTTGGAAGATTCAATGAATATGGACTGTTTTGAAGAGACACTTAAGCATATCTTAGGAAATTATTAAAAAAAGGCTTGAAAATGATTTTGAACTATCTCTTAGACTCTTAAATTAATCAGAAGAAGATAAGAAGGCTTGGAGAAGAAGAAAAAGGCTTGTGCGTGAGCCCCAAGTGGGGCGGCAAGCTGAGAAAGGAAGAGAGAGTGAGAGATTTCTTCTTTTCTTTTCACTTTGTTCTTGGTGAGGATTGTAAGAAGTTTGCTTTTGCTATACAAGGAGAGTTTGATTTCTATCAAAGAAGTATTTTCATTGTATTTTGATTTAAATTTAGTACTTTGTTTGTATGGTTTCAAAGTCTCGTTCAATGAAAAGTTCTTCTTGTTTCTCCATGTGTAGTGAGTAGTTTTCTTTACTCGTCCCTCTTGCAATGAGTTAGTATGTATGTGAAGGATATAGAATCGAGTAGAGTGAGAATATATTATGATGATTTTACTTGTTCTTCATTTACATGTAAACTTGATCAACTTGCATGTTAAAATTTGTTGTGAGAACATGTAAGATCTGGAATGGTGTTGTCTCAATCAACTGTGGTAGAATCACATGAGATTGTATGGATGAGAATGTAGTCCATATGGTTAAGAGCAAATAAATAGGAAAATAATCTTTAATGGGTGTAAAATTAGAGGACTTTAGAGTGACAGGCTAAAGCCCCCTAATTTGTTCTATTATTTTAGGTTTTGATGCGAGATGCTAGCCTCCAGGTGCAGGGATAAGAGGGAACTCTAGAGTGAGAGCTAGTATCTTCTATGCCTAGCCCATTTTCAGAACTATCCAAACTTTAGATTAACTAATGTTCTTTATAGTATCTCTAGTAAGGGTAAAGAATATAATTGCTCCTATTTGTCATAATCTCTCTCACTACTTGTTTTACTTTTGCACATGTCATTAATTTCATTGCATGAGGAAGAGTGCTTTTAATATATTAAACCCCACTTTCTGATTTTCACTAAGTATTTTAGTTTAAGAGTAGAAGTAGTATTGTGGTGATAGTTGTAGGATTTAATCAAAACCAAACTTTTATCGACCTTGCAAGCTAGGGCATGTTATTCTAGACTAGTACTTCTCTTGAAAGCTGTTGTGATTAACCTCGATCTCCGTGGGATCAATATTCAGGACTTAGTCAGAAAGCTCTATATTACTTTATAATGATACATATACTTGCATAGAATCACTACAAATATAATTGAAATCTTACTTTGCTTGAGATCAAGTTTTTGGTATCATCACCGGGGATTAAAATCTTCATGTAGTGTGTGTCAACTTCATAAATTCATACATTTAAAAATTATTGAGATCAAGCCTACACTTGATCTGTAACATTTACTAGAGCAGATTAATGAAGTTTCTTTCAGAAATTTGTCAGTTTATTCAATTACACCCATTATGTGATGCATAAAAGCCATGAACCATATTTTAGTTTAAAAGTACAATGAACAAAGAACGAAACAACAAAATTTGACAATAAAAAAAAATAAATACATAAAAAATAAAATAACCATCAAATAAATAACAAAATAAATATCTTTTGAAAATCAACCAACTAAAATTAAACTTTTGAAAACATATTTTGAAAATTAAACATGATAAAAAAGAACAAGAAAAGAAAATATATCTATTGAGTTGATTCTCTCAATTTCGAGGTCTCTTAGTCTTTGCTCGCGCAACACAACTATCTTTGTCTGCACTAATTGTCTGAAAATCCAGTGGAGTTTCACGTTCAGCACAAAACCTCACAAAATTTCATAAATTTTCTTCAACAATGTCAACTTTGCACACGACATATATCTTTAGATTCAACACCAACAATTCTCATTTTCGAATCAGTCCTTAACTTCTGATTCACTCCATTGAGGTCGGTCCTTACCTTTCGACACTCTCTTTTGAGATTGATCATTAACTTTCAATTCTCATTTTTGAATCAATCATTAACTCCTAATTCACTTTTTTTTTAGGTTGGTCCTTANCGACACTCTCTTTTGAGATTGATCATTAACTTTCAATTCTCATTTTTGAATCAATCATTAACTCCTAATTCACTTTTTTTTTAGGTTGGTCCTTATCTTCCGACACTCTCTTTTGATTGATCATTAACTTTCAATTCTCATTTTTGAATTAGTCTTTAACTTCTGATTCACTCCTTTTTGAGGTCAGTCCTTACCTTCCGACTCTCTTTTGAGATTGATCATTAACTTTGAATTCCCATTTTCAAATCAGTCCTTAACCATGTGATTCACTCATTTTGAGGTCGATCCTTACCTTCCGACACTCTCTTTTGAGATTGATCATTAACTTTCAATTCTCANAAATCAGTCCTTAACCATGTGATTCACTCATTTTGAGGTCGATCCTTACCTTCCGACACTCTCTTTTGAGATTGATCATTAACTTTCAATTCTCAATTTCAAACCAGTCCTTAACTTCTGATTCACTCCATTTGAGGTCGGTCCTTACCTTCTGACACTCTCTTTTGAGATTAATCATTAACTTTCAATTCTAATTTTTAAATCAGTCCTTAACTTCTGATTCACTCCTTTGAGGTCGGTCCTTACCTTCCGACACTTTCTTTTGTGATTGATCCCTAACTTTCAATTCTCATTTTTGAATCAATCCTTAAATTCTGATTCACTCTTTTTTAATGTTGGTCCTACCTTTCGACACTCTTTTTTGAGATTGATCATCAACTTTCAATTCTCATTTCATAATCATTCCTTAACTTTTGATTCACACTTTTCGAGGTTGGTCCTTAACTTCCGACCCTCTCTCGAGATTGATCCTTAACTTTCAATTCTCATTTTAAAATCAATCCTTGACTTCATATTCCTCTCTTTTTTAAGGTCGGTCCCTAAATTCTGACCCTCTTTAGAAATTAATACCTAAACTTCAATTCCCATTTTGGGTTCAACACTTACATACTGATTCCCATCCTCTATGGACACTTGAAATCTGATAACTCAAAACCAACTCTCCAATCACAAGCGAGAGTTCCTACCACTTCACTTTGATAAGGTATTCATGTGATAATTTCCCAGTGGAAACCGATAACACACACAATTCTACACTCCTTTTGTGTATGTTAACTTAGGAGTTTGTTTTGGTTTCGTTGATCTCATCGGTCAACACCAATACACGCGGTGTGCTTGCCGAGCATGCCACACTTATTGGAGGTCCATTTGTTGACCTCACTTCTGATTGAGGTCTAGTTCTTCCTCTTTTGTAGCCTAGGGTCTAGCCATAGGACTTTCCTGTTGACTATTCCTAGAAAACTAGAAAAGGAACCCTCACCATTAGAAATTCCAAACTCCTCTTTTCTTAACTTGAAGCTCTACATATTGGTTCTAACCTTTAGCACTTAGTAAGTGGGGTTGTTATGAGGAAGATCAAGGAGAGTTCCCATAAGACAGATTGATCTTAGGGTTGACCCTGGATGTTGGTCTAGAGCTAAGGCACTCACTACAATCACCTCACTCACAATCACTATGTACGCTAAACCCAAAATTTTCTTAACTTTGATCCCTTAATCCTTTGGGAGACTCATGTAGATGGTCCCCTAAACCCTCTGGCCCTAGGCTAGGGTTTAGCTAAGATCAATACATATGGACCTAAATGGGGTTTCTATTGGTCCATGGCTTATTTATGGTGGTTAGCTCCCCTATTTTACCAAAGATACCCAACTTGGCCTTTGGCTCCTAAACTTCCCCAAATTACCTAAATACCCTTGAAACCCTAAGTTTGGCCAAAATTCCCAAATTTACCCAAAATACCAAAATTTATTCAAAAATCATTTCAAACCTTTTGAAAATACCAAAATTACCCAAAATCACCAAAAATTGCCAAATTACCAAAATACCCCTCCTTAGCCCAAAATTCAAAAAATTCCAAAAAATCCCAAAAATTCCTAAAACCTTCCAAATATTCCTAATTTTTTTTTCTTAACCACTACATTACCCAATTTGGCCAATTTGACTATCTTTGTCCAAAGCCCCAAAATTGGCACTTAATTCATGTTGAGAACTCTTCATCACATTCCTATTGACCATTCCCAACAATCAATTTGGACTCAGCACTTGCCTAGCCCAAGCTAGACCCAAGTCTAGCCCAACATGCCCAAATTCACAAAAATTCCAAAATCCTTCAAAAATTGAAACCCCAATTGAACTCAAAATCCTTTCAATCCTTCACAAAAAAATGTTCATTACAATCATCTACATCAAATGCATCAATCAATTGGGCTAGCCCAAACCCAAGTCTTGGTCATTTGCACTCACTTGGACCCATGCACCAAAGTTGCCTTAGACATGTCAATTTGGACAAAGCAAGGCCACCACAACCAAAATTTGTACCATATTAACCAAGCCAAATGCCATGGAACCACCCAAATGAGCCATGGACCAAGGGATCCCCAAATTAAGGGATTTCATTCCATATTTGCTTAAGCCAAGGATATTTTTGCCAAAAAAAAACACCAACCCATTTAATTACTGTGACATATTCCCCTGGCTCAACTGACCTGCTAGCCACCTCCCCTGGCTTGGTCGGCCGGCCTAGTGGCCGAAAAATGTCTAAACCGAGAGCCACCCCCATCAAATTAAACTCAATTCAAACCTAGAGGTCACCTCATCCAAATTAAATCTTAGAGCCTCTCTATCCTCCACCTAAGCAAGCATTTTCACCCCCCAATTGGCCATGACAGCCACCCAAAAGCCCATTTTATAAAAAGCTCACCTCCACAGCCATGGAGGGTGTGCTAAAAATTTTTCAGAGAGACCCCTCCAAATTACTCTTAGAGCCTGTTTGAGACCTCCTCAGTGCAACCCAACTACCACATTGCCCTGAATCCCCTTGCCAGAGTTCAATTTTTGAGCTTAAAACCTTATCGGAGATAGGACAGAGCTCTCCACACATCTACACTCCACCAAAATCAAATTAAACTCACCCACACCATCACCACAGTGAAAGAAGAAGAAGCCTCATCAAATCCCCCTCATATAGAGCCCCTAATATAACTCTAGAACAACACTTGAAATCAAGCTTGGTCAAATTCATACCTAGGCCTTTCACCACAACAAGAGGCTTAATCCCTAGCCTCCTTGGACCTCCACAAACGTGTCGAGCACCACTGATCGAAGCTTCCCTTCTCAGATCAAATTATTGAACTTCTCCTCCTCCTGAGCTTGTTTTAATCCTCCATTTGATTAGGCTTAATTTAATTGCATGATTAACATATGAATATGCTTGTCACACTTAGACGAGCATTTAAAAACAAACTGCACTTAATTTGGTTAAGAAATGAGTGAGATCTTAAACTTTGAAAATGGATGGTTCTCGGGCTAAGGCATTGGGAACGATGACGGGGAGCCATCTGATCTTGCGTTTATCTCATCAACGGATGAGATCTAGCAAGATAGCGCCTTCATACGTGAACCACGAGTCGAGTCAGTGCTGAGGTGGATAGGGGTGTCGAATGGGAGTGCACCGCGCGGAGTTTCAGAGCAGCCGGGATCTAGTCAGCGTCCCACGTTTAATTAGAAAAATGGGGTATTTTTTTATTTAAATAAATAGCCCTAACTTCAAAAATTCATATCTTGTTGTAGAAAAATCACAAAAATAAAATATAAACACCCTCTTGCTCAGTGAACAGAAGAGAGTAATGTGGAAATATTTTGAAGTTTGTTTGATGCATATTTTATTTTTAATTAATTAAATATTGTTTGAGTCTTTTAATTCTACATTCATGTAGACATTTCACTATGACTTGAAATTTTGACATGCTGTTGCCTTTGTCTTAGGGAACATCCTTTTATTTTTGCAAAGTCAGAAGAGAATTCCAAAAAAAAATTTGGGAGGTTTGCTATTACTAGAGAACTCTTTGGAAAATATTTAATGGGTTATGTCATTAAGAATGTACTTAATTTCCACCAACCATAAAACACAAAGAAAATTATTTTGAGAAACAAAAACATCTAAATGACTTAATTTTAAATCTCCATTGTGACCTAAAGTTCAGAGAACTCCTCATAAAAATTTCAAAATATTTGGAGCTCATTTAATAACTCAGATTGATTTTTCAAGTTAAATGTTATTTTTAACACTAAGTGATTTTTACTAATTAAAACATAACTAAAAAAATTATAAAAATTAGTTTTTGGAGCTCTCTGTGATTAAAAAAATTTAAAAAATAAATTTGAAATTAAAATAAAAATTCCATTTTCAATATTTAAATAATTAAAAAAATGATAAAAATCACAAAAATAATAAAATTCATGAAAGTCTTCTAAACTGTTTCCTAAGCACTTAGGAACAATTCAAATATTTTTCCTATTTTTCTAAGTGAAGATGTTGAATTTTAAAGCTTAAAATAAATTTTAAAGGCTAAAAATGTATTTTCACTAAAATAATTCTAACAATTCAAAGAAAAATCAGAAAAAATGTGAAATTTGTTTTTTTGGTTTCCTTGACCTCAGAAATATTTAATAAAAATATCAAACTTAAATTTCCACATTTAAAATATTTTATAATTAATAAATACTCTAGAAATTAAAATAATTCTTAAAATTCAAAAGGAATTCAATAAATCATGAAATTTGGCTCCAATGCTTCTCTAGTTTAAGTCTACCTTGAGTAAAAATTTTAAGGTATTAGGCTTTTTTCTTGGTCAAGTTACAGAAAATTCTTTGAAAAATCCTATTTTTGCATTAAAATAAATATGTAAATTAAATTAAATTTTGAAAAATCACAACTTCTCCTCTGATGTCTCAATTGACCTGTGAGTGAGCTGGGATAAAAATTTCAAAGTCATTTGAATTAAATTTGATGAATTATGAAGTGATAGAGCCTTAGGGGAAAAAGTGTAATTTTGGAAATTTGGCCTTAATGAACATTTAGGCTTAATTCAAGGAGGGAAATAGATAACCTCTGAGTTTAACTAACTTATTTGGATGATTGAAACACAAGGGGATTGATTGGTAGAAACCAACCTCACTCTTTCATAATCAATGGATAAATTTGTAATTCCTTAAATTAATAAAATTTAGAAGTCTATTAAATTAAATGATCTTAGACTTAGGGGTATGACTTTGGAAGTTGATAACTCACTAATTTAATACCCCTACTTAATGTTCAAATGATAGGTAAGTGTTTTGAAAATGAATAATTATTATCACTTAGAAAATTCACCTTCTTTCAAAATAACCAAAACATCTACCTAGGTCTAAAGAGCTTAGTGGCGACTTAAGCTAAAATCAAATTTGATTAAATAAGAATTAAAAGAATGAATATAAAGTAAAACACCTTTGAACACCATAAGCCCAAGTTAGAACTCAAATTGGCTAAGTGTTTCAATAACGCTAACTTGCCCCACCCTCCCCCCTTTAAGGATCTTCACCCACATAACTTACAAATTAAATGACAAATGATAATTACCTTACTCTTAGGGATAATTGAAATGTCAATGTTCATTGAGCATTAAAGGTATTTACAGGATGGGTTATTAAGCAACATAATAAGTTTAAATGAGCTCGAGACTTTTCACTAGGTAGTGAGAGGGAAGCAGGGACCTACTTCTTCCTCTAGACCTGTTGGATACCTCCGAGGTCTACTAAACATAACATATTTTGCTTAACAAAAATCATCCTTAATCAAACCAATAGGGGCCCACCAAGCTATGACCTAGGTTTAGGTAGGTCACCAAAACCTTACTTTTCCTGTTTACATAAAATGTTCTAACATGCATTTTGAGTTTCAGGTGGTGGAACAAGACGAATCGCCAGGTACGCTTTTATAGTTTACAACATTATATTTTCTTAATCTTTCCACAATGTGCTTTCTTACCTGCTTGTATGAGCAAAACACAAACTTGCATGTTAAACAACGATGTCATCTTGCATGAAAACCAAAACTGTTAGGATAGCCACAAAACCAAAACCAAATCCAAAATTAAAATGAACCAAGATAAAAATGACCTCCATAACATTCAAAGTATAAGACAACTCAAGATTTAATCACAAACATCACAAAAACTACAACTACAACTAAATTAAGATGTTTTTATTGGATAATTGGGAATCCCTCAGAGGAGATAACCTACGGTTGCTAAAGAGGCTTCCCACGGTCTAAATGAAAGTATGGAACTCATTAAGTTGAGTTTAGTAAATTCATTTGGACTAATGAATCCAATAAAAAAATAGTGGTACCAGAACAAGGGAACCGTGAGATCCTAACCGGTGTTGCTTTAATCAACTTTAACATCCCTCTTAAAATTTAAAGAACTACAACCATAAAACCACCTAATTTGACGTCATAACTGGACACCCTAGAAAACTTAAACTCATCACGGCAAGGAGCTTGGAGCTAGCATGGGAGGCAGCATGACCATCTTCAACAGCAAAACATGTCTTCCCCAGCTAAACCAACTTCATTCCTTAGAATTAAATAACAAGCCATAGGATTTTGAGGTTGTCTGTTTATGCAACATAAATTCTCACCTCATCTGTAGGCATTTATACAACCATGTTGTACAATGTAAGCCCTAAACTCATCTTAGGATTTCGTGGCCATCATTCTTCACGACTTAAATCCTCACATCTTCTAGGATATTTGTGTGATCGCTTCACACAAATGTAACCCCTAATAAATAAAAACAATAGGATGAAACACTCAAGTAAATTTCTCCTCTAAACTGAAGCAAAAAAATAGGATAGATTGAGAAGTCACCAAAGTTCTCGTCTGGATCTATGACATCCCCTAGTTCTTCCTTCTTTAGAATCCAAACAAAATGCTCCAAATTCAAGCCAATCCATTTCAAAACTTTTTGTTCGATTTCGTTTAAAATTCCTATCCTTTTGAAATCCTTGAAGATAATAATTTCTGATTTTTATCGAAAGTTTCTTAGGTGACTTCGATCATTTAGAATGTAATTAACTAGAGAGGCTTGCCCTTATAGGAAGCTCGTCAAAACCCAGCTTAATATAAACCCTATTTCATTCTTCATATTAAATAAGGGAAATTGTCGGAAAATAAAATGGTTTCACAGACCAAACGAACGTCATACATTTTTTAGTTTATTTGATCAAGCCTCATCCTCAAGTCTTGTGTTTATCCTTTGAGATAGATACAAGATTTGATGTACAACGCTCTTTCATTTAAACTATAAAAAATATGGGTTAGTCTGATTTCATATTTTTCTAAACTATATATATATATATATCTGTGTGTGTGTGTGTGTGTAAATTAAAATGTTCTTCCAAAGCGGGCGACGAGATTTCAATTCCGGTGACCGATAGCTTCTTACGCGCAACTCCTTTATCCAAAATAGTGAAAGTGATATGATTTCTACAATAAAGGGAGAATTACATTTGATTTCATGAGAGAGTATGTCATCCTTGGGATTGGGTGCAAATAAATAGGGAAATATACTTTGTTGGATATAGAATTGATGATTTTAAGGTTACAGATTAAAATCCTCAATTTGGTCCAGTTGATTGAAAACTAATGCAAGCATGTTAGCCCACAGGTGAGGGATTAGTGAGAGCTCTAGAGTGGTAGCCGATATCCTCCCAACCTTACCACGGAATTAGGCACCAAACTCTGGATTAGTCAATGTTCTTTATAACACTCAGAAGAGAGTAAATAATACGATTACTCTTATTTGGCACAAAATAATTTTATGTATTTTCAAATGATTTTAATTTCTTCACAATCCATATACTCATTGTAAAGGGGAATGATGCTTTCTTAAACTTGAACTTTTCGTCAACAAAGACTTTTGTTTAATTTTCATAATTGTACTTTTGAAAGTCTTAGCATTTAATTTAGTTTAACTGTTGTAGTCTTACATCAGCATTTTAAACATCATTCACTTTGTAGTTAATAATCAAAACTTCGCACTTTACTTATTTTTCTTTTATAGTTTTAATTTGAAATATTTGGAACTTACATATAGGTATTTCTAGCCCCCTTGTGGGATCAATATCTAGGACTCCATTAGAGCCCAATATTATTTGAGCGATACATATACTTGCGTTATATGTAAAAGGGAATTGGAAGTTTAAATGATTTTTTAATGATAAATTATTTTGATTAAAGTTATATTTCTGTTGAGATTACATTGCATATTTATTATTATATTGGCGGTGTGTATTTTTTAATATTGAAAAATATTTGCAAAATAAACACACTAATCCAAAACTTGCACTTTCATCCACCGTAGGGTTTGCATAATCTCTTAAAGGTCTAAACTTATCAATATTTTGATTATTTTGATTTGCCATTTCTTGAAATTTTTAGAAATTTTTAATTTTTTAATTTTTTTATTAGTTTTTTCTTCTTCAAAATTGTAAGACACAAGTCTTGTGGAACTTGAACTACACATACATTACTATAAAAACACATAAAATAAAATAAAAGGAAATGAAAACACACAAACAAGAACCTTATTTAAAAACGACACTACAATATTTCTAAAATAAATCTTAAAGTTTAAATAATACTGAATAAAAAATTTGCTTTCTAAAAACTTCTTTTGAAAAAAATCTTAAATTTCTTTCCAGTGGTTCTTCGGCAATGACGCCAAAAACTTGATCACGATTTTCTATATAGATGTAAAATGCGATGTATGCAATTTATATGTTTAACTTCCTTAAATAATTCTTAATTTGCAACAAAGCCAAAAACTTGATCCAAAGCAAAAGCCAAACAATTCTTTTACTATGAAGTAAATAAGAATGCAGTTATAATATTTAAATATGAGATACTACGCAAGTATACATATCATTATCAAGTAATATAAAACTTTCTGATTAAGTCTCGAGTATCGAACCCATAGAGAAAACTGATAATATGCTAAAGAAATTAGATAACAAAATTTTACTTAGTAAAATATTCTTACTTAAAATTAAGATGTTATAATAGGAATGAAAGTTTGATTCTTTTTGTAATTTTTGATAATTGAAAATAAAGTGAGGAACTAATTGACTTAACTGAAATACTTGCGAGATGAAGGCTGTATAATTAAAATATTTTTTTCTTATCATGAATCAATGATAAATATAGAAATTCTCTTATGAAAAGGATGCTAAATGTGTAGTGACAAATAGGAGCAACAATATTCTTTACCCTTACTAGAGATGCTATAAAGAACATTGGCTAATTTTTAGTTTGAATAGTTTTGAAGACCGGCTACGCAGTGAAGATACTAGCTCTCACTCTGGAGTTTCATCTTCTCCCTCCACCTGGAGGCTAACATCTCGCATCAAAACCTAAAATAATATATCAAATTGGAGGGTTTAGCGTGTCACTCTAAAGTCCTCTAATTCTTCACCCTTGAAAGTTTATTTCTCTATTTATTTGCACTCATCCGTATGAACTATATTCTCATTCATGAAATCAATATGTAATTCCAACCATTTGTTGATTGATACAATACCATCTTGGATCTTACATATTCTTACAACAGGTATTAACATCTTAATTCACCAAATAAAGAAGTAAATGAAGTGCAAGGTTTCGAATCATCAAAACTTCTTTCAGCATTCAAGTCTAATACATCACACAACTTCCTTTAAATATGTAATCACTTATCATTTTAAGAAAAAAAGATAAAGAAAACTACTCATAATCCATGGAGAAAACACAACCGTACATGAGTTTAAAAGTAGAAATCATGCACACAAATAAGAAATCTAAATTAAAATCAAATGTAGTCACAAAGATAAACAATTATCTCAAATCTTCTCCACCAAATTCCTTGAAGTTCCTTTAAATTCTCTTCCTTCACTCACAATACAATATAACACTCAAAATAAAAAGAAAGTGGTCGGCGGCAGCGCCGGTGGCTTAGATGGATGATGGCTGTAAATTTTGATGGGTGGCTGGCCTCCTATCTTGGATGATCTAAGTATTTTTTTATTAAAATCCAAGGGGCGCCTTGGTGTCGCTTCAAAAAGGTGTCTCTATTCAATGAATCTTCTAGAAGTTGCGTCCTCAAAAGTCAATTGGATGAATTTTTGTGTCCATGAGCTATTTCCACTTTTTACCAAAGTTTTTTTCAAACACCTCTTAAAAAAATTTGTTCAAATTAAATATATCATCAAATAACCACTTCTGGAGCTTAAGCGCGGGGTACCTGGTGCTTAGGCGCTGTTCCTCTAGTGCTTAGGCGCTGATCTTAGGCGTTTACCCGCCCCAGTTCATTTTTACACATTTCCTCATTTTTGCTCCAAATTTGACCCTTTTCCACTCCTTGAAGCATTTTTCATCCATTTGATAGTACCTGCAAGAAAAACACACAGATACCTTTCATTAAAGCGCAATATCTCAAAACAAGTTATAAAAATGTGTTCAAAACACTATATATTTTAGGTGTATCAATAACATCTAACATTAATATCATTTCTTTGATTGAGTTCTCTTTTTGAACATGTTTGATCTTAAATTTATTAAAATTCCAAAATTTAGGTGTTAACTTCCCATTGACATCTTATTTGTAATGTAACTACAAGAAGAATGTCATCCTCTAAGCTAATTCAAGAGTGGAATGAATTGAAAAAATTATAATCTAAATTGATTGGCTATTGAC
Source organism: Phalaenopsis aphrodite (assembly GCA_003013225.1). Taxonomy (NCBI): domain Eukaryota; kingdom Viridiplantae; phylum Streptophyta; class Magnoliopsida; order Asparagales; family Orchidaceae; genus Phalaenopsis; species Phalaenopsis aphrodite. The sequence goes on from NEWO01000720.1 coordinate 64,269, forward strand.
ATTTCACTTATAATTTACTAACAAAAGATATCTTTTGAATAACTAACTTAGTTGTTTGAAGTGGTCCTAGTTCATGCCTTGTAATGACTCTGCATGAAACTTGGTTGAGACTTTGATAATTACAATATAATTGATGGTAATCATTTTAATTTTTATAAAATAATATTGTTGCCAAGCATTAATGTACAAAAAATTTATTCTTTATCTTCATAAAATTTGTGATTGTTTGAAAAAAATCCTTAAAATAAGAATAATCACATAAAATGTCCAAGACAAAGTTTGAAACCCCTCCTTGTTGATGTCTACAGTGAGCTTAAGAAAACTTGCTTTACAAGTTAATCCAAAAAGTTTGTAGATAATTAAAAGAGAGATGAAATAAGTTTGAGATGGTATAAACTATAACATTGAAAGCAATTCTTATAATTTTGACACTTGAACAGGAGATATTTGAGTACTACCAGGCATGAATAGACTTGTCATAATTTTTTCTTCGTAGATAATTACAAAATTTCAACATTACAGTGACAAACAACATATTTTCATGTAAAATGAAAGCTAAAACAAAAAAAAGGTTATTGGTTTTGATAGAAAACCTATGCCTCCATGAAATGTATTTTATAAAATATATTTGTAGATGGGTAAGGTAAAAAAAATGATGTAGCTCATAAGAAATGATAATATTTTCCTCAAAGAAATTCTTGGAATCAAATTCCTTTCAAAAAATTACCCCTTTATGATAGCTAATCCATTTGTCCACTTTACATTCTTATAAATGTGATTCATTCAAGCTATTTTGAATTCCTATTGATTTGAGGACAACCATCCACATGTCAATTTAAATTAGAGTTTCTTAAACTAAACAAAAAGTATACTTCAACCTAGAAAAATCTTTTGAAATACTTTTGAAAGAGCCTTGAAATTAAAAAGTCTTCTTTAGAGATATAAAAAAGGGAAATAAAAGAAAAAAAAGTAAAGGGGAGGAAAAAAAAGAAAAAAAAAAAGAGAAGGAAAGAAGAAGAAAGAAAAAAAAGAGAAAAAAAATGGACTTGATCAATTTTTTATGATAAAATGAGAAATATATTTTTGAAGATAGATGACAATAAAGTTTAAGTTTTGAGCAAGAAAATGTTCACATCTAAGTCTTTGACATTCAATAGATTATCCAATATAATAATTTTTTCTCCAACTTAATCATGCTCAAAGTATTTTACAAAGTTACGAGTTAAATGTCACCCTAACATACAATATTTCCAATAAATCTCTAAAAATTATGTCCTTGTCCTTAATTTTCTTATAGTTTTGAAGTCAATCTTAAACTCAAAATTGATTTTTTTCACATCCATGGAATTTCCTAAAAAAGATGTGTCAATAAGTGATGAACTAAAAGGAATCAACTCAAGAAGGGATACAGTCACTGGCCTTCATTTTAATTTTCAATTTTAAGTAAAAAATAACACCAAGCTCGTGATGTTATCTTTGAAAGTTAGAGAATTATGTCAAAATTTATAACTATACGCGCGATTGCCCCAAAAATGATAGTCCCTAAAATCAAAGTATAACCCTAAACTCAAAGTATGACCTACTAACACAAAGCAAGTCCTTAATGTATGTGCTTGAAGATTAAACACAATATTTTCATTCAGGATGGGTCACATTATGTTAGATAATGAGAAGTATGTTGCATGTTGAACTCTCAGCAGAATTTATAACTATAGAGTTAAGCCCTTAAGCCTTAAAATTTTGATTTATAAATGCCAGCGAGCCATGACCTAAATGCTCGAGATGTTTGTTCATATTAAATGAAATTATGTGTCAAAAATTAAATCCAAAAAATTGTTTTCAATTATTTGAGCATAGTCTTCAAGCGATTGTACCACAAAAATCCAAACGTGAACTTTATAAAGTGTGCATTCTACAAATAACTTCATGGAAGTTTATAGGATTCTGCGCATAACACTGCAAGATCAAGGTTGATCCTATTCGAATATAAATAATATTAGAAACCAACCTAACGAGATCATGTACCAACTTAGCAATTCTTGTATTCCTAAAATGAGATCATCCATCCGTAATGATTATTCTCAGCATTCCATATCTAGTAAAAATATTTTCTATTAGAAATTTTGAAACACCTGAGCATCACATCAAGGTAAAACAACTGCTTCAATCCATTTTCACACATAATCCACTGCAATCAATATATACACATTTCAAATGAAGGCATAAATGGTCCTATAAAATCCAATTCCCATGCATAAAAAATTTTAACTTCCAAATTAAAATTTAGAGGCATTTCATTTCTTTTTGAAATATTACCTACTCTCTGACACCGATCACACACACACACACACACAGATATATATATATATATA
>NEWO01000720.1:69148-114391 GCA_003013225.1 Phalaenopsis aphrodite
TATATATATATATATATATATTTGAATGATTTCAATTACTTCACAATCCATATACTCAATGTAAAGGGAAATGATTCTTTCTTAAATTTAAACTCTTCATTAAAATAAATTTGTTTAGTTTAATTTGGATAGTTTAGCAATTAATTAAGTTAACTTAGTTCTTTTAACTGCATTTTATTTAACTTACACTGAATCACTTCAGATTAAAGTTTTGTACTGTAGTTTTGTAGTTTGAATTGAGTTTTACATTATAGTTATAAGAATTTAGCTATAAGCATTTCCAACTTCCTTGTGGGATCGATATCTAGCACTCCATTAGAGCTCTTTATTACTTGAGTGATACATATACTTGCATTATTGTTACAGGATTTGATAAATTAAGAATTTTTAAAAGATAAAATTATTTTTTACTAAAGTTATTTTTGTTGTTTATATTGCATATTTATTGTTAAAGCTGTCATGTGTAGTTTGTAATATTGAAAAATAGTTGAAAAAACAAAACATAAATCCACCGCATCAAGTTTTTGGCGTCGTTGCTGAGGAAGTAACAGAAAGTAACGGTAAATTAATTTATAGTTTAAAACATTTTATTTGAACTGAAAAACTGTTTGTAGTTTAATTTTAATATTTACATATTTTAGTGTGTTTTCTTATTTTAATTGCTTATTGTGTTTGTTTATGCATAGTTTATGATCTAAAGATTTAGTACCTTGCGATTTAGAGTTAGAAAGAACTATTATAAAAATTTAAATATAATAAGAAGATATATATAGTTATTACAAAATGGCTTGCAACTAAAGTAATGCTAGAAATGAAAATGAACATCATTAGAGATCTTTACGAGACTATGCTAATCCTACAACAGATGAAATTTATTTGAATATACAAAAGCCTGTTGTAGTTTCCAATTCATTTGAGCTTAAACCTATTATTATCAAAATGGTACAAAACAATCAGTTTGAGGGAACACCAACTGAAGATCATAACTTACACCTTGCTAGTTTTCTAGAATTATGTGCTAAATTTAAATATGGAGTATCAAATGATGTTGTCAAACTTAGACTTTTTCCTTTCTCACTAAGGGATAAAGCTAATATGTGGTTAAACTCGTTAGCACCTGGATCTATGATCTCGGGGAGACTTGTCACAAAAAATTTTATCCAAATATTTCCCACCGTAAAAAAGTGCTAAGCTTACAAATGATATTACTTCTTTTTGTCAGTTTGAAGGGGAATCAATTTATAAAGCTTGGGAAATATTTAAAGATCTCCTTTAGAAGTATCCAGATCATGTATTACCAGATTGGTTAATAATTCAAAATTTTTATAATGGATTAGTTGGATCTCATAGATCAATAATTGATGTTGCTGCTGGTGGATCATTAATGTCAAAACCATTCGATGAAGCATATTATTTAATTGAAGAGATGTATAATAATAATTTTCAATGACCCTCTAAAAGGGTAAATCCTAAAAGAGTAGCTAGTATTCATGATTTTGATGCAATATCTATGTTGACTGCCCAAATTGTTGCCATATCAACAAAGATAGATCAATATGGAATGAATTATTCTCATAAACCATCTGTGCTTAAGAAAAACTCATTGGGACAAATGATAGAATTTCAATCTTTTTATGAGATGTTAAATGCAATAAATAATAAATCTAACAATCCTTATGCCAATTATTATAATCCTGGCTGGAAATATTATCCATATTTTAGTTGGAGTAGTAATAATTCTAATGTTGCTAGTCCATAAAGGGGAAACAATGCTACAAACCCATTGAGAAACTCCAACAATCAAGAAAATTCAAACTATAAACCTTATTACCCTCAGGTTTTAATAATTTACAGAATAAGGAGAAAAGATTGTCAATGGAAGAATTCATATTGCTAATGATAGTCAATTACAAAGTCAAGGAGCTACAATTAGAAACATGGAAAATTAATTGGGATGTATTGCTACTGCACTTAGAAATAGACCTCCAGGAACGTTGCCTAATAATGTTGAAGTAAATCCTAAAGATCAGAACAAAGAGCAAATTAAGGCTATTCAACTGAGAAGTGGAAAAGAATTGGAAACCAAAGTTAAAAAAGAAGTGGAAGTTGAAGTTGAGAAAGATGAGATGGAAAATGAAAAATCTAGTGAAGATTTTCATTTTGAGTCAGAATATCCTATTAAACCAATGAAAATCACTGTAGAAACACCACCACCTCCATTTCCTTAAATATTGAAGAGGAAAAACATAGATAACCAATTTTTAAAATTTTTAGAAATATTAAGGAAATTAACGATAAAATTTCCATTTGTTGATAGACAGGAACAAATGCCAAGCTACGTGAAATTCATGAAGGATATACTTAATAAAAAAATGAAGTTTGTAGATAATGAGACTGTTGCATTTATTGAGGAGTGTAACGCTATAATTCAGAAAAGCTTCCTGAAAAACTTAAAGATCTTAATAGTTTTAATATTCCTTATGCTATTGGCGAAAGATTTTTTAGAAAAGCTTTTTAAGAGCCAGTATTAATCTTATGCCTCTATCAATTTTTAGAAGATTGGGTTTATGAGACATTTCACCTACAACTGTAACGCTTTATTTATTTGATCGTTCAATTTCCTATCCTAGGAGTTATAGAAGATGTTTTGGTAAATGTTGATAAATTTATTTTTTTGTGGACTTTATTGTGTTAGATATGGAGGAAGATAATGAAATTCCTATTATTTTAGGAAAACCATTCCTTGCCACTAGAAGAGCTTTGATAGATGTGTAAAAAGGAGAACTAACTATGAGAGTTAGTGATCAAGAGATTACATTCAATATTACAAAATTAATGAGATACCCTGCAAAATAACAAGATATTGAATGCTTCAGAATGGATATTAATGAATACTTAAGCCATAAACATTTCACAAATACATTTGAAAAGAATTTTGAAAAAAAATATATGGAAAATGAAGATGAGGATAAAATTCAAAATGAATCTATGGAAGTGAGTAATGAAGATTTAGATTATGTTCATGGACAATTTGAAATGTTAAATCTGACAGATAGTAATAAGAATTTGATTTCATCTATTGAGAAACCTCCTGAAGTAGAAATGAAAAAACTTTTTACATATTTAAAGTATGCATTTTTAGGAGATTTATCTACAATACCTATTATTGTATCCTCAGAATTAACTAATATGCAAGAACAACAGTTGTTGGAAACTTTGAGAAGATACAAGAAAGCCTTTGGATGGACATTAGCTGATAATAAAGGAATCAATACTTCAATTTGTATGCATAGAATCTTATTGGCAGATCATCATGAAACAAGAGTTGATCCTCAAAGAAGATTGAATTCTATGATGAAAGAAGTTGTCAAGAAAGAGATTTTAAAATGGCTAGATGCTGGAATAATATATCCTATTTCAGACAATGCTTAGATGAGTCCAATTCACTATGTTTCAAAGAAAAAAGGTGTGACTGTAGTGACAAATGAGAATAATGAATTAATACCAACTAGAAAAGTCAATGGACGGTAGATCTGCTTAGATTATAGAAAATTAGATTCTGCCACCAGAAAGGATCACTTTCCTTTACCCTTTTTGGACCAGATAGTGGATAGGCTGATAGAGCACAAATATTTTTGTTTTCTAGACAGATATACTGGTTATCATCAAATACCTATTACTCTAAAGGATCAATAGAAAACAATGTTTACTAGTCCTTATGGAAATTTTACTTTTCGACGAATGCACTTTTAATTATGTAACACACCTACAACATTTCAAAGATGTATGATGTCAATTTTTAGTGATTTAATTGAAAAGGGGATCGAAATCTCTATGAATGATTTTTCTATATTTGAAACTTCATTTGAAACATGTTTAAATCATTTAGAGAAAGTTCCAAAATGATGTAAAAAGATGAGTTTCGTATTAAACTGAGAAAAATATCAATTTCTAGTTGCAGGAGAATTTTACTTGGGCATAAAAGTTTAGAAAACGACATGGAAGTAGATCCTGCAAAAATACAAGTTATATCTAACCTACCTCCACCTACTACTATTAGAGGAGTTAGGAGCATTTTGGGACATGCTAAATCTTACAGGAGAAATATTAAAGATTTTTCAAAATCTACTAAGCCTTTATGCCAACTTCTGCAAAAGGATACAAAATTTGACTTCAACCAAGAGTGCATTAAAGCCTTTAAGACTTTGAAGGAAAAATTGATCACTGCTCTTATAATTGTTTCACTTGACTGTGAGAAACTTTTTGAATTAATGTATGATGCAAGTGATTATGCAATTGAAGCTATTTTAGGGCAAAGATATGACAAAATTTTTAAAGTTATATATTATGCTAGTAAAACTCTTAATGATGCTCAAATTAATTACAACACTACTGAAAGAGAGTTATTAGTCATTATTTATGCTTTTGATAAGTTTATGTCATATCTAAATGGAGCTAAATGTGTTATGCATACTGACCACTCAGCTATTAAATAACTGATGTAAAATAAGAATGAGAAACAAAGATTAATTAGATAGGTACTTTTGATGCTAGAATTTGATTTTGTGATAGTTGATAGGAAAGGAACATATAATAAAATTTTGGAAAAAAAATTAATGATACTTTTCCTGATGAATAACTTTATGCTATTAAAGGATGGGAAGTACCGTGGTATGCTGATATTTTGAATTATAATGTTAGTGGTATTTTACCATATAGATTGAAAAAGCAACAGGAAAATAAATTTATTCATGATGCAAAATCTTACTTTTGGGATGACCCATATTTGTACAAACAATTCAAATATTTAGTTATGAGAAGATATGTATCTTATAATGAAATTCAGGAAATTATCTAAAAATGTCATGATTCTGAATTTGGAGGTCATTTTGGAAATGATAGAACTGTACATAAAATTTTACAATTTGGATTTTATTAGCCTACTCTATTTATAGATGTTAATATATATATATATATAAAAACGTGTGATTGGTGTCAGAGAATAGGTAATATTTCAAATGCCTCAAATTTTTAATTTGGAGGTTGAAATATTAGATGCATGAAGATTTGATTTCATGAGACCATTTATACCTTCATTTGGAAATTTATATATATTGATAGTTGTATATTTTATGTCAAAATGGATTGAATCAATCATTTTACCTTGATCTGATGCTCAAAGTGTTTCAAAATTTTAAATTAAAAATATTTTTACAATATATGAAATACCAAGAATAATCATTACTAATGGAGGATCTCATTTTAGGAATGCAACAATTGTAATGTTGCTGGAAAAATATATTCTTATGCATAGAATTGCAACTGCTTATCATTCCAGACAAGTGGTCTAGAAGAAGTATCAAATTGTGAAATCAAAAGAATTTTGAAAAAAACTGTGAATCTTAAAAAAATGGATTGGTTTGATAGATTAGGTTTCACATTATAGGCTTACAGGACAGCTTATAAGACACCAATAGGAATGTCCCCGTATATATTAATTTTTGGGAAGACTTCTCACTTACCAGTAGAATTGGAGCATAAAGCCTATTGGGCAATTAATGAGTTTAATTTCAGTTTGAAAGATGATGTGAGAAAATATTATAACAATTAAATGAGCTTGAAGAGATTAGGAATTAATCTTATAATAATGCTAGGATTTATAAAGAGAAAATGAAAAAAATGGTATAATCGAAAGATAATAAAAAAGGAATTTGAGTCTGGACAGAAAGTTTTATTATACAATATAAGATTGAAATTATTTCTTGGAAAACTGAAGTCTAGGTGGAAAGAGCCATTCGTAATTGTAAACTTCTATCATTATGGAGCAGTTAATATTGAAGATCCCAAGGCTGGAAAGATATTTCAAGTGAACGAGCACAGATTAAAACATCATTTTGATGGTCAAAAACCAGTTTTTAAATAGATTGTAAAGTTGAGCACACAGAGTAAAGACTGGGAATGACAACATTAAACCAAGCATTTTGTGGGAGGCAAACCATAGTTATCATTTTTTATTTTGCTTATATGTTTTTGTTTGGAATGTTATTTATATATATTCCTAGTTTTATGGATTCTGTGTATTTGAGAAACTTGAAATTGATAAATATTTTAAAAAACAACTTTATTTACCGAATTTTATGGAAAATTTAAGAATTAATATGATTTAAAATGAAATGGTGCAGATTTTGGAACTGGCACCAATGGTGCCAGATTTGGCGCCTGAGTTGCACTTTCCAGAGCTGGCGCCTGAAGCGCCAATATAGGTGCCTAAGGCGCCGCGGTGACGAAAATGACTTAAAATATTTTAAAAGGTGGGTTTTTGCAATTTTTGGCTGGTTCTCTTCCTAATAACTCCCAAAAACTGATTTTAAGGCCTATTTTAGGTGGGAAAATGGGAGAAGAGTCAACATTCTTCAAATCCAATGACTTCCCACTCTAAAGATATCGTGAGATTTGGAATTTTCAACTGGGGGAAGTTCATCAGTTTCGACGTGCAGAAGTTGTATGATCAAGTTCTTTTGAAGAAGAGGCTAATCAAGGAAAGGGGATTGGTGAATCAAGGATTCAATTCACCGAATACTCGAGTGGAGGAGATAATTGCACATAAATGCTAGGAAGTGCTTTGTTATAATACTGCTGCAGTAGTTTTCCCTGTGGTGAAAGATTTTTACGCCAATCTTCATGGAATCAACCAAGGTATTATCTACGTGCAAGGCAGGAGTATACAATTCAATCCTTTAAGAATAAACGATATGTTTATGATTGAAGGTTTTCCTATTTACCACTATGCAAACTTTGCCCCTACACAAGAAAATATGAACGAACTCTATCAATTTCTTACTGATGAAGATGCAAATTGTGAGACCAGAGATGATGAAAATGTAAGTTTTTCTTCATCATTATTGAATCATGCATCTAAGACGCGGCATTTTTTTATTGCATCAAAATTACTTCCTTTCATGAAAATCAATAAAGTGACTAAGGAGAGTGTTATTCTGAATCACTGCATTCAAACTGGAAAAACTATTGATGTGGGTGCATTAATTGTGAAATCTATTTTGGGATTGATCATCAATGGATCTACTACTGGATTGGAACATCCATCCGATATCTTCCTACTGTGCAGTCAATCGCAAGTGCCTTGTGAAAATTGGGAAAAAGTGCTTCTTCCTTGGAAGCCTATGGGCCCAGAAGTTTATTGCGACTGCATTGGAATGGGGGATGAGAATTATATGAATACATAGATGGGTCAAGCATCCCATAATTCATCACATATTCAGCCTTACTTTAGTTCAAAAGTACTTTTGAAGAGGATCAAGAAATTTGATCGAGAATATTTCTAGAATGCTGGATCATCTGGATTGGAGGTTGAAGGAACAATTTGAACATACTGGACGTATTGAAGATAGTTTGGTACATATGTTCAAGAAACATGCTTGGATCGAAGAAGATTTAACATGTGAATTTATTTATCGACCTTTTTACAACCTATACGTGCATCACCAATCCATGGGAAATATTCAAGATGATGAGAGCGAAGATGTTTGAACTTACTTTATGAATTTAATGCTTATTTAGTAATGCTTGCTTATGTTATTGTGTTATGTTGGATTGCATTTAATTTCATTGTTGGACTTTGTTTATGTTTTTTATTGAGTATTTTGATGCTTATATTTCAGTGTTAGGATGTTTGGTTTACTTTAGACACCGAATTGAATTTGTTGGCTTGAAAACTATTAGTTTGTAATAGCGCGAAGTTTATATATAAAAGTGAGTTTTGTGTTGTTTGTGAAATGTTTGTGTTAGAAACTTTTTCAATTATGAGTATAAATGTTTTTTTGAGTTATTTTTAGGTTGATGTAAAGCGGTACGCAGCAGATTTCATCAGAAAATGAAATCTGAAAAAAATTAAGCATTGGCGCCTAAGGCGCCAAATTCTCGAAAATGCCTAGTTGGGTTAAAACCATGAAATTGCCCAGTAGAACTCCACTTTTACTATTTTGGGTCGTCTCATACCTCTAAACTGCGACTTAGAGATTGACATTAGGTGCATTTGAGAAGATTTTGAAGGCCAGAGATCTTAGATTTCATCTTCTCTTAGTAAGAGCTTCACTTTAACCTAAATTTTTTTTATTTTCACCATGGATTTATCCTACATTATGGGAGATCCAAAATTTAGGATTTTGTATGAAGAAGCTTAAAGAAAACCAATGGTGAAATGTTTCTTACCAAATAATCTTACTTGTGGAGCTAGATTTTTTATTTAGTAATTTATTTGGATTTTTCTTAAATTTTCATAGAAATTCCTATGACTCCACGAGTAAACAGAGGAAAGCCTATGAGAGATTTTAATGTGAGAAAATTCATCAATTATAAGGCCCACCATAGTTACAATACTCAAATGGCCTCAATAAAGTTGATATAGGAATGGTCATTTGCTAACCCGAGTGGCGAGATCGAGAGGTCGATTGTCACCAGAAATTGGGCACTGCAGTAGCTATTGTGCCTATGATCTAGGAGTTCTATGCCAGCTTTCTGTTCACTACTTATGATCACATCTTCGTGAGAGGTAAGCAAGTTGAATTTTTAAGAAAAAAAGATCAATGCATTTTATGGATTGAGGAATGTATTTCACTGTGAATATGTTGCATTCATGATGACTGACTGATTCATCACTGGATGAAGTAATTGCCTTTTTGATAGATGGAAGGGGATAATGGAAAATTAAGAATAATAAGAAAGTTAATTTCTCCACTTCCATGATGAATTTTCAATCAAAAGTGTGGCATTACTTCATCTCTGTGAAGTTGCTTCCAGCAAATCATCTGAGCGAGGTAACAAAGGAAAGAATTGTGCTAAACTTCTGCATTTAGCAAATGAAGGCAGTAGATGTTGGTGCTCATATAACTCATAATGCTCAGAGTATAGCCAGAAGTGCTACAGCTAGTGGTTTGGGATACCCTGCCTTGATTTTCACTTTATGTGAACAATCAAGAGTAGAGTCTCATAGAAATGAGGAAAAGTTGCAGCCCCAAAAGCTGATTGGGAAGCATACAGTTCAAAGATTTGAATCATTTGCTGGATCCAAGGGCAGAGGTAGTGACAGACCCTCAACACCTGCTGCAGGGCCATCTACTTCTTGCTTTCCTTCACTTGAAAATATTATGGAGCATCTTATGATTTAACAAATGGATATTGTAAATATGTAGAATAGGAATGGAAGAATAGAAACAAGAAATGCATATAATGATGAGTATAAGCAGAGGAGAGTTCAACATGACATAGCATATGAGGAGGCTATGACTAGGTATCTGAGAGGTGACTATAATGTGGAATTTCCTACATGCCCCAGTTTCACTTCTTATACGCCAGATCATGATGATGATGAAGAAGAAGATGATGATGAGGAAAAGGATGATGATTGATATTTTAGGAGTTTTTCTTATGTCTGTTTGTTTTGACTGCTTGTAGTTTATTTGTTTGAAAATGTTAAGATATGGAACTTCCATTGTAATATTATGTCGTGGACATAACTGTAATAGTAATGTGGATTTTTACTTTTTCAACATTTTTAGTATTTTCAATTTCTATTTCTATTTTTAATTCTTCACAAATCCTTTAAAATATATTATGTTTCAATTAATGCTTTAAAGCTTGTATTTTTAAAGTTAGCACCTGCAGTATACAAAGCCCAATTTCATATTCAGAAATCCTCTATAGGTTAGTTTTTATTTGTTATGCATTTACTTTTTTCTTTCACCTACAAAAAAGTTTTGTGCTAAAAATTTTTAATTACTTAAAAATTTAAGTTTGGAAGAAAGAAAATCTCTTTTGAAAAGAAGTAAACTAAATTTTATTTTTCCTCAATTAACTATATTTTTAAAATTAATTTAACATGGCCTAAGATATTTTGATTTAACTTTAAATGACTATATTTATGTTTGTAAATATTATGATAAATTTAGGTAAAAATTTTTAATAATGAAGGTCAATTCTAAGTTAAAGTTATTTGATATGAAAGGATAAGACTATGTTTTTTCTATTTAAAGTAAAGGAAATTGTATTTTTTGAACTATTAAGATTCTTGGAGTTTCATGTAAGAAGAAAAAATGATACTTTATGAAAATTCATAAAACTAATATGAATTTGTAAAGTGAAGAAAAGTAAAGATTTTTTAACTTTAAGAAGAGGATAGTGAAGTTCAAAATCATTAAAGGATACCCAGATATAGTAATCTTCACTAAAAAAGAAAATAAAAGAAAAGATTGAAAAGATCATAAAAGAAAAGAACAAGAAAAGTTGAAGAGAAGCTTGAGGAGATGCCTAATAAAAAATTGGCTTCACTTGAATCAACTATGGAAAAAGGCTTTATTACATTTTCTAAACTTGTATTTGAGTATTAGCACCTTTACTAGTAAAGTTTTCATGAAGTTCTTTTTCATATGGATATTCTAAGTATATTTGATATAACAAATTACAGTTCTTCTTTAAATGAATGGAGATTTAGAAATCTTAGACTTGATTATTAAGTATTCTTAGACTTATAGTTTTAATCTAATTTATTCAAAGTTTTACTTAAATTAAATTGTTTTATTTATTAAACTAAAGTATAGAAGTTTACAAGTTAGTCTCTATCCTAAGTCATATGCTTTTGTGTAGTAAAAGTGTCACTTGAGGACAAATAACATTTAAGTTTGAGGGATTTTGATACACCAAAATAATGTGTTATTTTAAGTATAAATTATGTTTACTTTTGGTGATATTACACTTAAATAAGGGTATTTTCATATTTTTGGTTGCATGTATATCAATTTTAGGCATTTCGAGCAAAAGTAGCAAAAAACAAAATTTGGAGCAAAATAAGCGAATTTTTTATTCTGGCGTCTGAGGCGCCAGAACTAGCACTTGAAGTGCCACTTTACAGAGAATTGACACCTGAAGCACCATAATTGGGGCCTGAAGCTCCATTTTACAAAGAGCTCATGTCTGAAACGCCAGAATCGGTGCCTGAAGCGCCAAAACCAAGAACAACACGGTCATAAGCAACTTGGAGCCTGAAGCGCTAGAACCAATACCTGAGGCGCCAAAGCAAACATTTGACAAATTAAGGCAATTCTGGATAAATTTTGAGCGGATTTTGAAGGCTTAAAAGGTTTCAAACACCCGATGGAATGATTCAATGCATCTAGACACTTTGGAAGGCTATTTAATGAAGGGATATGTCTCTTGAATCAATAGACATGTCTTTTGGAATTCAAAATGTTTGACTTTTGGAGAGAATTTTTGAGGGAATTTTGAATTCTTTTTGTAGGGAGACATTCTCTAATAAAAGAAAAGGAAGTTTCAGGCTTGAAAGATAGGCGAGAGAAGTGATTTGGTGGCGTGAGAGAGAGAAAGAGTTTGATGGAGAGAGATTGTGAGGACTTGGAGATTTTCTTCTAAGCTTGTAGAGGGAAGGTGAGGGATTTCTTCCTCATTACACTTCTAAGAGAGAATTGAAAGTGCTTATAAAAAGGGAAAGTGCTTAAAGGAGGGATTTGCTTGGGAAGGATTGTGAGATAAGTTGTGTCTTTTATTTCTTTGTTTTTGTAAACTTGTTTTTATAAATGAACTCCATATTTTGTTAATACATTCTCATGAATTCTGAGTAGTCTTCTTTATCCTTCTCCCTACTCAGAGATATCATTTTGTGAAGAATTTATTTTGTTTTATATGATTTTAAATGTCAATAATTTGTGATGATTCGAACTATGATCTTCATTTACTTTTCGATCTGGTCAATTGAATTGTTAAAATATATTAAGAAACATATGTTCTGAAAGGGCTATGATTTTTATAACATGGTGAGAGTCACATTTAATTCCCTAGAAGAGGATGTCATCCATGGGTTTGAGTGCAAATAACTAAATAAATATACTTTGTTGTATGCAGAATTGGAAATTTTAAGGTGATAGATTAAAATCCCCAATTTGTTCTAGTTGATTAGAAACTAATGCGAGATTGCTAAACCTCATTTGAGAGAGTAGTAGGAGCTTTGGAGTGGTAGCTGGTATTCTCCCATCCTAACCACAAAATTAGGAACTAACTTTGGATTAGTCAATGTTCTTTATGGACTTGGAAGAGGGTAAAGAATATGATTACTTCTATTTGACACAAAAAAATTATATATATATATATATATAAAAGAGGAGACCAGGCTCCTAATTCATTAGAAACTAGGGAGATACAAAAAGGAAGGCAAAAAACATGCACTTCCCAAAAGTTAAAGATGTAAAACTCTGAGGAAAGGTAGATCAACAAGATCTCTTTTCAATAGAAATTTTAACTGGGGAGTGGTACAGGTGTCAATGTAAGGGTGTTGAGTATGGAGGCCAGCCTTAGCAAGCCAATTAGCAGGTCTGTTACCCTCTCTATATATATGGGAAAAAAGACACCTTAATCTCCAAGCTCAAGGTGTGTATAGCAGTGGTTCAATGAATCAAATACCAAGGGGCAGATATTCTCCCTTTAAGGATGTTAATTAAATTCCTTGAATCAGTTTCCACCATTAATTGATTCCAACTACACTTTTTGGCCAAGTACACTGCCTAATAAACAGCTTGGGCTTCAGCTTCCAAAGGGTCCTCAACCCTGGCAGGGGACTGAAAGAATAATAGACATTCACCTCTTGCATTTCTGAAAACCCCACCAAAACCAACATTAGGAGAAATGAAGCTTCCATCTGTATTGAATTTGACCCAGCCCTTAGGAGGGCATTTCCAATGAACAAGGATAGTTTCGAACTTCCTTGAACAAAAGAGGGATGTTGTGCATAGGATTTCAGGAAGCTTCCTATGACAATATAATTTCTGCAAATAGCTATAGCAATTAGTGGCAATGGCAGTGATATTCATTTAGACATCATCAAATTTCAGCTTGTTTCTGGCCATCCAAACAAACTAAGCAATGATACAAGTGATGGGGGGGGAGAGATTGGACATGCCAGTCCTTCCAGCATAAATAGAAATCATCCCAGGACAACTGAATGGTATTAATTGTCAATTTAGGTAACAAGATGTTCCAGACTTGTTGAACATGAGAGCATTTAAAGAATAAATGGGAGAGGGATTCCTCTTCACTATTACACAGGTAGCATCTTGAAGGGCCTCTCAATCCTTTTAACTTTAGAATATCATCAGTAGGTATGAACCCATAGAATAATTTCCAAAAGAAAAAGGCCATTGAAGGAGAAAGAAACTTGTTCCAAACACATTTAGTCCAAGAGGTCTCCTGTTGAGGAAAGCAACAGTTAGCAATGAAAACATAAACTGTTTGGGAGACCTTCTTCTTCACAACAAGTTTGTCCTTCTTGGATCTGTCAATTGGTTTCTTCAATATAGTGTTAAGTAATCTATTATTAAGGATATTCTGGAGAGCTTGCTGGTTCCATTCACCACCGGGCGAAAAATCAGCCACCTGTGTTGTGGGATTGAATTGAGAGCCAATTGGAGGAGGGGTGCAGCCTTCTCTAGACCAACTATCAAGCCAAGCATTGAGTCTACCCTCCCCAATATCCCAAATGAAAAGCTGTTCTACCTTTTCTCTCATCTTTAGCATATTCTTCCAAGTTCTTGAATCCCCCAATTTATTAGTTACAAGGGTAGGATGCAAATCTCTGCAGTATTTACCTTTCAAGAATTTTGCCCAAATTGAAGTCTGTGCTCTAAAAAAAATCCAAAGTTTGCAAAAGTTAATTTGGGAAATCTGCAGAAAGCTTTTGAACCCCAGACCACCAGCTTTAACACTGCCACAAACTCTTTGCCATCTCACCCAATGCACTTGCTTTCTCTGGCCTACCCAAAGAAATCTATTGAAAGTTCTTTCAAGAGTAGTTTGGATGGATTTCTTCATAACAGAAACTTGTGATAAATATGAAGGAAGAGCTGCAAATATGCTTTTGAGTAGAGTTATTCTTCCCCCATTGGAGAGAAAAATATTAGACCAGCTGTTGAGTTTATCTTGAACTTTGAGGATGATATCATCAAATTGGACTTGCCTTGTCCTCCCTTTGAGCAATAAGGTACCCAAGTATTTCAAGGGTAGAGAGCTAGAACAAAAGCCAGTGAAATCTGAAATCCAATGCTTAATTTTTGGTTTCACCCTTTTACTGAAAATAGCTTGGCATTTATGTGTATGAAACTTCATTCCAGAACTATCTTGAAAGTTCTCCAAACATTGGAAAAGCAATTTAACTGTAGGTTTAGTTGCTTTTGCAAATATAATAACATCATTAGCAAAAGCTAAATGGCTAACAACAATGTTAGATCTGTGGCTATATAAACAGTGAGGAGCTTTGACCATTAATTAGTTCAAAAGTTTAGATAAGTAATCAAAAGCAAGTATGAAGATTGTGGGAGATAGTGGGTCACATTGCTTGATGACTCTAATAGCTTTGAAGTAACCTTGAGACTTCCTATTAATGAAAATGGAATGATAATTATTATTGAGCCACCTTTTGATCAATGAAATAAAGGGTTGAGAGAATCCCCTAGCTGAAAGCACCTCCTCAATGAAATCCCAGTTTATGGTGTTATAGGCCTTTTGGATGTCAAGTTTAAAAATCAGATTCCCTTCTCTACACTGTTTGTCCAGATCCAGGGCTAATTCTTGGGCCAGGAGAACATTCTCCACTATACTTCTTCCTTGCACAAAAGCTGATTAATTCTCACTGATAAGATGAGGAAGATGAGGTTGTACTCTGTTGGAGATAACCTTGCTGATAATTTTGGACAATACATTAGTGAGACTAATAGGCCTAAACTGATCCCAGAAGAGCTTGGAGTTGTTTTTGAGAATTAAGGCAATGGTAGAGCTTTTAAAGTAGTTAGGCAGTTCCATCCCTTTGAAAAAGCTTTGTACTGCCTCAATAACATCCCCTTTGATGATCTTCCATGCTTTCTTGTAGAAATCAGCTGAGAATCCATCTGGGCTAGCAACTTTGGAGCTATCAATTGAGGTTAGAGCTGATCATATTTCCAATTCCCCAGGGATAGGTTCCAAATTCAGGTTTCTTATGTAACTCTGATCAAATAGATCTTGAAGGATAGGAAGGCTAGTGACAGGAGGTTGAGTGAAAAGAGTTTGAAAATACTGGATTGCACTAGATGCAATTAAATCTTCAGAATGAAACCACTACCCTGAAGGGTCTTTAATCTTGTGAATGTTATTACATCTCCTCCTATAGTTGATACAAGCATGGAAGTACTTTGTGTTTCTGTCCCCTTCACAAAATATGGTTTTTGCAGCCTTTTGTGCATAGAGTTCCTCCTGCATACTAATAGCATTCATCAGCTTTTCATTAGCCAACATCAATTGCTTTTCAATATCAGGATTGTTCTCAAGCCTAGTCTCCAAATCATACACTTCCTTGTCAGCCTCCTGTACTCTCAAATTAACATCTCCCACCACATTCCAGTTCTATTTATATAATTGTTTGCCAATCTTCTTTTGCAACATCCAAAGTTTAATCAAAGGATTAGAGTGGTGGCACTCTCTCCACCATAAAGAAATTTGATTAAGAAAATCATTGTGAGAGGACCACATGTTGAGATATCTAAAGGTAGCTTTATGCTTGACTGGAGATGCAGAAATAGGGATCATTAAAGGCTTATGGTCAGAGCCTGTCATGCTGAGATGTTGGACTGATGTATGTAAGAATTCATTCAGCCAGAAAGAGTTAACAAGAATTCTATCCAATCTTTCCCATAAAGGTCCTCTCCTCCAAGTAAACTTGGGTCCAGTGAACCCAAGATCAAATAAGCCAGCCAAGTTGATATTGTCATTAAAGATGTTCATAGAATTGGAATCAGATGGATTGCCTCCTAATTTTTTAGAAGGGGAAGAAATGGAGTTAAAGTCCCCTCCCACCAGTCATAATGAATTACAGGAATTACTGATATTGTGAATGCACTCCCACAGCTCCACTTTGGCTCTTGATGAGCTTCCAGCATAAACAAATGCGGCTAAACCTTCCTGACCCCCATAGTTAAATTTGGTATGAAGAAATTGTGGGTGATCCCACAAGATTTGACAGATAACTTCCTTTCTATGGAGCAACCAAATCTTATTATTCAGATTAGCAAAATGAGAAAAGCCAGAGAATTTTCTAAGGATTTTCTGAGGGTTTTTGGACACCATAGGCTAAAAAATAGCAACAAACTAAAATTTATACATCCTATTCAAAGCAATAAGTCTGTTAAGGGATTTAGGATGTGCCAAACCCCTAACGTTCCAACATAAAAGGTTCACCATCCAAAGAATATGGATTTATCCCTCCTTCTAGTAGTAATCATGACCTCCTTGGTTTCCAAATGATTCTTTCTGTCCCTGAGTAAGTATGTTCCTCCCTTCACATATTTTAACTCTTGGATGCCCTTTTTTTTCTTGTCTTTTGGGTTTGCCAATCATCAACCAAATCATTCTGTAAACCTTCAACTAAATTGGGGTCCACTTGAAACTCCTTATGAACACCCTCATCAATATCCATCTGAAAGTTCTGGAGCTCTGAAATAGAAAGTTCTTCGGCAGCAGCTACACTGACTGTGATCTGTTCATCACTTACTGAAGGGCCTGCTTTCTCCTTGGATGAATTATTAGTCAAAGCAATCAGAGCGTGGTCAGGACTGGTGATGGTTATATTATTGTCTGCATTTTCAGTCTCACTGGTCACAGCAGCATTGATGGCCTGAGCAATTTCTTCAGGGC
The DNA here is from genome assembly GCA_003013225.1 of Phalaenopsis aphrodite. Lineage (NCBI taxonomy): Eukaryota > Viridiplantae > Streptophyta > Magnoliopsida > Asparagales > Orchidaceae > Phalaenopsis > Phalaenopsis aphrodite. Next base: position 85,892 of record NEWO01000720.1, read on the forward strand.
CTTTGACATTAATCTCAGATATGATTTGGTCAGGACCCACATCAGCATATGCCCTTTCCTTCTCAAGTTCCACTAAATGTTCCCTAAACTTTACAGCCTCATTTGTGGCCCCTTGATTAGAGATCCTAAGATGAGGGTGTAGTTTAAAGAATTTAATGCCAGTATGCCCAAACATGCAGCAGTGGAAGTAGTAGTAAGGCTTCTGTTCAGCAATGATTCTCTGTCAATACCCATTGTGTTCAGTTCCCAGCCACATTTCCTCAACTGCAGGGAGATTCAGGTCCCTTTCCACTAGGATTCTAGCCACTGATGGCCTAGATAGATTAAAGGTTGGAACATCGAATTTAAGGGGTTTACCCAATGCCTGTCCAATGTTAAACAAAACTTTATGGTTGAAAAAATGGAGCTTTAGACCTGGTAGCTTGAACCAAATAGGAACTATAGGGAGCTCCTTGCTTGGATCAAAATCAATAGACCACTATAAAATATTCATTGTGTTGCCCTCAATCTGTAAAATTTGTTTGAAGAAGATTCTAGCATACTCATCTTGTCTAGTTAAATGGATTAAAATATGTCTTCCATCAATAAGGCCAACTCTCCATGCTCCATTAAGTTTAATGCCATCAAAGAACTTCCTTATAGCTTCCATTCTAGGATGACCAAGCTGAAATTTACCTATTAGAGTAAATTTGTAATTTTCAGTTAGGTTTTGAATATCCTCCTCATTATAAAAAATAGCCATTGTACCACTTTTCCTGCTCAGTGGTTTAATGATGGGGTCAACCACCTCATGGTAACTTTGAGGAAAAACCAAATCATCAAAGTTTTTAATAGAGTCAAAGCCTTTTCCAACAACATCAGCAAAAGTGAGCTTGGCAAATTAAATGTTTGTGGCCAAATCCCCATTGGTTTGTTCAGCCATCAACTCACCACATCAATGGAACAGTACCCCGACTGTCCACAAGAGAAAGGGAGGAAAAAAACTAGAAAGCCGAGAAACCAAAAAAAAAACTTCCAATGAAAGAAGATAACCCACCAGTAGAGAAAAAGCTGAGAGAAGAAGAGATGAAGCTCCCACCAACCTTAGGCAAGCCATGGGAACTCTAGCAGAGCAGCCAACAAGCCAGCCGCCACCTCTTATATATATATTTATATATAAACCATGATGGTGGCTGAAAGTGCTCTTTTAGGTTTTCTGACGAGAAAATTAACTTTAGGTGTTGGCTGGAGGCATGTAGAGTGGCGGTGGTAGTCATTTGGGGTCATTTGTCTTCTTGGTGCTACTGTTGGAGACTTGTATTTGGTTCTAACTTTTCCTGGATCTGAACGGATTTCATTGAGGTTTGAGAAAGCTACTATGCCACATATCTTTGTTCTCTCTTTCTATGGCTTCACCTATATATTTGGAAACCAATGCTCAGTGAACAAATGCTACCTATGCGGGGGTAGTAGGCCAAACCACTGACATTCTTCAGGATCCTGAAATGTTAGTTTTCCTCCAAGCTTTCCATGATATGGCTGCTGGAAAGGGTTTTTTCCCTTGCATCCACACTTTAGGCACAAAAGAAGGTGGACCATCAATTTTCTTCTCACAACAAGAAATTACTTCTCTCAATGATAAAGTCAAGTTCACCCTTATTGGTAAGTTTTTGTTGGGTCATCCAAAAATAGAACCGGTGAGGAATTACTTTGATTCCCTGAAGTAGGTTTACTAGATGGCACACACCTACTGATACAACTTTCTGTTGAGGAGGATTATGCTAGAATTTTTGCTAAGCAATCTATAATAATAGCAGTAACTACCATGAAGATCCTGAAATGGACCCTTGGTTTGATCCCAGCAAGGAACCACCTGTGGTTCCCCTATATTTTAAACTATCAGGCCTCCCTCTCCCCTTCTTCAATTTGAATGCTTTTTTTAACATTGGATGTGCCCTAGGAAGGCCTTTAAAGTTGGATGCCCCAACCTATAATAAGGTCAGACCTGCATTGGCAAGAATCCTCATTGAGAAGGACATTACCCTTCCAAAAATGAAAAGAGTTTGGATTGGGTACGAGATTGATGGTTTCTAGCAGGATGTGGTTCTTGAACAAAGGCCTTATTACTGTCAACATAGCAAAATGTTTGGACACACTATGGATAGATGCTATAGACTGCACCCTCCTAAAAAAATCCCTATTGCTGGACAGGTGCCTTTTCTGCCTGCACAAGGAGTTACTTCTTTGGTTGTTATTTGCCTCTAATGAGGAGGCTGGGGCATTTTAAAAGAAGCTTCTCCAAGCTATACTAACCCCTTTGGTTCCACTGTCCCTTCTTCAGTCTCTCTCAGGATTATTAGGATGTAACTGAATGAAGTGACCATAATTACTCCTACTTCTAAGGTCACACTTAATTGTGGCTGTGAGGAAATGAGTGGTCCTTCTACAACTATGTTGAGTGTTCCTGATGAATGAAAAATTGCTGAAATGAAATAGTTAATGGAGGCGGACTGACAAATTCATACCACCAAGAAGAAAAAGAAATAAGCAACAGAAGTGCAGAAAGTAAAAAGGTTCTACTAAAGTGGAATTAGGAGGCACTGCCAATATGAAGACTGGTACTTCTCTTCATCCATCAATAGGAAGAACTAGATCCAAATCTCAGCCCTCACTCCATCTCAATCCACCAAATGATTAATTTTCTTTGTTAGAAAATAAGGGGTATTGCCCATTCTTAGTCACTCAAAAGACTCATACATCTTAACCAAAAATACAAACTGTGGTGCATTGTTATTCTAGAACCCATGGTTCATAGCAATCCCCAGAGATTTACAAGTAAGGTCTCTGGTTTTTCTTATTATGCCAATATTAATAAAAAAATATGGATTCTCTATAGAAAGGAAATCATTTGGCACATTCAGGTGGATCATCAGCAATTTCTACACCTCTCTTTTCAGATAAAAGTACAATTGGGTTATGCAACATTTATTCATGCAGGATGCATAAGGAGGACAGAAAGGAATTGTGGTCTTGTCTCCAGTAGATCAGTGATCATATGCACTCTCCTTAGCTTGTGGGGAGAGATTTCAGCTGTATTACCCCCTCAGCTGAAAATTCTGGGGGCAGGGTCCCCAACATCTCTAAAATGACTACTTTCAGTGACAATATCTAACAAGCTGACTTATTTGATCTAGGTTTTCAGGGACCTTCTTACAATATCCAAAAACTTGATCCCGGTGTGAAATGTAGTTGTGTAAAATATATATAAGTTTGACTCTGCTATGCAAATATGCCAAAAGCTTGATGCAATCTTTTATAAATAAGAAATTTAAGCAATTATTGTTGAGATTCTATGCAAGTATATGTATCATTATCAAGTAATGAAGGACTTTCTATTTAAGCCCCAAATATCGATCCCACGGGGAAGGTTTAAATTTGAAATGATAAACTAACTAGAAAATTCACAGAAATCAAACAAAATTACTTTCACCAATTTTAATTGTGTAAGATGCTAACAAAATTAAATTATTTAACCTCTAGCAAAACTAAAATGCAAAGTTTAAATAGTAACAACTAAACTATTAAACTATGTTTATGTGATAAAGATTTTTTATGTGAAAATACACCTTTCCCACTACAATGAGATTTTGGTGAAATAAGATGAGATAAATGGTTTTAAAATATATTGTGCGAAATAGGAGCAATTTTAATTCTCTACTCTGATATTGTCTTATAGAAAATCATTGGCTAATCACAGGTTTAGTCCCTAAATTCATGGTTAGGCTAGGAGGATACTGGCTCCCACTCCAGACCTCCCACTCCCCTTCAGCTGAAGGCTAACTGTCACTTTAGTTTTTAAACACTAAGACTGAATTGGGGATTTTAGTCTGTCACCCTAAAATCTCCAATTCTACACCCAATAATATATATTTCCTTATTTATTTGCACTTAATTCCATGAACGAAATTCTCCTTCATGGAATCAAATGTGATCCTCACTCTGTTGTAGAACTCAGACTCCATTTCCCGGATCATTTATTTCACAGCACATTTTAACAATTCAATTGGCCAAATCGAAAAGTAAATTAAGTTCGGAGTTGAAAAATCATCACAATTTATTTTATATTTTAATATTGGCACATCCATATTATGTCTTCATTTTAATATATCTCAGAGTAGGAAGAATGATAAAGGAAACTACTCAGACTTCATGAGAAAAATACAACAAAACACAAATTTCATATATAAAAAAAAGTTCATACAACACAATAAACAAACAATACTTATCCGAAACTCTTTCTCAAAGTAAATCCTTTGTAGCCTCTCCTAGGAAATGTAGGAAAAAGAAATCTCTCACTTTTCTCCTTCTCCAACACTCTCAAATAAGAATTCACACTTAATCTCACCACAAAAACTCTAAACTCCTAAAGAAATATAACTAATAGACTACTGAATGGTCGTGGAATGAAGATGGAAAAAGTATATGGAGGCGAGGTGTGGCGATTACGAAGAAGGAGGAATGAGGAGGAGCCCATTTTCTGATCAATTTTGGCCCCAATTAGAGCCTAAAGTCGGTTATCTAATAGGTGCATCCAAAAACTCTTCAAAAACCTTCTAAAATCATCGAAACTTCTAGAAATATGGTCTCAACCGACATTGGCGTTGTCGACTGCCATTCTGGCATCGTCGGCGCTGCTTTTGGCGCTGTCGGAAGTGAGTAAAATTCACCATATGCTTTGTAAGTCTGTGTTGTTGGTGCAACTCTTGGCGCCGTCGGTGCTGAGTAATTCTCCAAAAATACCATTTTAACTCCAAATTGCATCCTTTTTGCTTCCTTTTTGCTTCTTTTTTGCTTCAAGTCTTAAAAAACAACAACCTGTAAGAAAACATAAAAATTTCTATCATTAAAGTGTATTATCAATAAAAATGAGTATAAAATATGGGTCTAAAAATGCATATATTTTTGGTGTATCAAAATCCCCCAAACCTACATGTTACTTATCCTCAAGTAACTCCTCTACTTTATAAAAATATGACTTACGATAAAGAATTTAACTTCTAGATTTTCATATTTTAGTCTACTAAACATAACAACGTAACTTAAGAAAAATTCAAAACAACTCCAGTAAATGCCAAAGGTATAAGAATATTCAACAATCAAGTCTAAGATTTCAGATTCTCTATTCTTTTTCAAGAAAAATTACAAATTGTCATATTATAGTCACTTAGATTATTCATATGAAAAAGAACTTCATGAAACTTTATTTGTAAAAAAGTTAATACTCAAATATAAATTTAGAAAATGTGGTCAAGTCTTCTTCCTTAAGTTGATTTAAGTGAAGCCAATTTTTAATTAGGCATCTCCTCAAGCTTCTCCCCAAATTATCTTTTTCTTTTATTTTCTTTCCAGGATCATTTTCAATCCTTTTTCTTTTCTATTCTTTTCTTTTTTCTTCAGGATCCTTTTCAATCCTTTTTCTTTTTCTTTCTTTTCTTTTCTCTCTTTTTTTTAATATGAGGATTACTATATCTGGATAGCCTTTAATGATTTTGAACTTCACTATCCTCTTCTTAAAGTCAAAAACTTTGCACATTTATTTACTTAACAAATTTATGTTAGCTTAAAGACTTCATTAAGTTTAATTCTTTTCTTCTTACATGAATCTTTAAGATTTTTAATACTTTAAAAATACAAATATCTTTATTTAAAATAGAAAAACATAGTCTTATTCTCTAATAGAAAATATCTTACTCTCTAAAATTAACCTTTATTATTGAAAACTTTTACTTAAGTTTACTATATTTTTAGAAACATAAATATAGTTATCTAAAGTTATCCCCTCATACCGAAGGTCATATTAAATTTAAAAATTTTGAAAATATAGCAAGTGAGGACAAATAAAATTACATTTCTTTCTTTAAAAAGAAATTTTTCTTTCCGCCCTTAACTTAAATTTTTAAAAGATTTAGCATGAAGAACTGAAAAAAATATAAAGGGTGAAAGAAAACATTAAATACATAGAGAAAAGACTTAGTTGTTGAAGGTTCTGATTTTGAAACTTAATTCTGAAATATTATAGGTGCTAATATAAAAAGCTACAAGACTTAAGACAATAAATAACACATAATACATATAAAATCTGCTGAGAAAGAGTTAATTACAATACATTTAATAAAATTCTAACTACTAACAATAGAACTAAACTAAATTTCAAATAACAAACAATTTTATAATCTATAATTCACAACACAACAAAATGGAGTCTCACAAAACAGAGTCTCAAATCCGAGCAAAATCAAGCCCTAGGTGCAAAAACCGGAGGTTGAAGGTGACTCAAAGGGTAAAAATGAAGTTTTACGGTGCAAATCATGAATTTTAAGGGGTTTAGGTTGTTCTCGGGTCGAGGGTGTTATCGACACCCATGCTAGGGTCTTCGGCACTGAAGGCCTAAAAATTCCATTTTTCAATTTTTTTAATGTTCAATTTCCTTTCAATTTTCTCCAAAGTCTTTTTAGTATTTTTAAATACAAGTTTTTATCTAACAGTAATTCATAAACAAACATTTACACGAACAATAATTTTCACAAACAACAACAAACTAACTTTTATATATGAAAATACACTTTTTACAAATACATTTTTCCAAGCACACTTTTATACTCATATAGTGAACTAAATTATAAATCAGCGTTGAAATCAAGCCACAACAATAAACGCTGACACAAAACTATACACACAATCAAAGTTCATAATTCTAAAGCAAAGAAAACTAAATCAAATCCACACAATAACATTAAATACATAAATATTTTAAACTAGTAGAGAGCCCAAATTCTTCACTTATTTGGCCTCATCTTCAGTGCTTTCTCCTCCTCTAATATCTCTTATAGACTGGTAATGAACGTACAAATTATAGAAGGGTTGGTATGGGAATTGGTCAGTACATATTTCTTCGATCCATCCTTTATCCTTAAACATCTGAACTAATCCCGCTTCAAATGTTCCAGTATGATCATAATTCTCCTTCATCCTCCAATCTAGGTGATCGAAAAGGTACTTAAGATCTCCTATTGCATTCATTATACTCTAAAGTTCTCTTTCAATTTTCTTCAATTTCTTTTCCAAAGAAAGTGAACTTCCAACTATTGGTGGCATCAATGGAGTTGAAGAATGTGATGAATGATCCAAGATAGTATCTAATGCTTCATTTCTATTCCCAACATAATTATCATCAATAGGAATCATGGGCTCCCAAGGTAATAAAACTTTTTCCCAACTTTCATATGGAACTTGAGATTGACTGCAAAGTAGGAAAATTGTGGAAGGATGCTCACGTCCATAAATTGGCCCATTCATAATAATACCCATAACATAATTCAAAATGATAGATCCTACATCAATGGGTTTTTCCATTTGAATGTAATAATTTAAAATAGCACTTTATTTAGTGACTCTACTAATCTCCATGGTAGGGAGTAATTTTGCAGAAATGAAGAAATGCCACTGCTTAGATAATGGATTAAGTGATGAAACAGAGAAACTAATATTCCCTCATCTCGCATTTCTGAAATATCACTTTCATCCATCAGAAAATTATAGACATCTTACATCAAATATCTGGTAGAGATAAAATTTTTATAATGACAGATTGGAACGTTTTCTATCATATACAACTCATTAATTCATACTAGAGTAAATGGTACAACCTTACCTCGTAAGAAGACAACTCCTTGGGTAATTCCATGTAAGTTGGCATATAATTCCTTCACCATTGGTACAACAACTGCAGAGGTAGTGTATTACAGAAGTTCTCATCATCTTTGTACAATGATTTTATCAATCGGAGAACTTGGATCAATCAATCCATCATTGACAAAGTCTCTCTCCTTGAACAATCCCTTCTTTGTAATAACTTTATCGTATAATCTCTGCGCGTCAAAAACTAATAAACTTTCTTCTATTGAAAACTCCGTACCTAGAAGTATTTCTGGAATTTGAAGCCATGGATTCCAAAAATATGAAGTTTCTATTCGTCCAAGGCAGTTTTTAGGACTTTAAAAACACCTCCCAGCAGTTATTGTGGAGTAAAATCCCACCAAAGTCCACCAAATTTGTCTTGAACAATGCAAACTGCTATCGGCGTTGTCGGCGCTCCCGATGGAACTGTCGGCGCAATGGTTAGTTTAGCAGGCGCCATCGGCGCCAAAGGTCAAAATTGCAACTTTTCAAAAATTTTTTTTGTTCAATTCGATTCCAAATTTTCCTCCAATACCAATATTTATTTTAATTTATGATATAGAATTGAGTAGATTTATTATGTCCTAATATATAAAACACTCATAAAAAAATATTAATGCATAAATATATATTTTTATATATATGGGTTGCCGATACACCTAAAATATATAATATTTTTAGACTCATTTTTATACCTATTTTTGAAATATTGCACTTTTGTGGGAGGTATTTGTGTGTTTTTCTTTCAGATATAGTGAAAAATGCTTAAAGGAGTGAAAAAGGATCAAATTTGGAGCAAATAAGAGAAAATTGGGCAAGAGTGTTTTGGTTCTTAAGCGCCAGATCCGACGCTTAAGCGTCGGTTAAATAGAGAAGGCCGCACCTAAGTGCTAGAGGCCCCGCGCTTAAGCATTAGTGACAGTTATTGGATGAGTAAATTCAGTTTTTGAGAATTTGGAAGAGGTTTTTGAGGCACCCATTGGCGTAATATGTGGTACAACCAACATGGATGAAAATTATTACGAAAGTAGGCATATCTTGGAGAAATACATTGAATCAAGACATATTTTGAAGAGATACCAAGGCACCTTTTGGAGATTTACAAAAGAATGAAGATTGAGTTTTTGAAAGTGTGCTTGAAAGAGAAAATTTTGAATGTTCTTGAATTGGGGAGTTAGTTCGGAGAGATTTTCAGGCACCAAATATTTATTTTATCCTTTTTTATTTCAGTTTTTATATTGAGAGTGTTGTAAAAGAGAAAAGATTCAAAGGAACTTCAAGAGTCTGGTGGAGGACTTGAGATAAGTTTTTATCTTTTGTTTTAGACTACTTTTTGGTTTTAATGGAGACTTGTTGTTGGTTTAACAATATTTTCTACTTTTAAACTAAAGTGTTGTTTTTTTTTTCTCCATGGATTCTGAGTAGTTTACTTTATCTTTCTTTTTAAAAAGATAAGTAATTAAGTGTTGGATGGAAGTTGTAGAGAGTATTGATCTTTAATGTTGGAAGAAGTTGTGATGATTTAAATCCATGCACTTCATTTACTTCCTTATTTGGCCAATCCAGATGTTAAAATTTATTGTGAGAACATGTAAGAACCGGGCTGGTATTGTCTCAGCCAACAATTGGAAAGAGTCAGAGGTTGTATGAATGAGAACGTAGTTCATATGATTGAGTGCAAATAAATAGAGAAATATTCATTGAAGGGTGTAGAGTTAGAGGACTTTAAAGTGATAGGTTAAACTACCCAACTTGGTTTATTGTTTTAGGTTCTGATACGAGAATGTTAACCCCTAGGTGGAGGAAATCAAGGGAACTCTAGAGTGACAGCTAGTATCTTTCCTGCCTACCCAATCTTCAGAACTATTCAAACTTTAAATTAGCTAATGTTCTTTGTAGAATCTCTAGTAAGGGTAAAAGATATTATTGCTCTTATTTGGCACAACACAATTTGCATACTTCCACAATAGAATTTTTATTAATTATTATTGATTCATGACAAGAAGAAAGATATTTTTCATCTTTAGTGCTTTTCTTCTACAAATACTCTAGTTAACTTTTTAAATTGTTATTGTTCTATCAAAATATTGAAAATATCAAAAATATTTAAATTTCCATTGCTACAAAAATTGTTTTTAGTTTAAATAATTGTCTTTTTAGAAATAGAAAGTTTTCTTTTCAATAATTCATATTTGATATTGTCCCTATGGGTTCAATATTCAGGTCTTAATCAAAAAGTCTTATATTACTTGATATTGATAAGTATACTTGCGTAGCATCCCAATATATATAAAGTAAAAGTTAAATTTTTATTTTTCTTCAGGATCAAGTTTTTGTTTTTGTTGCAAAATAAAGAAATATAAGTGAAAATATAATCAAAATTATTATTTTACTATTGCAAATAAGCAGTAAGTCGAGATCAAGTTTTTGGCGCCGTTGCCGGGGAAGTGAAGTAAAAATTGTAAATAATCTATTGATTTAAAAGCAAATTTTTATTTTAAGAAAGTCTTATTTAAAATTTAAGTTATTGTATTTTATTTTGTGTGTGTTTAGTTTTATTTTATTTTATGTTAATGTATGCGTAATTCAGGTTCTGAAGGATTAGTCCCTTACAATTCTGAATTAGAGAGGACTGTTAGAAAATCAGAAAAACCAAAAAAATTAAAAATCTTGAAAAATACAAAAAAAAATTACAGAAATGGCAAACCAAAATGATCAAAATGTTGAAATTCATCAAGAGTTTAGACCTTTAAGAGATTATGCTAACCCTACTGTAGATGAACTTCATTGTAGTATTCAAAAACCTATTGTAGTGGCTAATTCATTTGAGCTTAAACATGTTATTATCCAAATAGTATAAGATAATCAGTTTGGGGGATCACCAACAAAAGCTCCAAATTTACATCTTGCAAATTTTTTAGAATTATGCACTCCATTTAAATACGATGGTGTATCTAATGATGTCATAAGACTTAGGTTATTTCCTTTCTCACTGAAGGATAAAGTTAAGATGTGGTTGAATTCATTAGCACCTGGATCTATCAGAACTTGGGATGATTTAGCACAAAAATGTCTTGCTAAATATTTCCCACAATCAGTTTCAAGGAAGTTAGACCAATTTTGAATGAATTTTTCTCAACCAATTTCCATGATTGAAAAGAATTCATTAGGCCAAATGGTAGATTCTCAAGCATCATTAGAAACTTTGAATGCCTTAAATAACAAACAGAATAACCCATATTCAAGTTGGAAGAACCATCCTAACTTTAACCAGAATAACAATTCGGGTCGTAATAATCAACAATGGGGGAACAACCAAGTAAACCCATTGGGAAACTGGAACAACCAAGGGAATAATAATTATAGATCTACTTATCCTCCATGTTTCAACAGTAATAAACAATTTAAGGAGAAGCCGTTATCTATAGAAGAAGTGGTGTTACCAATAGGAAATCAATTACAAAGTCAAGGAGCTACAATTACAAATATTGAGAATCAACTTGAGAAAATTACAAATTCATTAAGTAATAAATCCCAAGGAACACTTTCTAGTAATATTAAATCAGATCCAAAAGACCAGAATAAAGAGCAAGTAAAAGCTGTTCAACTTAGAAGTGGAAGAGAGTTGGAAGGAAGGGTTCAAAAAGAAATTGAAGTTGAGAGAGAAGAAAGTGAAGAATCAAAATAGGACGCTCCAAAAGATTCTGAAAAACCAATTTCTCTGCTAAAAATTGATTTGGTAAAACCACAACCTCCATTTCCTTAAAGACTTTGTCAGCAGAAGTTGGATAAGAAATTTTCAAAAATTTTGGAAATATTTGAGAAACTTACAATTAATATTCCATTTGTTGAAGCCTTAGAAAAAGTGTCGAGTTATGTAAAATTTTTGAAAGATATTCTCAATAGAAAAAGGAAGTTTGAAGATAATGAGACTGTTGCACTTAGTGAGGAGTGCAGTGTGATAAGTCAGAAGAAGCTTCTTGAAAAGCTTGAAGATCCTGGTAGCTTTACAATTTCATGTGCAATAGGAGACAATTTTTATGGGAAAGCTTCATGTGATTTAGCTGCAAGCATTAAGCTTATGCCATTATTAATATTTAAAAGATTTGGATTAGGAGAAATAACCCCTACTACTATAACTATGCAGTTAGCAGATCGTTCGATAACATTCCCTAAAGGAGTTATAGAGGATGTCCTAAAGAAAGTGGATTAATTTATCTTTCTTGTTGATTTCATTGTGCTAGATATGGAGGAAGATAAAGACATACGTATCATTTTGGGGAGACATTTCCTAGCCACAGGAAGAGCAATGATAGATGTGCAGAAAGGGGAATTAACAATGCGTGTTAATAATCAAACTGTTAGTTTTAACATTTCAAGATCAATGAGATACCCTACAAAAGGTAAAGATGACGAATCTTTTAGAATGGATATTATAAGATATCTAAGTGAATGTTATTTCAAAATGACTTTGAAGAAAAATCTGAAGTACAAAATTAGGAACACGAGCAAGAAGAGGAATTAAATCAATATGAAGATCTTTTTAAGGAAGATTCAAACTATGTTTGAGAAAATTTTGAAATTTTGGACACGATAGACAAAGATAAATCATTTTGTCAATCTATTGAAAAACCTCCAAAACTTGAGTTGAAGCTACTTCCTGATCATTTAAAATATGCCTTTTTAGGAGATTCTTCTACTTTACCAGTAATAATTTCCTCAAAATTAACAATGGAAGAAGAAGAAAGTTTGATGAAAATTCTAAAAAATTTTAAGGAAGCCTTTGGATGAACAATTGTTGATACCAAAGGAATCAGTCCTTCAATTTGTATGTATAAAATTCATATGGAAGAGAACTGCAAACCCAGGGCTGATCCTTAAAGGAGACTGAATCTTATTATGAAAGAAGTTGTAAAGAATGAAATTTTAAAATGGTTAGATGCTAGAATTATCTACCCTATTTCAGATAGTGCATGGGTTAGTCCAATTCACTGTGCTCCTAAGAAAGGAGGAGTAACTGTTTTCGGTGATATTTCGGGTTGGTTTGTGGGGTTGCCCGTAAGAAGCTGTTGGTCGCTAGAATCAAAATCCCGTCGCCTGCTTCGGAAGGACGTTGAAGTATGAAACCAAACTGTCCCCATATTTTTTATAGTTTAAAATGAAAGAGCACTGTACCTCAAATCCTGTATCTATCCCCAAGGATAAACACAAGAATTAAGGATGAGGCTCAATCAAATAAACTAAGGAAAGTATGACGTCCGTTTGGTCTGCGAAACCTTTGTATTTGCCGACAAGTTCCCCTATTTAATATAAAGAATTAAATAGGGTTTATATTAAGCTAGGTTCAGAGATGCTTCTTATAAGGGCAAGCCCCTATAGTTAATTACATCTTAAATGACCAAAGCCACCTAAGAAAACTCTCGATAAAAATCAAGAAAAAATATCTTCAAGGAATTTCAAAGGGTGGGACTCTTCAATGAAATCAGATGTAGAGGTGTGAAAGGGGATTGATTCAAATTTGGAACATTTTATTGTAAAATCCAAAGGAAGAAGAACTAGGGGATGTCATGGATCCAGAGGAGAACCTCAGTGACTTCCCAAGCTATCCTAATGTTTGGCTTCAATTTTGAGGAGAAATATTTAGGTGTTTCATCCTGTTAATTTTATTAGTTAGGGCTTACATTCGTGTGAAATGATCACACAAATATCCTGGAAGATGTGAGGATTTAGGTCGTGACAAATGACAACCTTGGAATCTTAAGACGAGTTAGGGCTTATATTGTATAGCAGGGCTATGCAAAGGCCTAAAGATAAGGTGAGGATTTACGTTGCATAAGCAAGCAACCTCAAGGTCGTATGGCTTTGTTGTTTAAGTCTAAGGAAGAAAGATTGGTTTAGCTGGGGAAGACAAGTTTTGCTGTTGAAGATGGCCGTGCTGCCCACCATGCTAGCTCCAAGCTCCTTCCGTGACGAGTTTGAGTTATCTAGTGTGTCAAGTTATAACATCAAATCAGGTGGCCCAATGGTTGAAGTTCTTTAAATTTTATGAGGGCATATTAAAGTTGATTAGAGCGACACCGGCTATGATCCTATGGTTCCCTCGTTCCTGCATCACTATTTTCTATTGGATTCACTTAATCCAAATGAACTTATCAAACCCAACTTAATGTGTTCCATAATTTCATTTAAACTGTGGGAAGCCTCGTTAGCAACCGTAAGTTACCTCCACCAAGGGATTCCCAATCATCCAATAGAGACGTCTTAATTTAGTTGTAATTGTAGTTTTATGTGATGTTTGTGATTAAATTTTGAGTTGTTTTATATTTTGAATGTTGTGGCGGTGAATTTTATCTTGGTTTATTTTAGTTTTGCTTTTGGGTTAGAGTTATAGTTAACATGCAAGTTTATGTAGGTAAACGCAAGCATGAAACATGTAAGGAAAAGGCAGAAGAAAGACAGTACCATAAGCTGTAAAAGTGTACCTGACGAGTCTTCTCGTTCCACCACCTGAAACTTGAAAATGCATGTGAGGGCATTTATGAAGAGCAGGAAAAGTAAAGTTCTGAGGATTTTCCTATCTATGTTGTATCATGTTGAGTCCTTAAAAGTTTAATTAAGGATGATTCCATTAAGCAAGAAATATTAAGTTTAACAGGCCTCCGAGGTATCCAACAAGTTAGGAGAGAGAAGCAGGTCCATGCCTCTCTCTCACCAATTAGTGAAAAGCCTCGAGTCCGTTTAAACTCATTATGTTGCTTAATGGTTCATCCTGAAATATTCTTAATGCTCAGTGAACATTGATGTCCCAATTATCCCTAAGAATAGGGTAATTATAACTTATCATTCAATTTTGAAAATTATGTGGGTGAAAACCCATGAAGGGGCAAGTTAGTGTAATTTGAACACTTAGCCAAATTTCAAACCTAATTGGGCTTAGTGGTGTTTCAACGACGTTTGATTTAATTATGTTTATTTCTCTAATCCTCTTTTAGTCAATTTTGGATTTAGCTTAGGTCACTACTAAGCCCTTAAGACCTAAGTGAGTGTCTTAATTAGAAGGTTAAGTTTTAAATAGTCATGATTCATGATTTGAATTTTATTTGAATGTTAACATAGGGGTATTAAATTGATTAATTATTGACTTCAAAAGTCATACCCCTAAGTCTAGGATCATTTAATTTTAATAAACTTTCAAATTTTAATAATTAGAAATTTATTAATCTTAATTAAGAAAGTGCAATTGGTTTCTACCAATTAACCCCTTTGTGTTTCAAACATCAAGTGAATTGATTAATATTAGAGGTTACCCATTCTCCTTCCTTGAATTAAGCCTAAATGTTAATTAAGGCTAAATTTCTAAAATTACATATTTGTCCCTAAGGCTCTAACACTTCATAATTTATCAAATTCAATTCAAATGACTTTAAAATTTTTATCCTACCTCATTCTTGGGTCAATTAAGACATCAGTGAAGAAAATGTGATTTTTCAAAATTTAATTTAATTTATATAATTATTTTAATGCAAAAAACGGATTTTTCAAACAAAATTCTTAACTTGACCAAGGTAAATTATAATCCCTTGAAATTTTTACTGGAGGTAGAACTAGACCAGAGGAGCCTTTGTATTAAATTTCACAATTTTTTGAATTCTATGTGATTTATTATAATTATTTTAATTTCTAGGCTTTTTAATAAAAATAAAATATTTTAAGTGGTGAAAATTAAGTTTTATATTTTTGAAAAATCTCTCTAAGTTCAGAGAACTCAGAGGAATAAATTTTTTATTTTTTTGATATTTTATTGATTTATTGGAATTATTTTAGGGAAAACTCATTTTTAGCCTTTTAGAAATTATTTTTAAGCTTTAAAATTCAATATCTTTATTTAGAAATTCTGGAAAAATGTTCTAATTGTTCCTAAGTAATTAGGAAGCAATTTAGAACATTTCCATGATTTTAATTATTTTTGTGATTTTTATGAATTTTTAATTATTTAAATATTTAGAATAGTCTAAAAATCAAGTTTTTATTTTAAATATCATTTTATTTTTAGAAAATACCCCTGATCACAGAGAACTCAAAAAACTAAGTTTCATAATTTTTTGAGTTATATTTTGATTTAAAAAAAAAATCATTTAAGTGTTAAGAGTGGTATTTATCCTTAAAAATCAATTTAAGTTATTAAATTAAGTCAAAATATTTTGAAACTTTTATGATGAGTCCTCTGGATCATAAATGACAGTGGAGATAAAAAATCAAGTCATTTAAATGTTTATATTTTTCAAAATTAATCATCTTAGTGATTTGGTATTTGGAAAATTTAAGAATGTTTTAAATGACGACCCATGAAATTATTTTCAAAGGTTTCTCTGGTCATAGTGGACCTTCCAAAATTTTCTTGGGATTTAATAACCAATATGCTAATTTCCATGATTATTTTAAGGAAATGATGTGAAATAACTTGAAAAATATGGATCTCTGTATAGGGACCTCATGTGACTTTGGAAAAATCAGAGAATATTCCCCCCTACAGAGGCTACAACATGTCAAAATTTCAAGCCAAGGTGATATGTCAACATGCATGGAGAATCAAATGATTCCAAATAGTATTTAATTAATTAAAAATATTTTATGCATCAAATGGACTTGAAAAATATTCCACATTATTCTCCTCTGTTCACTAAGCAAGACGGTATTTTTATTTTATTTTTGTGATTTTTCTACACAAAGTTATGTATTTTTGAAGTTTTAGGGATTAAATAAATAATAAAATACCCCTTTTTTTCTATTTAAACCGCGTGTGCCACCTCAACCTACGACGACTCCGAAAGCATGCATGGCGCGCTCTAGTTGGACGCCGCCGTCCACGTAGCTTGCTTACTCGGCCCGCTATTTATGTCCTAAAGCGCCGTCCGGCTCGATCTCCCTCATCCATTTGATACATGCTTGATTAACGGCTCCCCTTCATCGTCCCTGATAGAATGATCCCATTCCCGCCCAGACTAAAACCTTAAGATCTTGGCCTATACTCAACTAAATCACCTCGAATTTGATCCTATGGACTCGTCTAAGTGAGACGAACACATCCATACGACTAAGGTACCATGAAATCAAGCTTAAGTAAATGAAGAATCAAAATAAGCTCGGGAGGAGGAGTTTTATACCTTTACTCTGAGAAGGGAGGCTTCGATCAAAGGTGCTCGGCACGTTCGTTGGGGTACAAGGAGACTAAGGATTGAGTCTCTGGTCTTGGTATAAAGTCTAAGTATGAATTCGACCAAGCTCGATTTCAGGTGTTGGTCTAGAGTTATGGTAGAGGCTCTGTGGAAGGGGGATTAGATGGGGCTTTTGCTTCTTTCACTCTTGTGAAGGTGTAGGCACAAGCAATTGAAGTTTGGTGGAGTGTGGAGGTGTATTGAGTTCTGTCCTGGTTTCCGGCAGGGTTTCAAGCTCAAAATTGAGCTCCGGCAATGGGAATGGGTGAGGGAAAATGGTTGGAATTCACTGAGGGGATCTTAGGGAAGCTCCGTGTGAAGTTTGGAGAGGCCTCTCTGAGAAATTTTCAGCACACCTCCCATGGCCGTGGGAGGTGAGTTTTTATAAAAAAGGACATGGGGTGGCTCTCAGGGCATAAGTTTGGGTGCATTGTGGTGCTTAGGTGGAGGGCAGAGGAGCTCCATAGTTTGATTTGGATGAGCTGGCCTCTAGGTTTGATTTGGGTGAGGTGCCATGGGGGTGGCTCTCGATTTTGGGATTTTTCGGCCAGTAGGCTGGCCGGCCGGCCAGGGGGAGGTGGCTAGGAGCTCAGGGAACCCAGAGGAATCCATCACAACAATTTAATACAAATGTGCTTGGATTTGACAAAGATATCTTAAGCATGTGCATTTATGGAAATAAGACCCCTTAATTTGGGGGACCTTTTGTCCATGGCTTGATTTAGGTGGTTTCATGGTGGTTGGACTGGTCACTAGGTCCAACTAATGGTTGTGGTGGAGTTAATTCGGTGGCTTTAAGGTGGTTAGATCACATTTAGTGTTTGGGTCCAAGTGGGTGAAAATGACCAAAACTTAAGTTTGGGCTAGGTTAGCCATGAAAATTGGCTCAATTGATTGCTGAATTTAGTGTAGATGATCATAAGGAACAACTTTGGTGAAGGATGGAAGTGGTTTGAGTTCAATTGAAAGGTCAATTTGAAGGAATTTTGAACTTTCATCAATTTGGTCATGTTGGGCTAGGCTTTGGTCTAGCTTAGGTTATCCTTGGGTCATTTTCAATGAAATTAGGAATATTTGGGATTTGGGATTTAGGCCAAAATCAAATGGATTTGAGGCTCACCAATGTCAATTGATGGTTGATTTTGATGTATAAGAATGTTATGAAGATTTTTCAACAATAATTGAGGCCAATTGACTAGGTTATGGGTTCAATTTGGTGAGATTAGGTCATATGGTCAAAATTGGGATTTGGACCCAAATCAAAATTGGGCTCAAATTATGGACCAATTGAGCTTGGATTTGGTTTATTTTGGTCATATGAAAAGTTAATTTGGGTCTAGGATTGGAATTGGGGTCAATTGAGATCAAATTGATGGACATTTGAGTTGGATTTGGGGAAATTTGAGTCTTTAAAGGGCAATTTGGGGATTTTGGTTAAAGATGGTCAAAGTGGCTAAATTGGATCATGGAGTAGTTGAGAGAAATGAAATTAGGAATATTTGGGATTTATTGGGTTTTTATGGGAATTTTTAGAATTTTGGGTCAAAGAGGGGTATTTTGGTAATTCAGGGGTTTTTAGGGGTAAAAGGCCAAGATGGGTATTTTGTCACCAATAAGCCATGGACCAAAGGAAACCCCATTTTGGGTCCTCTACATAGTGGTCTTAGCTAAACCATAACCCTAGGGCTAGTAGGCTTAGGGGACCATCTACATGAGTATCCCAAAAGATCAAGGGATCTAGGCTGGAGATTTGAGTTCAGTGTTGTGAGTGTAGAGAATGCCTTAGCTCCAGACCAACACCTAGGGTCAACCCTAAGGTCCAACAATCTTAAGGGTTATAATAATTAGAATAAGGATTGTTATTTCGATTATTGACAGCGACTTTATATATGCTTAAAAATATAAGTATTTAATACTGCTGCTAAAAGATTTAATTCCTCAGCACCTGCAACAAAAAACTTAATAACAGTTATAGATTTGATAAAGATGTATGTATAAAATATTCAATAATTGTAAAGTCACACTTATCAACGCAAGTATACGTATCACTCAAGTAATATAGGGCTCTAATGGAGTCCTAGATATCAATCCCACAGACAGTAATATTAGAACTACAAACTAAGATTTCAGAAAAGTAATACTTAATCGCAACAATAGAATTCAATTTGCTTGTCTATCACTAACATGCAATTGAAATAAATATGTAATTTTAATAACTCTTAAATAACTAATTATACTAATGAATGTTCTAATGTGATATTCAATATATAAGAAAGCATACTTCCCCTTGTCAAGAATATATAGTGAATGGATAAAGTGAATCAGTTCGAATTGTATTGTGTCAAATAGGAGCATACCTATTATTTACCCTTTGGTCCAGGCATAAAGAACTTTGACTAATCCTATACTTGTTTATTGAATCTACGACTCTGCTGGAAGGATATCAGCTCTAACTTTAGTGCTCTCACGTTCCCCTCGCCTGAAGGCTAACATCTACACTTCAGCACCCAAACGATAGGACTAAATTGGAGATTTTAGTCTGTCACTCTAAAATCTCCAATTCTATGCCCGATAATTTATTTTCCTATTTATTTGCACCCAACTTCCAAGGGCTTTGACCTCCCTAAATCTTGGATGTAATCTTCACTTTAGTTGTAAAACTCAACATATTTTAACAAATCAATTGGCCAGATTGAAAATAAATTAAGATCGAAGTGAAAAGATCATCACAATTTCTTTAACATTTCATGGCTCAACCAATTCAAATCACCATTTCACAAATCTCAAGACAAGGAGAAAGACAGATAAAACTACTCAGATCTCATGGAGAAAACACAACAAAACTCAAAATTCATATATAAAAGCAAAGTCATACAAACTACAACAAGTAAATAAAATTATCTTTAATTTCTCCCCAAGCAAACTCCTCGAAGTTCCTCTGAATCTCTTCCTTTCTTTACAACACACAAAATTCCTCTTTGAAGCGACAAGGAGGAAGAAATCTCTCACTTTCCCTCCACTCTTACAATCTCTCTAGGAATTCCTCACAATTTTGACACTCTAGGAAATTATCTATACACTAATGGAACCTCTCTAACCTCTAGGACCATTCTAACATCCAGGACCTTTCTAAAATCCAAGACATTCTCTATTTTTGGCCAAAATCTTTTTTTTAAGTTGTGGATGATTTTTTTCAAGAGTTGCCTAAGCACCCCTCCAAAATTTGTCCTCATCCAATGCATTGTTGGAAATAACTGCCGAGCTCACCGTCAGCGGCCTCGAGGGCGCCGTCGGCGGGCCTTCTAAGTGAATTAAAACTGGTGTCTCGGGAAAAGTTTGCCATCGGTACCATTGGGCTCGCCATTGGCGCCCTAGTTCAAAACTTCACATTTTGGTCCTTTTCGCTCCAAATTTGCTCCTTTTGCATCTTTTTGCTCCAATGACTCAAATTCATCATTCCTACAACAAAACAACAAAAATACCTTTCTTTAAAGTGCAATATCATAAAAAATAGTGTAAAATAGGTATTAAAATCTCAACGTATTTTCCTTTGGTCTAAATCCCCCAAACTTAATTATAACTTGTCCTCAAATAATTTTAGTACTACATAAAAGTTATGATCTATTGTAGTAAAGTTTTAATTCAGAAATACTATAAGTTTGATTTAAGTAAATACTATAGTGAGATTTTTCAGAAAAAATTCAAGTAATTAAATTAACTTTGTAGGTACATGTTTATCTAATCATCAAGTTTAAGAGTTCTAGTCTTCTATTCATTTCAAGAATGACTATATGTTGCAATATTAAGTCACTTAGAATATTCAAATGATTGGAACTTCATAGGAACACTACACATAAAAGATATATTTCATAAATATATGTTCAAGACTGTATTTAAGTTTTCCCGTTAGGTAGGTCCAGTGAAGCCAATTTTTTATTAGGCATCTCCTCAAGCTTCTCCTTACCTTTATAATTTTTTTTTTCTTTCTTTCTTTTCTCTTTTTCATTTTGATTGCTTTCAATCTTATATATTTTTCTTTTCTTTTCAGAGATTGTTGTCAATCCTTTCTTTTTCCTTTTTCAAGTGAGGATTAATATATTTGGATAGCCTTTAATGATTTTGAACATCAACTTTCTTTCCCTAAATTTGAAACTCAAAGCATTCCCTTACCTTATAAATATTTCATAGCTTTTACATCATTGAGCCTCAATCTTTTCTTCTCAAATGAATTTCCAGATTCTTAATACTTCAAAATATAGTTTCCTTTACTTTAAATAGTTAACTATAGTCTTATTCTTTTATACTAAACATCTTAAGTTACAAAATTAATTTTCATTACGAAAACATTTCTTTAAATCTACCATAATATTTAAATAACTACAAAATATAGTTACCTAAATTAAATTCACTACATCAAAACATATTAATAATTTTTAAAAATATTTAAATAGAGGACATCTAATAGTTAATCTTTTTCTTCCCTCCCTCAAACTTAAATTTTTCAATATGAAATAATACAGGTGGAAAGAAAAACTCTAAATATAAATCATACCTTAGTATTTTAGGCATTTTTTATTATTCTAAAATTTTTGCAGTCCTCAAAATTTCTACTTCACCTGGTGTGTAACATTAAGAGCTTTCTACTCATATAAATCATTAGAGAAATTGCTGGGTAATGAAATTTTGAAATAAGTGAAAAACTAAAACATTAAACAAACATAATAATTCACTAGCACAACAACAATACTAAAAAAAACAATTAAAATTAAAATGCAAAATAAAAATCAAATTACAATACAATTCACAAAGAATTAATCAAAATCCATTATACTACATGCAAATTTTAACTACCACGCTAACTTTATAACAATAATTAAAAATTATCGAAGTATAACATAACAATAAAAAAGGACAAATGCACACAAACATCCATTTCTATTATAAAAGATTACAAAAATAAAAGTACAAGCACATTAATTATATTCAGATATCAAAATCCCAAACTATGTCTTCGTCTCCTTGATCAGCAGGTGAATTGGGCTGATACTGAGTATATCGGGGGCACTCAGGAAAAGTAACATCAGGCTCACCTCTATAGTGTCGGGCCTGAGCTTCGTAATAAGTTATCACAAAATTTCAATGTCTCTGAAGGTACTCACCATCATAATCATGTCAACGTTCTAAACCTCCAATCTTTTCATTTATCAATTCTATACTCTTTCACTGTAAGGTCAATTCATTCATCAAATCAGTCAGAGTAGGGGAACTAGAAGATGGAAGGTCATAACTTGTAGAGGGGAAATCTCCACTAGTAGAAGGTTCTTGACTCGTACTTCCAGTTCTCTATTTTTCATGGGATTCATAAATTTTCAAATTAGCTTTACTAGTAGGTTTCATAGGGTAAACCAATTCCTCATCACCTCCAGCTTCCACTCCAAAAGGTTGGCAAAGTGCATAAATGAGGTCAGGATGTCCTAGAACTCCACCTGTTTCACTCATTGTCGTAGTCAATATATTCTTAAAAATGATTCTCTCCACATTTATATTTCTATTATTCTGAATACGAAAGTTCAGAATAGATCTATCTCCAGTTACCTCACTATGGTGATAAGTCGATAAAAGAGCAGAGGAAATAAAATATTGCTACGCTTTAGAGGTGGCATTTAACATAAAAGCAGAAAAAATTACCCATTCTCGTTGCTTAATCTTCCACGCTCCTATTCCATCATTGCTTAATCTTCCACGCTCCTATTCCATCAGTGAGAAAGTTGATCACATCATTCAGGGGGCCTTCCATAGTACTGAAGGATTCATAATGACAACTATAAGAGTCCGGGACTTCGTAAAAGGTGTTAATGCTTGTGGCATTAAATTCAACAGGAAATCCCCGCACTTGAACGATTCCTTCTTCAGAATAGAACACGTTGGCATAGAACTCTTTCACAATATTAGCAGCAGCCTTATTGGTGGTGTAATAGAAGTTTTCCCACCTCCACTCGGTAATAACTCGTTTAATTTCTCCTCCTAGACTCTTAAAAACTCTATCTTGTATACACTTCTTTTCTTCAAACACTGAAGTAAACCTCGATTGAACCATCACATTGACGAAGCGAGACTTGTCGAACTCAAGTCGTCTCTTTTATCATGGAGCCATTTCAATCTAATCACAATTATAGAAAAATTCCAAAATATACTTCAAATATGTAAATAATGGCTTCCAAGTGTAATTCTAAGAGTTCAATACTAAGTTCCATGAATTTCTTCCCAAAATCTTCTTCAAGTTCTTAAATTTTTTGGATCTCCTCAATGTGGAAGAAATCCATGGGGAAAATCAAATATTTTTAGTTTGGAGTAAAGCTCTTACCAAGAGATGATCAAATTCGGTGTCAAAATGCTTTGAAATCGCCCCCAAATCCAAGATCTCTCAAGCCCTTGGTAGAAAATTGTGTTTTTTAGAGGAAGGAGATGATGAATAGTGGCAGTTGACTTGTCAAAATTGCGGTTAAAGGTGTTTTTTTGGGATCTCGCAGCAGAGTCTTCGGCGCCGTCGGTGCGCTCTATTGAAATTATATCATAAGACTTGGGAAAAGTCCATCGTTGGCCGCGTTGAGGGCTCCGTTGGTGGGCTCTTTTGATTTGGTTCAATTCCCAAATTTTTGCGATTTCGATCAATTTCAAGCCTCAATGACATTCGTTCAATCGTTATAGACATAATTTTAAGTGATTAAATGATGTATTTATCTTAAATAAACTTTCACAATACAAAACATCACAATTATATATAAATTCCAAGGGTTACAATATACTTTACATTTTCTCAACATTAATACATTAATTCAGTGTCACAATCCAAGCCACAACACTCAAAATGCTGAAAACAAAACATCCTATGCTATGTCTTAACTATACAGAGATCTGAAAGCATAATTCTAAAGCAAAGAAAATGTAAATTTTAAATCAAATTACATACATAGACAGACAGGTAGCAATATAAATCTACTGTTCTTCAGATTCAGTACTAGATTCTCCTCTGAGATCACCCATTGATTGCACATGAACGAAGAGGTTATGAAGGGTCGATATGGAAATTCTTCAGTAGAATCCTCTTCTATCAATTTCATCCTCCTCATCAGTCGTATCAAACTATCTTTTATATGTCCAGAGTGAGAAAAATGTTCTTTCATCCTCTAGTCTAGATGATCGAAGAAATCAGAGATATTATTAATTGCATTCATGACATTTTGTACCTCCTTCTCCAATTTCTTGATTCTACACAGGATCACCAGGGTCTTGTCTGGAACTAAAGGTTGAATCGACAGTAAATTCTAAGATGATTGATCCACCTTAATAGTCATGTCATTTTCATCTTCATAGGCTGGGAATCTCTCAATTAGGTCCAAAGGCTTCCAAGGTAGAAGTACCTTTTCCCAATTTTTGTAAGATACTTGGAGTTGACTGCAAAGTGAGAAAATTGTGGAAGGGAGTCCAAGCTCATAAGTTGATCCATGAATGATCCGACACAAAATCGACTTCACAATTATTGATCTAATATTGATCGACAGTCCCATTTGGATGCAGTAATTCAAAATAGCACTTTCTTTAGAAACTACCGATCTTCATTGTCGGAAACAGTTTTACCGAAATGAAGAAGTGCCAGTGTTTCGAAACGGGATTTAAGAGTGTCACAGAAAAACTAACATACATGTTTTCTCTCATTTCCCAGTCTTCAGTTTCATCCGTTAAATATTGGTAAGTCTCATTCATCTGGTTTCTTGTTGGTCTTGTTGGGACGAAGTTGGAATAATGGTAGACAAGAATGTTCTCGATCATATATAATTCATTGATTAGTGCAGGAGTAAAATTTTTCCCATCTTCTCCGCACAATCATCTCTTCAATTGTCTTCAACGGATTATTCAATCAGTCATTTATGAATCCTTGTTCCTTGATTAATCTTTTCTTCACCAGTACCTTGATGAAGATTCGCTGCGCCCCCGCACTAATGAACTTTCTCCGGTTGAACACTCACATTCTAGGATTATCAGGGGAATTGGACGCCATAAGAATGAATTTGGTGGAGTTTCACTTCATTTTTGGGTGAAATATGAACTTAGGAATCGAATTTAGGAGTTTAAAAGGGGTAACTCCCGCCTATAAACCGCCAAAACCCTCCATTCAAACTCCAGAAATTGCCATCCCGTCGGTCTCACCGTCGACGGTATCGAGGGCGCCATCAGCGAGTCTTCTATATTCAATTGCCTGGGCTCTCAGGAAAATCCTATCATCGGCGGCGTCAATGGCGCCGTCGGCGCCCAACGCAAAAATTGCACTATTTTGCCCTGGTCCGAATGCGTTCCAATTTTTCTCTATGGATCCAATTTTTATGATGATTCAAGGGTAAATAAGAGTAGTAGAACTCAATACTACCACAAATTAATGATAATTTCAAATAAAAACTATTATAATCAGAATAAAAATATGATAATTATGGGTTGCCTCCCTTAAAGCGCTTGGTTTAACGTCGTCAGCCCGACCTATTCAGATTTATTCAAGTTGACTGATGATTAATTGTTTTCACATCGCTAAAGTGCATCATTTAAGTCATGCAGGTTCTGATCATAATCCTATTTTACTCTCTCTCATCTTTACGCATCGCTTTAAATTTCTTAATCTCTGGACTTCTTATGACACTTTTTTAAGTACTGTTAAGCAGGCTTGGAGCATTAACAGAATTGGTTATCTCTGGTATGTGCTTTGGCAACTTCAGCAGTTAAGAAAACCTTATTCCCAATTTTCTCATAAATCTTCCATTTTAGTTAGCCACTTGGCCTACGCAGATGATGCTATTATTTTTGCTAATGCTACTAAACCTTCTATGAAGGTCCTTATGCAAGTTTTGGT
Organism: Phalaenopsis aphrodite; assembly: GCA_003013225.1. NCBI lineage: Eukaryota > Viridiplantae > Streptophyta > Magnoliopsida > Asparagales > Orchidaceae > Phalaenopsis > Phalaenopsis aphrodite. The sequence continues at coordinate 111,722 of NEWO01000720.1, forward strand.
GAAGTTTCATGTTACTTCTGGTTTATTTTTCAATAAATAAAATGTCATTTATACTTTGGGAAGCACGTTAAAATAACTATTGTAACTTGGGCTACCTCTTTTACTGGTTATAAAGTTGCCTCTCTTCCTCTCAAATATTTGGGTGTGAATTTACTTTGGAGTCGTCAGAAACAAACTCAATTAGATGATGTGGTTGATAAAATCAACCATAAGATTAATGATTGGAGGAACTCTTTTCTTTCTAATGGTGGGAGGATTACTTTGCTTAGAAGTATCTTGATGAGTATTCCACTTTATGATTTACAAGTTTTTAACCTTAAGAAGAGTACCCAAAACACTTTAGAGAAGTTATTTAATCGCTTTATCAGGTTGGGCACTAATATCAGAAAACATTGGGCTACCTTAGATAAAATTTTGAAACCTTCTACTGTGGGTGGTCTGGGTATTAAGAATTTGAAGCAAATCACTAAGATTAATATGTGCAAGCTTTGGTTCAAAGTTTGAGCCAACACCTCTTTATGGGCTCAATTCATGCATCATAAATATTGTGCTAGCATAAATCCCGCCATTGTTAATTGGAAAGTGAGAGGTTCAAAAATTTGAAAAGCCATCATTACTGCTCGCTCTGTTGCTACTAAGTTTATATTTTGGGATATTGGTGATGGTAATATTTCTTTCTGGCACGATCAATGGGGTCAAGGTGATTCTAACTTTTCTTCTCATAATTTAAATAATAACTTGATTCTCTCTGATTGTTAGACGGATGGTCGTTGGGATCTTAATAAATTAAAGGACATCATTGGGGATAACTAAATTAAAGTTGCTAAATTTCCTATTAGAAAGAATTTGAAAGACCACCCATTTGGAAAATTTCTACTACTACTTCTACAAAATTTTTATACTCTAGCATTTATAATTTTAGCAATTGGCGTTGGGGCAAGATTATATGGATTGTTATTTTTACCTCTTCTATCTCTTTTTTTCTTTGGAAATCTTTACTTAAAATGCTTCCTCTTGATGATATTCTTAAGCTTAAAGGTCCTAAGATTGCTTCTTAGTGTTATATATGTGGGAAAGCTGAGGAATTTGAGCGGCACTTTTTTTTCAATGTGCTTATGCTAGAGAGGTTTGCTCTTTATTAGGATAGCATTTTCAGAAAAATTGGTCGCATAGCTCTTACCTGATCGAGTACTTACACACCTAGAAAGCTGGGGCCTTGGTTGATAAAAAATTGTTTTGCATTCCTTTGGTGGTCGTTTGGTTTATTTGGATGGCTAGAAATAGATTTAAACATCAACAATTGGATTTGTCTCCTTCTAATATTGTTTCTTACATTCAATCATATTATTATCGCCTGAATTGAATCTATGGTTTTGAAATTTATTGCTCTCAACATCGGGTGTGTAGGATGGCCACCTTGATTAGGTTGAAACCACCCCCTGGGGTTGGATCATGATTAATATCGAAGGTAGCTAGACTACCACGGTTGCGAGTGCAGGTGGTTTTTCAGAAATCACTTGGGTAATTGCCTTTTCTTTTTTGCTACTCTTATTAATGCTTCATCTGCTTTAGAAGCCGAAAGCTGGGCTTTTCTACTTTCTCTTCTAGTTGCACTCTCATGTAATTTCTCCAATATCATTATTGACACTGACTCTTTATCTCTGTTCAAGAATTTTGGTGCCCTTGGTGGGTGTTACACTAAGATTGCTAAGCGTAATACTAATCCTTTGGTGGGTGTTACACCTATGCATCACTTAAAGTGCCTTTTATTGAGTGACTCTTTAGAATCGCCTTACATTAGATTTTGAATTCTTTTGTTTGTTGTTTTGCTAGGCCTTTATTTCCTATCGTGGGTTGTCTTATTGTTGCTAATTTTTGGCTTCTTAAGCACTGGTTTTCCGATCCCTGCTGGAGGATTAATTTTAGTTACACTAGAAGCATGGGTGTTTTTGGAGATTTCAGTTTACCGCTTAGTTTTATTGCTTTTATTTTGCAACCTTAAGCAACCTACCTTCCATATTCTGCTTATCCTCATCTCCTTCTGGTGATGAGATTATGATATGTCTTTTAACTTAAATCTTTTATAGTTGCAGTGGATTGTTTTGGGAGGATTTTGACTGGGCTTTTCTCATATGTTGCTCCTCCTTATGCCTTGTTTATGTCTTGCATTGGAGGTTTCTTGACTAGATGACTCCTACATTTTTTGTTTGCCTATTGGGACTAACTTTTCTGTAGGGCTTTGTTTCCTTTAGCTGTTTTGAAGGCCCTCGAGTGAGGAGTTTGTACCTCGCCCACAACATTTTGATCGTTTCAGAGTACTTGCAGAAAGTTATCTTTTCTAAGGTTTTTGTCGCAACATTTTTCAGACTGTGTGACACTTTTTCGGCGCAGGACATGATTGGCTGGAGCTGCTCCAAGCATATCTGTTTTGGGTTTATTATACTTTGGTTTCGTTATCTTACCTATTTGCATGGCATTGTACTGTGGATTTTGGAACCCTTAGGCTTATAATGTATTTTTTGTTTTTAGATGGCGAACTACAATCCCACCCAAAATTTGTAACCTTTTTGAATATTAACGCGTAAGGAGCCACGAGTTGCTCTTTGCATATATATATATATATATATATATATATATATATATATATATATATATATATATATATATATA
>NEWO01000720.1:114682-132713 GCA_003013225.1 Phalaenopsis aphrodite
TTTTTAGTGGCCTACTTTCTGGTTTGTTCTGAGAGTTCTGGGACTGTGCTCCTCTCTGGTTTTTCACTCGGCTCTTGGTTCTAGCTTTTGTTAAGTTGGAAGCATTGTGGTTTTTTTGGGGGCTTTGTTGAAGGAGGAGCTAGGTACTGTTCAAAGTTTTCCATGGAGGTTGTTCACTGTTGGCTGGTGATTGGAATTGTAGAAGGGATTTTTCTACTACTTGGGAGTCCTTTAGGAGCTTCTTTTGATTTGGACTCCTTGCTTGGAGTTTTTTTGGTCTCCTGAGTTTTTGGTTTTTTTAAATATATACATATGTATATATATATATATATATATATATATTGGAATTACTGTTCCATTATTTTTTAGTGGCCTACTTTCTGGTTTGTTCTGAGAGTTCTGGGACTGTGCTCCTCTCTGGTTTTTCACTCGGNATATTGGAATTACTGTTCCATTATTTTTTAGTGGCCTACTTTCTGGTTTGTTCTGAGAGTTCTGGGACTGTGCTCCTCTCTGGTTTTTCACTCGGTTATTGGTTCTAGCTTTTGTTAAGTTGGAAGCATTGTGGTTTTTTTTGGGGCTTTGTTGAAGGAGGAGCTAGGTACTGTTCAAAGTTTTCTGTTTTGCTCCTTTCCAAGCCTTCCCCCGTTGACATTGAGACTAATGTTCAATGGACCAAGGCCACCTATGCTAGGGTAGTTGGCCATTTTATAGATGTTCTTCAAGACATGGATTTATTAGTATTTCCCCAGGCATTTCATGATACAGTTGCTAGTAAGGGGGATTGATCATGTATTCATCCTTTAGGATGTGAAGAAGGAGAACCGACCATCTATTTTTCACCATAAGAAATTACCTAATTCAATGAGGGAGTTAAACTTACTCTTGTGGGCAAATTCCAGCTGGGTCATCCTAAGATGGAACTTGTAAGGAACTATTTTGATTCTCTAAAATTTATTGGAGTTTGGAAGTTGGGTTTCTTTGGTGGTAGACACTTACTTATACAATTAACTGTTAAAGATGACTATGTTAGGCTCTTTGCCAAGCAATCATTACTTATTGTAGCAACCACCATGAAAATACTGAAATGGACACCTGGATTTGACCCAAGTAAAGAGCCACTTGTGGTTCCCCTTTGGTTCAAATTACCTGGTCTCTGCCTCCCATTTTTCAATTTGAATATTTTGTTCAATATTGGTTACGCTTTTGGTAGGCCTTTAAAGGTTGATGCCCCTACATATAATAAAGAAAGACCTGGTTTGGCTAGAATCCTCATTGAAAGGGACATCACCTTGCCTGAAGTGAAAAGAATTTGGATTGGATCTGATAAAGAAGGGGTTTAGCAAGAAGCTATACTTGAGCAAAAGCCTTATTATTTTTAGCATTGTAAAATGTTTGGCCACGGAGGGATAGGTGTTATAGATTGCATCCTCCCTTTAAAAGAACCCCTCCGAATAATAAAAGGATGTTATTTAGAAGCCATCTCCCCCTGTGGCTGAGGCACTGATACGCCTAAAATATATAGTGTTTTTAGACACAGTTTTATACCTATTTTTTAGATATTGCGCTTTAATGAAAGGTATTTTTGTGTTTTTTTAGGTACAGGTAAAAAGGTGAAAAATGTTTATAGGAGTGAAAAAGGATCAAATTTGGAGCAAATAGGTAAAAAATGTGCAGAAGTATATGGGCGTATAAGCATCAGATCCGATGTTTAAGTGTCGGTTAAATAGAGAAGGCCATGTCTAAGCGCCAGAGGCCCCATGCTTAAGCGCCAGTGGCAATTATTGGATGAGTAAATTCTATTTTTGCAAATTTTGAAGAGGTTTTTGAGGCACGTATTGCCTTAATAGGTGATTACAACCACCATGGAGGAAAATTACTGCAAAAGGATGCATCTCTTGAGGAAATACATCGAATCAAGACACATTTTGAAGAGATGCCAAGGCACCATTTGGAGAATTATAAAAAAAGAAAGTTTGAGACTTTGAAAGGGGTCTTGAAAGTACCGAGAAAGTTTTGAAAGTTCTAAAATTGGGGAGTTAGTTGGAGAGATTTTCAGGCACCACATATTTATCCTTATTATTTTAGTTTTATATTGAGAGTGTTGTAAAAGAGAAGAGATTCAAAAGAACTTCAAGAGTTTAGTGGAGGACTTGAGATAAGTTTTTATCTTTTGTTTTAAACTACTTTTGATTTTAATTGAGACTTGTTGTTGGTTTGACAATGATTTCTTCTTTTAAACTAAAGTGTGGTTTTATTTCCTTCATGGATTCTGAGTAGTTTTCTTTATCTTTCTTCTTAAGATGATAAGTAATTAAGTTTTCGATGGAAGTTGTGGAGAGTATTGATCTTTAATGATGGAAGAAGTTGTGATGATTCAAATCCATGCACTTCATTTACTCCTTGATTTGGTCAATCCAGATGTTAAAATTTGTTGTGAGAACATGTAAGAACCGGACTAATATTGTCTCAGTCAATAATTAGAAAGAATCACACGAGGTTGTATGAATGAGAATGTAGTTCATATGACTGAGTGAAAATAAATAAGAAAATATTCATTGATGGGTGTAGAGTTAGAGAACTTTAAAGTGACAGGTTAAAGCCCCCAGCTTGGTTTATTATTTTAGGTTCTGATACAAGATGTTAGCTCCCAGGTAAAGGGAATTGAGGGAACTATAGCATGAGAGCTAGTATCTTCCCTGCCTAGTCGGTCTTCAGAACTATCCAAACTTTAAATTAGCCAATGTTCTTTATAGCATCTCTAGTAAGTGTAAAGAATATTATTGCTCCTATTTGGCACAACACAATATTCATACTTTCACAACAGAATTCTTATACTTATTACTGACTCATGATAAAGAGAAAGATATTTTAATATTTAGCGCTTTTCTTCTACAAAAACTCATGTTATCTTTTTAAGTTTGTTCTGTTTTTGTCAAAACATTAAAATTACAAAAAATATTTAAACTTTCTTTACTGCAAAAACATATTTAGTTTCAATAATTATCTTTTAAAAAAATAAAAAAGTTTTCCAAAAGATGCATATTGCATATCTTACCTATGGGTTCGATATTCAGGTGTTAATCAAAAAAGTCCTATATTACTTGATAACGATACATATACTTGTGTAGTATCTCAATAAATTTAAATTAAAAGTTAAATTCTTATTTTTCTTCAAGATTAAGTTTTTGGTTTTGTTGCGAAATAAGGAAATATATGTGAAAAATATAATCAAAATTATTGTTATACTGTTGCATATAAGCAATTTCGGGATCAAGTTTTTGGCACCATTATCGGGGAAGTGAAGTGAAAATTGTAAAGAATTTATTGATTTAAAAGCAAATTTCTATTTTTAGAAAGTCTTATTTAAACTTTAAGTTATTGTATTTTATTTTGTCTGTGTTTAGTTTTATTTTATGTTAGTGTATGTGTAGTTCAGGTTCTGAAGGACTAGTGCCCTACGATTCTAAATTAGCGAGAACTGTTAGAAAAATAAAAAAAACCAAAAAAATAAAAATCTTGTAAAACCTAAAAAAAAATTACATAAATGGTAAACCAAAATGATCAAAATGCTGAAATTCATCAAGAGTTTAGACCTTTACAAGATTATGCCAACCCTACTGTAGATAAACTTCATTTTTGTATTGAAAAATCTACTATAGTGGCTAATTCATTTGAGCTTAAACTTGTTATTATCCAAATGATATCAAATAATCAGTTTGGGGGATCACCAACTGAAGATCCAAATTTATATCTTGCCAATTTTCTAGAATTGTGTGCTACATTTAAATATGATGGTGTATCAGATGATGCCATAAGAATTAGGTTATTTCATTTCTCACTGATAGATAAAGTTAAGATGTGGTTGAATTCGTTAGCAACTGGATCTATCAGAACTTGAGGTGATTTAGCACAAAAATTCCTTGCTAAATATTTTCCACCATAAAAAACTGTGAAGCTTAGAAATGATATTACATCTTTTAATCAGTTTGAAGGGGAATCTATTTATAAAGCATAAGAAAGATTTAAAGAACTCTTAAGAAAGTGTCCACACTATGTTATACCAGATTGGTTAATAATTTAAACTTTTTATAATGGATTAGTTGGAACTCTTAGATCAATTATTGGATGAGTAAATTCAGTTTTTGATAATTTTGAAGAGGTTTTTTAGGCACTCATTGATGAAAATTATTACGAAAGGAGGCATCTCTTGCTGAAATACATCGAATCAAGACATATTTTGAGAAGATACCAAGGCACCTTTTGGAGACTTATAAAAGAATGAAGATTGAGTCTTTGAAAGTGTGCCTGAAAAGAGAGTTTTGAAAGTTATTGAATTGGGGAGTTAGTTCGAAGAGATTTTCAGGAACCATATATTTATTTTATCCTTTTTATTTTAGTTTTTATATTGAGAATGTTGTAAAAGAGAAGAGATTCAAAAGAACTTCAAGAGTCTGGTGGAGGACTTCAGATAAGTTTTTATCTTTTTTTTCAGACTACTTTTTGGTTTTAATTGAGAATTGTTTTTGGTTTAACAATTATTTTTACTTTTAAACTGCACTTCATTTACTTCTTTATTTGGCCAATCTAGATGTTAAAATTTTTTGTGAGAACATGTACGAACCGGGCTGGTATTGTATCAATCAACAATTGGAAAGAATCACATGTGGTTGTATGAATGAGAATGTAGTTCATATGATTGAGTGCAAATAAATAGAGAAATATTCATTAAATGATGTGGAGTTAGAGGATTTTAAAGTGGTCGGTTAAACTCTCCAACTTCGTTTATTATTTTAGGTTATGATATGAGAATGTTAGCCCCCAGTTAGAGGGAATCGAGGGAACTCTAGAGTGAGAGCTAGTATCTTCCCTGCCTAGTCGGTCTTTAGAACTATTTAAACTTTAAATTAGCCAATGTTATTTATAGTATCTCTAGTAAGGGTAAAGAATATTATTGTTCCTATTTGGCACAACACAATTTGCGTACTTCCACAATAGAATTCTAATTACTTATTATTGATTTATGATAAGAAGAAAGATATTTTTCATCTTTAGTACTTTTCTTCTGTAAAGACTCTAGTTATCTTTTTAAATTATTATTGTTCTATCAAAATATTGAAAATACCAAAAATATTTAAATTTTCATTACTGCAAAAATTGTTTTTACTTTAAATAATTATCTTTTTAAAAATAGAAAGTTTTTTGTTCAATATTGCATATTGTGTATTCTCCCAGTGGGTTTGATATTCAAATCTTAATCAAAAAGTCTTATACTACTTGATAATGATGCGTCTACTTGCGTTGTATCTCTATATATATAAATTAAAAATTAAATTATTATTTTTCTTCAGAATCAAATTTTTGTTTTTGTTGCAAAATAAGGAAATATATGTGAAAAATATAATCAAAATTATTGTTATACTGTTGCATATAAGCAGTAAGTCGGGATCAGTTGCCTCCCACGAAGCGCTTGGTTTAACATCGTCAACCCAACGTCCATTTGTTTAGTTGGGTTGACTTAACATTAAAACTTATTTAAATTGTGGTATGTGCCCTTCTTAATAATGTTTCAATTGATGCCCATTAACTTTAAATATCTTTCCAGTGTTAGGATCCTTAATAGCAACAGTTCCAGAATGATAGACTTTAATCACTATAAATGGTGCTAACCATCTGGATTTCAGTTTTCCTGGAAATAATCTCAATCTTATATTATATAATAGAACTTCTTATCTAAGTTCAAACTTCTTCTTAACAATCTTCCTATCATGTCATATTTTCATTTTCTCTTTATAGATTTTTGCGTTATCATATGCTTCATTTCTAATATCCTCAAGTTCATTCAGTTGCAATAATCTTTTCTCTCCAGCATTTTTTAAATTAAAATTAAATTCCTTAATAGCCCAAAATGCTTTATGCTCCAATTCTACCGGTAAGTGAAATGTTTTTTCCAAAAATAAGTCCATATGGAGACATTCCTATAGGAGTCTTATAAGCAGTTTTGTATGCCCATAATGCAGTATCTAATCTATCAGAACAATCCAATTTATAGGGATTTACAGCTTTTTCTAAAATTTATTTAATTCCATGAATTGATATCTTTGCTAGACCACTAGTATGAGGATGATAAGCAGTAGATAATCTATGCATAATATCATATTTTTTAATTAATTTTTCGATTCACTTATTACTAAAATGAGATCCTCCATCACTAATAATTAATCTCAACATTCCATATCATGTAAAAATATTTTTAATTAAAAATTTAGAAGCACCCCAAGCATCACATCTGAGTACAACACCATTTGGACATATAATCAACAACAAGTAATATATATAAATTTCTAAATGAAAGCATAAACAGTCCCATAAAATCTAATCCCCACACATAAAAAATTTCAATTTATAATGTGTAATTTAGAGGCATTTCATTTCTACTAGAAATATTTCCTACTCGTTGACATCGATCGCATGTTTTAATATATTCATTAACATCTCTAAAAAGAGTAGTCCAATAAAATCCAGCTTGAAAAATCTTATATGCAATTCTATTTATTCTAAAATGTCCTCCAAATTCATAATCATGACATCTTTCAATTATCTATTGAGTTTCATGATAAGGCACACATCTTCTAATAATTAGATTTTTACATTTTTATATAAATATGGTTCATAAATGAAATTTTTCAGTTGTGGATTTTTAATATCAGGTGGTAAGATATCACTTACAATATAATTTACTATATCAGGATACCATGGTACATTCATTTCATCAATACTATATAATTGTTCATCAGGGAAATTTTCTAAAATTTTATTTGCAAAATTAGTTAATATTCCTCTTTCTGATCTAGACAAATGATCACCTATTTGATTATCATTTCGCTTTTTATCAACTACCATAAAATTAAACTCTCGCAATAGAAGTATCCATTTAATTAATCTTAGTTTAACATCCTTCTTTTGCATCAATTATTTAATAGCAGAATGATCTGTATGCACTATACATTTAGTTCCAATTAAGGTGTAAATTTATCAAAAGCATAAATAATAGCTAATAACTCTTTTTCAATAGTAGCACAATTAATTTGAGCATCATTTAGAGTTTTACTAACATAATATATCACTTTAAAAACTTTATTGTGCATTTGTCCTAAAACAGCTCCTGTAGCATAATCACTAGCATCACACATTATTTCAAATGGTTTTTGCAATCATGTGGAACTATTATAGTGCAGTGACTAATTTTTCTCTCAATAATTCAAATGCTTTTATGCATTCCTCGTTAAAATTAAATTTTTCATTTTTCTTTAAAAGTTGGCATAATGGCTTAGTTATTTTTGAATTTTTTTTATGTAGCGCATATAGAAACCAGCATGTCCTAGAAAACTTCTTACCCCTCTAACATTAGTAGGAGCAGGTAATTTTTCAATAACTTAAATTTTTGCAAGATCTACTTCCATGCCATTTTCAAAAATTTTATGCCCAAGTACAATGCCTCCTGCAACCATAAATTGATTTTTTTTTCCAATTTATTGCTAGGTTGATTCTTTCACATACTTCTAGGACTTTTTCTAAATTATTTAAACATAATTCAAATGAAGTTCCAAATACAAAAAAAAAATCATTCATAAACACTTCCATTCCATGTTTAATAAAATTGTTAAAAATTGACATCATACATCTTTGAAATGTTACATGAGCATTGCATAGTCCAAAAGACATTCTACGAAAAGCAAATGTTCCATATGGGCTTGTAAATATAGTTTTCTCTTGATCCTCTCGAGCAATTGGAATTTCGTGATAACCGATATATTCATCTAAAAAACAATAATATTTGTTTCCAGCCAATCTATCCAACATTTGGTCAAGAAAGGGTAAAGGAAAGTGATCTTTTCTGGTCGCCATATTTATTTTTCTCATTTTCTTCAATGGCCACTCATCTTTTCTTCGGAACACAGTAAATTGGACTTACCCAAGCACTATCTGAAGTAGGATATATAATTCCAACATCTAGCCATTTTAAAATTTCTCTTTTTAACAACTTCTTTCATTATTGGGTTTAATCTCCTCTGAGGATTAACTTTAGGTTTGTATTATTCATCTAATAAAATTTAGTGCATACAAATAGAATGACTAATTCCTTTAATATCTGCTAAAGTCCATCCAAAATCCTTTTTATATCTTTTCAACATCTCTATTAATTTTTGTTCTTAAATTTCAGTTAACTCGGAAGATACAATAATAGATAATGTAGATGACTCTCCTATAAATACATATTTTAAATGGGTAGGTAATATCTTCAGTTCAAATTTAGGTGATTTAATACTTGAAGGAATAAGATTTTTATTATCGTTTTCCAACAATTCTCAAGTCTCAAATTTGTCCTGAATATAATCCAAAACCTCTTCTTTTATCTCGTCCTTTTTCTCCAAAAATCTCCTTTCTTTAATTTACCTTCAAACTTATTCTTAAATTGCTCATTACTCAGATAATCAGCTACTTCCATCCTGAAACATTCTTTTTTTTCTATTACAGGATATTTCATAGCTTTTGCAATATTAAATGTTACTTCTTGATCATTAACTCTCATTATTAATTATCCTTTTTGCACATCTATCACTGCTCTTCCTATTGTAAGAAATGGTCTCCCCAAAATAATATGAATCTATTTATCTTCCACCATAACTAATAGTATATAATCTAAATTTATCTACTTTTCTTAATACATCTTCTATAACTCCTTTTGGATAAGTTATTGATCGATCAGCTAACTGAAGAGTTACAGTAGTAGGGGAAATCTCTCCCAAATTTAAACATTTAAAGATCAATAAAGGCATAAGGTTGATACTCGCTCCTAAATCATATATATCTTTTCCAAAAAACTTTTCACCAATAGCACAAGGTATAGTAAAACTACCAGGATCTTTTAATTTTTCAGGAAGCTTTTTCTGAATAATAGCACTACACTCTTCATTTAGAACAACGGTCTCAAGATCTATAAACTTCCTTTTCTTGTTTAGTATATCCTTCATAAATTTCACATAACTTGACATTTGTTCCAAAGTTTCAATGAAAAGAATATTTATCGTTAACTTCTTAAGGATTTCCAAAAATTTTGTAAATTGTTTATCTTTATTCTTCTGCTTCAGTCTTTAAGGAAACAGAGGTAATGGTTTTTCTAAAGGACCTTGTGTTTGTTCAGTTTTATTTTGGTCACTTTCCATTTCTTCCTTCTCTTCATCAACTTCATTTTCTCTTTGGATCCTTGTTTCAATTTCTTTTTCACTTCGTAATTCAATAGCTTTAATTTGCTCCTTAGTTTAATCTTTTGGATTAACTTCCACAGTACTCGAAAGAATTTCAGATGGTCTGTTATTGAGAGTAGTAGCAATATGTCCTAATTGATGTTCAATATTTCTAATAGCAGCCCCTTGAGTTTGTATTTGATTTCCCATGTTCAACATTACTTTTTTTCATTGTTAGCTTCTTTTCTTTAACTTGTGGGTTAGGGTTAGAGTTAAATCTAGGAGGATAATAAGGTCTATCATTAGGATTTCCTTGGTTGTTCAAATTTCTGGAGGGATTCACCGAATTGTTAAATATATTCCTACTAAAAATAGGGTGATTTTTACATACAGGGTTATAATAATTAGAATAAGGATTCTTATTTTGATTTTTGATAGCGACTTTATATATGCTTAAAAATATAATTATTTAATACTGCTGCTAAAAGATTTAATTCCTCAGCAACTGCAACAAAAACTTAATAACATATATAGATTTGATAAAGATGTATGTATAAAATATTCAATAATGGTAAAGTCACACTTATCAACGCAAGTATACGTATCACTCAAGTAATATAGAGCTCTAATGAAGTCCTAGATATCGATCCCACAGGGAGTAATATTAGAACTACAAACTAAGATTTCAGAAAAACAATACTTAATCGCAACAATGAAATTCAATTTGCTTATCAATCACAAACATGCAATTGAAATAAATATGTAATTTTAATAACTCTTATATAACTAATTATACTAATGAAGGTTCTAATGTGATATTCAATATATAAGAAAGCATCCTTTCCCTTGTCAAGAAATTATAGTGAATGGATAAAGTGAATCAGTTTGAATTGTATTGTGTCAAATATAAGCATACCTATTCTTTACCCTTTGGTACAGGCATAAAGAACATTGACTAATCCTATACTTGTTTGCTGAATCTACGGCTATGCTGGAAGGATATCGGCTCTCACTTCGGAGCTCCCACGTTCCCCTCGCTTGAGGGCTAACATCTACACTTCAGCACCCAAACGATAGGACCGAATTGAAGATTTTAGTCTGTCACTCTAAAATCTCCAATTCTATGCCCGATAATTTATTTTCCTATTTATTTGCACCCAACTTCCAAGGGTTTTGACCTCCCTCAATCTTGGATGTAATCTTTACTTTAGTTGTAAAACTCAACATATTTTAACAAATCAATTGGCCAGATTGAAAGTAAATTAAGATCGAAGTGAAAAAATCATCACAATTTCTTTAACATTTCATGGCTCAACCAATTCAAATCACCATTTCACAAATCTCAAAATAATGAGAAAGACAGAGAAAATTACTCAGATCTCATGGGGAAAACACAACAAAACTCGAAATTCATATATAAAAGCAAAGTCATACAAACTACAATAAGTAGATAAAATTATCTTTAATTTCTCCCCAAGCAAACTCCTCCAAGTTCCTCTGAATCTCTTCCTTTCTTTACAACACACAGAATTCCTCTTTGAAGCGGCAAGGAGGAAGAAATCTCACTTTCCCTCCACTTTTCCTATCTCTCTAGGAATTCTTCACAATTTTGACACTCTAGGAAATTCTCTATACACTAATGGAACCTCTCTAACCTCTAGGACCATTCTAACATCCAGGACCTTTCTAAAATCCAAGACATTCTCTATTTTTGGCCAAAATCTTCTTTTAAAGTTGTGGATGTGTTTTCCCAAGACTTGCCTAAGCACCCCTCCAAAATCCATCCTCATCCAATGCATTGTTGGACATAACCACCGAGCTCGCCGTCAGCGGCCTTAAGGGCGCCGTCGGTGGGCCTTTTAAGTGAATTAAATCTGGAGTCTCAGGAAAATTTATTGTCGGTACCATTGGGCTCATCGTTGGTGCCCTAGTTCAAATCATCACATTTTGGTCCTTTTCGCTCCAAATTTTCTCCTTTTTGCATTTTTTTGCTCAAATGACCCAAATTCATCATTCCTGCAACAAAACATCAATAATACCTTTCTTTAAAGTGCAATATCATCAAAAACAGTGTAAAATAGGTATTAAAATCTCAATGTATTTTCCTTTGATCAAAATCCCCCAAACTTAATTATTACTTGTCCTCAAGTAATTTTAGTACTACATAAAAGTTATGATCTATTGTAGTAAAGTTTTAATTCAGAAATACTATAATTTTGATTTAAGTAAATACTATAGTGAGATTTTGAAAAAAAATTCAAGTAATTAAATTAACTCTGTAGGTACAAGATTATCTAGTCATCAAGTTTAAGAGTTCTAGTCTTCTATTCACTTCAAGAATGACTATATGTTGCAATATTAAGTCATTTAGAATATTCAAATGATTGGAACTTCATAGGAACACTACACATAAATGATCTATTTCATAATTATAAGTTCAAGAATGTAATTAAGTTTTCCCTTTAGGTAGGTCCAGTGAAGCCAATTTTTTATTAGGCATCTCCTCAAGCTTCTCCTTACTTTTATAATTTTTTTTTCTTTCTTTCTTTTCTCTTTTTCATTTCGATTGCTTTCAATCCTATATATTTTTCTTTTATTTTTAGGGATTGTTGTCAAACCTTTCTTTTTACCTTTTTCAAGTGAGGATTACTATATTTGGATAGCCTTTAATGATTTTGAACATCACCTTTCTTTCCCTAAATTTGAAACTCAAAGCATTACCTTACCTTATAAATATTTCATAGCTTTTACATCATTGAGCCCCAATCTTTTCTTCTCAAATGAATTTCCAGATTCTTAGTACTTTAAAATATAGTTTCCTTTACTTTAAATAGTTAACTATAGTCTTATTCTCTTATACTAAACATCTTAAGTTACAAAATTAATTTTCATTACAAAAACATTTCTTTAAATCTACCATAATATTTAAATAACTACAAAATATAGTTACCTGAATTAAATTCACTACATCAAAACATATTAATAATTTTTAAAAATATTTAAATAGAGGACATCTAATAGTTAATCTTTTTCTTCCCTCCCCCAAACTTAAATTTTTCAATATGAAATAATACAGGTGGAAAGAAAAACTCTAAATATAAATATACCTCAGTATTTTAAGCATTTTTATTATTCTAAAATTTTTGCAGTCCTTCTCAAAATTTCTACTTCACCTGGTGTGTAACATTAAGAGCTTTCTACACATATAAATCATTAAAGAAATTGCTGGGTACTGAAATTTTGAAATAAGTGAAAAATTAAAACATTAAACAAACATAATAATTCACTAGCACAACCATAATACTAAACAAAACAACTAAAATTAAAATGCAAAATAAAAATCACATTACAATACAATTCACAAAGTACTAATCAACATCCATTATACTACACATGCAAATTTTAACTACCACACTAACTTTATAACAATAATTAAAAATTATCCAAGTATAACATAACAATAAAAAGTACAAATGCACACAAACATCCATTTCTATTACAAAAGATTACAAAAATAAAAGTACAAGTACATCAATTATATTCAGATATCAAAATCCTAAACTATGTCTTCGTCTCCGTGATCAGCAGATGAATTGGGCTGATACTGAGTATATCAGGGGCACTCAAGAAAAGTAACATCAGGCTCACCCTATAGTGTCAGGCCTGAGCTTCTTAATAAGTTATCACAAAATTTCAATGTCTCTGAAGGTACTCACCATCATATTCATGTCAACGTTCTAAACCTCCAATCCTTTCATTTATCAATTCTATACTCTTTCGCTGCAAGGTCAACTCATTCATCAAATCAGTCAGAGTAGGGGAACTAGAAGATGGAAGGTCATAACTTGTAGAGGGGACATCTCTACTAGTAGAAGGTTCTTGACTCGTACTTCCAGTTCTCTATTTTTCATGGGATTCATAAGTTTTCAAATTAGCTTTACTAATAGGTTTCATAGGGTAAACATATTCCTCATCACCTCCAGCTTCCACTCCAGAAGGTTGGCAAAGTGCATAAATGAGGTCAGGATGTCCTAGACCTCCACTTATTTCACTCATTGTCGTAGTCAATATATTCTTAAAAATGATTCTCCCCACATTTATATTTCTATTATTCTGAATGCAAAAATTCAGAATAGCTCTATCTCCAGTTACCTCACTATGGTGATAAGTCGGTAACAGAGCAGAGGAAATAAAATAGTGTCACACTTTAGAAGTGGCATTTCACGCTCCTTTTCCATCATTGAGAAAGTTGATCACATCATTCATGGGGCCTTCCATAGTACTGAAGGATTCATAATGACAGTTATAAGAGTCTGGGACTTCGTAAAAGGTGTTAATGCGGGTGGCATTAAATTCAATAGGAAATCCCCGCACATGAACGATTCTGTCTTCAGAATAGAACACGTTGGCATAGAACTTTTTCACAATACTACCAGCAGCCTTATTCATGGTGTAACAGAAGTTTTCTCACCTCCACTCGGTAATAACTCATTTAATTTCTCCTCCCGGACTCTAAAAAACTCTATCTTGTATACACTTCTTTCCTTCAAACACTGAAGTAAACCTCGATTGAACCTTCACATTGACGAAGCGAGACTCGCCGAACTCAAGTCGTCTCTTTTGTCATTGAGCCATTTCAATCTAATCACAATTATAGAAAAATTCCAAAATATACTTCAAATATGCAAATAATGGCTTTCAAGAGTAATTTTAAGAGTTCAATACTAAGTTCCATGAATTTCTTCCTAAAATTTTCTTCACATTCTTAAATTTTTCGGATCTCCTCAATGTGGAAGAAATCCATTGTGAAAATTAAATATTTTTAGTTTGGAGTAAAGCTCTTACCAAGCGATGATCAAATTTGGTGTCTAAATGCTTTGAAATTGCCCCCAAATCCAAGATCTCTCAAGCCCTAGGTCGAAAATTGCGTTTTTTAGAAGAAGGGGATGATGTATAGTGGCAGTTGACTGGTCAAAATTGCGGTTAAAGGTGTTTTTTGGGGATCTCGCAGCAGAGTCTTCAACGCCGTCGGTGCGCTCTATTGAAATTATATCATAAGTCTCGGGAAAAGTCCACCGTCCGCCGCGTCGAGGGCACTGTCGGCGGGCTCTATTGATTTGGTTCAATTCCCGATTTTTTGCGATTTCGATCAATTTCAAGCCTCAATGACATTTGTTCAATCATTATAGACATGATTTTATGTGATTAAATGATGTACTTATCTTAAATAAACTTTGACAATACAAAACATCATAATTATATATAAATTCCAAAGGTTACAATATATGTTACATTTTCTCAACCTTAATACATTAATTCAGTGTCGCAATCCAAGCCACAACACTCAAAATACTGAAAACAAAATATCCTATGCTCAGTCTCAACTATACAGAAATCTAAAAGCATAATTCTAAAGCAAAGAAAATGCAAAGTTCAAATAAAATTACATACATAGACAGATAGGTAGCAATATAAATCTACTATTCTTCAGATTCAGTATTAGATTCTCCTCTGAGATCACCCATTGATTGCACATGAACGAAGAGCATATAGAAGGGTTGATATGAAAATTCTTCAGTAGAATCCTCTTCTATCAATTTCATCCTCCTCATCAGCCGTATCAAACTATATTTTATATGTCCAGAGTGAGAAAAATGTTCTTTCATCCTCCAATCTAGATGATCGAAGAAATCAGAGATATTATCAATTGCATTAATGACATTTTGTACCTCCGTCTCCAATTTCTTGATTCTGCGCAGGATCACCAGGGTCTTGTCTAGAACTAAAGATTGAATCGATAGTAAATTCTGAGATTATTGATCCACCATAATAGTCATGTCATTTTCATCTTCATAGGCTGGGAATCTCTCAGCTATGTCCAAAGGCTTCCAAGGTAGATGTACCTTTTCTCAATTTTTGTAAGATACTTGGAGTTGACTGTAAAGTGAGAAAATTGTGGAAGGGAGTCCAAGCCCATAAGTTGATCCATGAACGATCCGGACCAAAATCGACTTCACAATTATTGATTTAATATCGATCGACAGTCCCATTTGGATGCAGTAATTCAGAATAGCACTTTCTTTAGAAACTACCGATCTTCATTGTCGGAAACAGTTTTATCAAAATTAAGAAGTGTCAATGTTTTGAAACGGGATTTAGGAGTGTCACAGAAAATAAAATGTCTGTTTTCTCTCATTTTCGAGTCTTCAGTTTCATCCGTTAAATATTGGTAAATCTCATTCATCTGGTTTCTTGTTGGGACGAAGTTGGAATAATGGTAGACAAGAACGTTCTCGATCATATATAATTCATTGATTTGTACAGGAGTAAAATTTTTCTCATCTTTGCTGCACAATCATCTCTTTAATTGTCGTCAAGGGATTATTCAATCCGTGATTTACGAATCCTTGTTCCTTGATTAATCTTTTCTTCACCAGTACCTTGTTGAAGATTCGCTGCGCCCCCGCACTAATGAACTCTCTCCGGTTGAACACTCACATTCTGGGATTATCGGGGGAATTGGACGCCATAGAAATGAATTTGGTGGAGTTTCACTTCATTTTTGGGGGAAATATGAACTTAGAAATTGAAATTGGGAGTTTAAAAGGGGTAACACCCGCCCATAAACCGCCAAAACACGCCATTCAAACTCCAGAAACTGTCATCCCGCCGGTCTCACCGTCGGCGGTGTCGGGGGCGCCCTCGGCGAGTCTTCTGTATTTAATTGCCTGGGCTCTTGGGAAAATCCTGTCGTCGGCGGCGTCAATGGCGTCGTCGGCGCCCAACGCAAAAAATTGTACGGTTTCGCCCTGGTTCGAATGCGTTCCAATTTTTCTCAATGGATCCAATTTTTATGATGATTCAACGGTAAATAAGAGTGGTAGAACTCAATACTACCACAAATTAACGATAATTTCAAATAAAAACTATTATAATCGGAATAAAAATAAGATAATTATGGGTTGCCTCCCATAAAGCACTTGGTTTAACGTCGTCAGCCCGACTTATTAAGATTTATTCAGGTTGACTGATCATTAAACCTCTTTAAAATTTGGTCCTTCACCCTCAAAATACGGTTTTAATCTGTGTCCATTTACTTTAAATCTATTTCCAGTCTTCTGATCTTCTATTTCACTAGCTCTGTAAGTATAAGCTAGGATTTTAGAAAAGCAATACTTAATCGCAATAATGGAATTCAATTTGCTTATCTGTCACTAATAGGCAATTGAAATAAATATGTAATATTAATAACTCTTAAATAACTAATTATACTAATGAAGGTTCTAATGTGATATTCAATATATAATAAAGCATTCTTCTCCTTGTCAAGAAATTATAGTGAATGGATAAAGTGAATCAGTTCGAATTATATTGTGTTAAATATGAGCATACTTATTCTTTACCCTTTGGTCCAGGCATAAAGAACATTGACTAATCCTACACTTGTTTACTGAATCTGCAGCTAGGTTGGGAAGATACCGGCTCTCACTTCGGAGCTCCCACATTCCCCTCGCCTGAGGGCTAACATCTACACTTCAGCACCCAAATGATAAGACCAATTTAGAGATTTTAGTTTGTCAATCTAAAATCTTCAATTCTACGTCCGATAATTTTATTTCCCTATTTATTTGCACCAAACTTCCAAGGGCTTTGACCTCCCTAAATCTTGGATGTAATCTTCACATTAGTTGTAAAACTCAACATATTTTAACAAATCAATTGGCCAGATTGAAAGTAAATTAAGATCGAAGTGAAAAGATCATCACAATTTCTTTAACATTTACATGGCTCAACCAATTCAAATCACCATTTTACAAACTCAAGACAAGGAGAAAGACAGAGAAAAATACTCAGATCTCATGGGGAAAACACAACAAAACTTGGAATTCATATATAAAAGCAAAGTCATACAAACCATAACAAGTAAATAAACTTATGTCTAATTTCTTCCCAAGCAAACTCCTTAAAGTTCCTCTGAATCTCTTCCTTTCTTTACAGCACACAGAATTCCTCTTCAAAGTGGCAAGGAGGAAGAAATCTCTCACTTTCCCTCCACTCTTATAATCTCTCGAAGAATTCCTCACAATTTTGACACTCTAGGAAATTCTCTATACACTAATGGAACCTCTCTAACCTCCAGGACCTTTCTAACATCCAGGACCATCTCTATTTTCGGCGAAAATCTTCTTTTAAAGTTGTGGATGAGTTTTCCTAAAAGTTGCCTAAGCACCCCTCCAAAATTTGTCCTCATCCAATGCATTGTTGGGCATAACCACCGAGCTCGCCGTCGGCAGCCTCGAGGGCTCCGTCGGCGGGCCTTCTAAGTGAATTAAATCTAGAGTATCTAGAAAAGTCCATCGTCAGCACCGTTAGGCTCGTCGTGGGCGCCTGTTGACCTCACTTTTGGTTGAGGTCTAGAAACTTCTTTATTAGCCTAGGTCTAACCATAGGACTTTCCTATTGACTAGTCTTAGAAAACTAGAAAAGGTACCCTCACCATTAGAAATTCAAAACTCTTTTCTTTGCTCAACTTGAAGTTCCACATATTGATCCTAACCTCTTATAATTAGTAGGTAAGATCATTATGAGAAAACTCAAGAAGAGTTCCTATAGGACTACTTGGCCTTAAGATTGACCCTGGATGTTGGTTTGAAGTTAAGGTACACAATATTCTCACAATACCCTGGTTAAGACCAATATATGGGGACCCAAAATGAAGATTTCATTGGTCCATGACTCATTCAAAATGGTTCTCTACCCAATTGCACTTGAAATACCCAACT
>NEWO01000720.1:136992-214121 GCA_003013225.1 Phalaenopsis aphrodite
TATATATATATATATATATATATATATATATATATATATATATATATATATATATATATATATATATATATATATATATATATATATATAATCACTTTGGGGAATGCCTACTATTTTTCCAATCTCCCACTGATGCTTTAAATGCTTTACAAGCTAAAGCCTTAGCTATTGTATGGGCTCTTCAAACTGCTGTTGTTATGGGATGGAACCTTCTAATTGTGGAGCTGGACTCCTCATGGCTAGTCCAGCTTTTAAAGGATAACATCTCCCCACCTTGGTTTCTTCTCCCAGCTTTTAAGCAAATTGCTCACATGAAGTTGACTCACAACTTATAGATTATTTGGAATCATATCTTCAGGGAGGGTAACAGATGTGATAATTGGCTTGCACATCAAGGTGCACTGTCTATGTTGCCTAAAGTGAATACCACCCCCCCTTTGGAGTTGGCTTTGTTGATTAATGCAGATCTGTCTGATCTGCCTTATATTAGATAGGGGGTGTCAACTGCTGAAACTTTTAATCATCCTGCCTAGGGAGGACTCTTGTTTCCTTGGGTCCTTGCTGATTTGGAATTTTCCTTGCTTTTCCTTCTCTTCAGCCCCTGTTGTATGGGGAAAGGTTTTGACAAGTTACAATTGATTTTTGTTTTCTTTTTTGGGGAGCCCTTTGGCCCCTTTTGGGTGGACCTTGGTTTCTGTTTGTGAACCGAATCCCCTAAAGCATTTATAACCCTTTAATTCAGTTAAACATGTAGGGAGTCTCTGGTACTCCTTTTTTCAATATATATGTATATATATATATATATATATGATTTTTTATTTTATAATTTTTTTTATATTTAATAAATTTTTATCTCTAAATTTCTTAATTTGCCAAATATATTTAATTTACTGTTACCTTGCCAAAAACTTGATCCCGATCTGAAATGTAGTTGTGTAAAATATATATATGTCTGACTTCGCTATGCAACTGTGTCAAAGGCTTGATGCAATATTTTATAATTAAGAAATTTTGAGAAATTAATATTGGGATTCTACGCAAGTATGTGTATCGTTATCAAGTAATAAAGGACTTTCTATTTAAGCCTCGAATATCGATCCCAGAGGGAAGGTTTATATTTAAAATGATAAACTAACTAGGAAATTCACAGAAATCAAACAAAATTACTGTCATTAATTTCGAATGTGTAAGAAGCTAACAAAACTAAATTAATTAACTTCTAGCAAAACTGAAATGCAAATTTTAAACAGTAATTACTAAACTATTACACTATGTTTATGTGATGAAGATTTCTTATGTGAAAAAGAATCTTTCCCACTACAATGAGATTTTGATAAAATGAGATGAGATAAATGGTTTTAATATGTATTGTGCCAAATAGGAGCAGTTTTAATTCTCTACCCTGATACAGTGTTATAGAAAATCATTAGTTAATCCCAGGTTTAGTCCCTAAATCCATGACTAGGCTAGGAGGATACTGGCTCCCACACCAGAGCTCCCACTTCCCTTTAACTGAAGGCTAACTCTAGCTTCAATTTTTAAACACTAAGTCCGAATTGGGGATTTTAGTCTGTCACCCTGAAATCTTCAATTCTACACACAATAATATATATATATTTCCCTATTTATTTGCATTTAATTCCATGAAAAAATTCTCCTTCATGGAACCAAATGTGATCCTCACTCTATTGTAGAACTCACACTCTGTTTCCTAGATCATATGTTTCACAACACATTTTAACAACTCAATTGGCTAGATCGAAAAGTAAATTAAGTTCGGAGTTGAAAAATCATCATAATTTATTTTATATTTGAATATTGGCACATCCATATCATCTCTTCATTTCACCATATCTCAGAGTAAGGAGACAGATAAAGGAAACTACTCAGACTTCATGAGAAAGATAGAACAAAACACAAATTTCATATAAGAAAAAAGGTTCATACAACACTAATAAACAAACAACACTTATTTGAAAATGTTTATTAAAGCAAATCCCTTGTAGTCTCTCTTAGAAAATGTAGGAAGAAGAAATCTCTCACTTTTCTCCTTCTCCAACAGTCTCAGAGAAGAATTCACACTAAATCTCACCACAAAAACTCTAAAATTTTAAAGAAAAATAACTAATAGACTTCTGAATGGTGGTGGAATGAGGATGGAAAAAGTATATGGAGGCGAGGTGTGGTGATTACGAACAAGGAGGAATGAGGAGAAGCCCCTTTTCTGATCAATTTCGGCCCCAAATAGAGCCTAGAGTCGGTTCTCCAATAAGTGCATTCAAAAACTCTTCAAAAAGCGTCCAAATTCATCGAATCTTCTAGAAATAGGGCCTAAACCAACATTGGCATCGTCAGCGCCAGTGGTCTATAATTAATTCGCTGCTCTCTGTCAAACGGTGTCTTCGGCGCTGCTTCTACCGCTGTCGGCATTGAGTAAAATCCACCATTTGTTCTGAAAGTTTGTGCCGTCGGCACTGCTCTTGGCACCTTCGGCGTTAAGTATTTCTCCGAAAACATTATTTTGACTCCAAATTCCATCTTTTTTGCTTCCTTTTTGCTTCAAGTCTGAAAAATCAACAACCTACAAGAAAACATAAAAACACCTTCTATTAAAGTTCAATATCACGAAAAATGAGTATAAAATATGGGTCTAAAAATGCATATATTTTTGGTGTATCAGGTACCATCACAAATCTAACATGGCTATTTCACATTTTATTTATGTTGATGATATCATGGTGTTATCCAGTGTCCATAAGAGTGTTGTTAAAAAAGCCTACCACTGTCTACAAGTTTTCCCATCTCATTCTAGGATGACTTTTAGTCTTGCAAAGTGTCAACTTATATTTAATAAGAAAATCCTCCCCCTTTTGTAAACAATGGATCTCTAACTATACGGGTTTCTCCATTGCTCATCTCCCAATCAAATACCTCGGGGTTTTCTTCATAAGTGGCAGATCCAAGCAGATCCAAGCAGATCCAATTTGATGAAGTTCTCCATAAAATCATTACTTACCTCTCTAGTTGGTCACATTCCTTCCTTTCTAATGGTGGAAGAATCACTTTACTTAAAAACACTCTTACTACCTTCCCCTCATATATTATTAAAATGACCAATATAAAGAAAAGCACTCAATTACAGCTGGAGAGGGCTTTTAACAGGTTCTTGTGGTCTAGTCAAAGACAACAACTTCACTAGGCATCATGGCAAAAGGCAGCCAAACTCACTTTAGCTGGGGGCATTTGGTTTAAAGGACTGCATCAACTTATTCAAGTCAACCTTTGTAAAATGTGGATTAAATTCAGAACTCAATCCTCTCTGTGGGCTAAGTTCATGATGGGAAAGTATTGCAGAGATCAACACCCCTCTTTAGCTCTCATGAAACTAGGTGATTCCATAATTTGGGCCAGCTTTCTCAAAGTCAGGCATCTTGCTGAGGAGTTATTTATTTGGGACTTGGGTAATGGAGAAGTAAATTTCTAGCTTGACCATTGGTGTCCTCAGGAGTGGTTAAATGCTCCTACCACTCACCTTTATTCTAATCTCAAAGTTGCTGAGTTCTGGGAGGGAGATCAGTGGTCCATTTCTAAGCTATAAAATATTCTTCAGGAACCTTATGTCACATATTTTTCAAAGATTCATTTGATAGAAGCAAACCTGATAGAGTCATTTGGCAAGCTTATACTAACCAAAGCCTCACCAAACTCATTTACACTAAGCTTTTCAGCTGGGATCAGGGGACTTGGGGGGAGGCCATTGGGAACAAATTTCTCTCCCCCTCAATGTCTTTCTTCTACTGGAGATTCTTCCATAAGTTTTTTCCCACTAATGACATCCTTAAGTTAAAGGGTTTGAGGGGCCCATCTAGATGCTAGTTGTGTATGGAGTAGGAGGAAAATATCCCTCACCTCTTCTTCAAATGCAATTTTTCTCAGGAAGTCTATACTCAGTTTGTAAAACAACTAACATTGGATGAGTCAGTTTTTCATTGTCCATAGTTATTTAACTGCTCGTTCAGCTGTAAAAATAAAAAATTTGAATCCATCCCTTTTTTAGTGGCTTAGTTCCTCTGGATGTCTAGGAACCAAGCCAAATTTGATGGTAAACCTCCTCAAATTGCTCAGGTGATCATAAATTGTGTATCATACCTCTCCAAAATGATACAGTATAAACATTTGCCTAATATTTTCAACTCCCCTCTTACTAATCAAGTGGCCTAACCTATATTGGAAACCCCCATAACCTTTTACTGTGAAAATTAACACTGATGGCAGCTTCAATGATGTGGGTACTGAGGTGGGGGGAGTCTTCAGAAACCATTCTAGTAAATGCATCCTCTTCTTTCATGCTCCATTTATGGCCTCTGATGCACTTGAGGAAGAATTTATTGTAGTTTTCTAGGCTCTGACTTTTTCTTATAAATCAAATTGATTAAATCTTTAGGTGGAGGCGGACACCACTTTGTTGGTTATACTGCTGAAAACTGAGAAACAGTCTACTTGGTTTCACACCAAATGCATCCAGAAGATCAAGAGCATTAAATCTATTATCAATGTCCACTTCACTTTCACTTACAGAGAAGGAAATAAACCTGTAAATTGGCTTGCTAGATATGGGCTTCACTCAAAAATTTGTTTTTGTTGCTGCTAACTTCCCCCAACCTTCTCTATCCTTTTTGTTTAATGGAGACACTCTTGATGTACCACACTTCAAAATCGTTGCTTACAACACTTCCAGGAATTATTGATTTGTGGGTGTTGCTGCTATTTGTCTCTATCCATCTTGTTTTCAATTTTTTTATTGACTGTATTTCATATCTAAGAGGAACCCATAGGCTTATGTTAGTTGGGTTCCATTCTGCCTGCTTAGTTGTACTTTGCTTTTTGAGTTAACATGTAGGGAGCTAGGAGCTTGATCCTTTCAAATATATATAAATATAGACATGGATTTATTAGATTTCAACATTGTTATGACCCCCACAGAAAGGAAGGTTGTTCATTGTACGGATTCCAGGTTTATTAGTAAGTTTTGTGATAAAATTGTCGAGGCGGGCCTCTTTGACTTAGGCTTCTCGGGCACTCCTTTTACTTGGCGGAGAGGTTCTCTATTTCAACGCCTGGATCATTTCATGGGTAATCAGTATTTTCTTAATTGTTTTCACATCGCTAAAATGCATCATTTAAGTCATGCAGGTTCTTATCATAATCCTATTTTACTCTCTCTCATCTTTACTTATCGCTTTAAATTTCTTAATGTCTGGACTTCTTATGACACTTTTTTAAGTACTGTTAAGCAGGCTTGGAGCATTAACATAATTGGTTATCCCTGGTATGTGCTTTGGCAACTTTAGCAGTTAAGAAAACCTTATTCCCAATTCTCTCATAAATCTTCCATTTTAGTTAGCCACTTGACCTATGCAGATGATGCTATTATTTTTGCTAATGCTACTAAACCTTCTATGAAGGTCCTTATGCAAGTTTTGGAGAAGTTTCATGTTACTTCTAGTTTATTTTCAATAAATAAAATGTCATTTATACTTTGGGAAGCACGTTAAAAGAGCTATTGTAACTTGGGCTACCTTTTTTACTGGTTATAAAGTTGCCTCCCTTCCTCTCAAATATTTGGGTGTGAATTTACTTTGGAGTCGTTAGAAACAAACTCAATTAGATGATGTGGTTGATAAAATCAACCATAAGATTAATGATTGGATGAACTCTTTTCTTTCTAATGGTGGGAGGATTACTTTGCTTAGAAGTATCTTGATGAGTATTCCACTTTATGATTTACAAGTTTTTAACCTTAAGAAGAGTACCCAAAACACTTTAGAGAAGTTATTTAACCGCTTTATCAGGTTGGGCACTAATATCAGAAAACATTGGGCTACCTTAGATAAAATTTTGAAACCTTCTACTGTGGGTGGTCTGGGTATTAAGAATTTGAAGCAAATCACTAAGATTAATATGTTCAAGCTTTGGTTCAAATTTCGAGCCAATACCTCTTTATGGGCTCATTTCATGCATCATAAATATTGTGTTAGCATAAATCCAGCCATTGTTAATTGGAAAGTGAGAGGTTCAAAAATTTGAAAAGCCATCATTACTGCTCTCTCTGTTGCTACTAAGTTTATATTTTGGGATATTGGTGATGATAATATTTCTTTCTGGCACTATCAATGGGGTCAATGTGATTCTAACTTTTTTTTTTCATAATTTAATTAATAACTTGATTCTCTCTGATTGTTAGACGGATGGTCGTTGGGATGTTAATAAATTAAAGGACATCATTGGGGATAACTACATTAAAGTTGCTAAAATTCCTATTAGAAAGAATTTGAAAGACCACCCATTTGGAAAATTTCTACTACTACTTCTACAAAATTTATATACTCTAGCATCTATAAATTTAGCAATTGGCGTTGGGGCAAGATTATATGGATTGCTATTTGTACCTCTCTATCCCTTTTTTTCTTCGGAAATCTTTACTTAAAATGCTTCCTCTTGATGATATTCTTAAGCTTAAAGGTCCTAAGATTGCTTCTCAGTGTTATATATGTAGGAAAGCTGAAGAATCTGTGCGGCACTTTTTTTTTCAATGTGCTTATGCTAGAGAGGTTTGCTCTTTATTAGGACAGCATTTTCAGAAAAATTGGTCGCATAGCTCTTACCTGATCGAGTACTTACACACCTAGAAAGTTGGGGCCTTGGTTGATAAAAAATTGTTTTGCATTCCTTTGGTGGTCGTTTGGTTTATTTGGATGGCTAGAAATAGATTTAAACATCAACAATTGGATTTGTCTTCTAATATTGTTTCTTACATTCAATCATATTACTATCGCCTGAATTGAATCTATGGTTTGGAAATTTATTGATCTCAACATCGCGTGTGTAGGATGGCCACCTTGATTAGGTGGAAACCACCACCTGGGGTTGGATCAAGATTAATATCGAAGGTAGCTAGACTACCACGATTGCGGGTGCAGGTGGTTTTTCAGAAGTCACTTGGGTAATTGCCTTTTCTTTTTTGCTACTCTTATTAATGCTTCATCTGCTTTAGAAGTTGAAAGCTGGGCTTTTCTACTTTCTCTTCTAGTTGCTCTCTCATGTAATTTCTCCAATATCATTATTGAGACTGACTGTTTATCTCTGTTCAAGAATTTTGGTGCCCTTTCATTACCCAAATGAAATGTTCTTTACACTTGGAATAGAATTTAGGAGGTAATAGAAAATTTTAATTTTAATATTCACATGTATTTTATTTTTCAAGAAGGGAATTCTCCTGCAGATTGGCTCACTAAGATTGTTAAGCGTAATACTAATCCTTTGGTGGATGTTACACCTATGCATCACTTAAAGTGCCTTTTATTGAGTGACTCTTTAGATTCGCCTTACATTAGATTTTGATTTCTTTTATTTGTTGTTTTGCGAGGCCTTTATTTCCTATTGTGGGTTCTCTTATTGTTGCTGATTTTTGGCTTCTTAAGCACTGGTTTTCCGATCCCTGCTGGAGGATTAATTTCAGTTACACTATAAGAATGGGTGTTTTTGGAGATTTCGGTTTACTGCTTAGTTTTATTGCTTTTATTTTGCATCCTTAAGCAACCTACCTTCCACATTCTGCTTATCCTTATCTCCTTCTGGTAATGAGATTATGATATGTCTTTTAACTAAAATCTTTTATAGCTGCAGTGGATTATTTTGGGAGGATTTCGACTGGGCTTTTCTCATATGCTCCTCCTCCTTATGCCTTGTTTATGTCTTGCATTGGAGGTTTCTTGACTGGATGACTCCTATATTTTTTGTTTGCCTATTGATACTAACTTTTATGCAGGGCTTTGTTTCCTTTAGTGGTTTTGAAGGCCCTCGAGTGGGGAGTTTGTACCTCGCCCAGAACATTTTGATCGTTTCAGAGTACTTGCAGAAAGTTATCTTTTCTAAGGTTTTTGTCGCAACGTTTTTCAGATTGTGTAACACTTTTTTGGCCTAGGACATGATTGGCTGGAGCTGCTCCAAGCATATCTGTTTCGGGTTTTGTTGTATTTTGGTTTCGTTATCTTACCTTTTTGCGTGGCATTGTACTGTGGATTTTGGAACCCTTAGGCTTATAATGTATTTTTTCTTTTTAGATGGAGAACTACTATCCCACCCAAAATTTGTGACCTTTTTGAGTATTAACGTGTAAGGAGCCACGAGTTGCTCTTTATATACATATATATATATATATATATATATAAATAGAATGGTGGTGGTGGCGTTGTTGGCTCTGCTAGGGTTTCCATAGAGGTTCTTCACTGTTGGCTAGTGATTGGAGGTGGAAAAGGGATTTTTCTACTGCTTGGGAGTCCTTTAAAAGCTTCTTTTTATTTGGACTCCTTGCTTGGAGTGTTTTTTGGACTCCTGAGTTTTTGGTTTTTTTAAATATATACATATATATACATATATATATATATATATATATATATATATATATATATATATATATATATATATATATATATATATATATATATTGGAAATACTGTTCCATTGCTTTTTGGTGGCCTACTTTCTGGTTTGTTCTGAGAGTTCTGGGACTGTGCTCCTCTCTGGTTTTTCACTCGGTTCTTGGTTCTAGCTTTTGTTAAGTTGGAAGCATTGTGGTTTTTTTGGGGGCTTTGTTGATGGAGGAGCTAGGTACTGTTCAAAGTTTTCTGTTTTGCTCCTTTCCAAGCCTTCCCCCATTGACATTGAGACTAATGTTCAATGGACCAAGGCCACCTATGCTAGGGTAGTTGGCCATTCTACAGATGTTCTTCAAGACATGGATTTATTAGGATTTCCCCAGGCATTTCATGATACAGTTGCTAGTAAGGGGGATTCACCATGTATTCATCCTTTAGGATGTGAAGAAGGAGAACCGACCATCTATTTTTCATCATAGGAAATTACCTAATTGAATGAGGGAGTTAAACTTACTCTTGTGGGAAAATTCCAACTGGGTCATCCTAAGATGGAACTTGTAAGGAACTATTTTGATTCTCTAAAATTTATTGGAGCTTGGAAGATGGGTTTGCTTGATGGTAGACACTTACTTATACAATTAAATGTTAAAGATGACCAAGCTAGGCTCTTTGCCAAGCAATCATTACTTATTGCAGCAACCACCATGAAAATACTGAAATGGACACCTGGATTTGACCCAAGTAAAGAGCCACTTGTGGTTCCCCTTTGGTTCAAATTACCTGGTCTCCGCCTCCCATTTTTCAATTTGAATACTTTGTTCAATATTTGTTATGCTTTTGGTAGGCCTTTAAAGGTTGATGCCCCTACATATAATAAAGAAAGACCTGCTTTGGCTAGAATCCTCATTGAAAGGGACATCACCTTGCCTGAAGTGAAAAGAATTTGGATTGGATCTGATAAGGAAGGGGTTTGGCAAGAAGTTATACTTGAGCAAAAGCCCAATTATTTTTAGCATTGTAAAATGTTTGGCCACACGAGGGATAGGTGTTATAGATTGCATCCTCCCTTTAAAAGAACCCCTCCTAATAGGTAAAAGGATGTTATTTAGAAGCCAACTCCCCCTGTGGCTGAGGCATTGATATGCCTAAAATATATAGTGTTTTTAGACACAGTTTTATACCTATTTTT
Organism: Phalaenopsis aphrodite; assembly: GCA_003013225.1. NCBI lineage: Eukaryota > Viridiplantae > Streptophyta > Magnoliopsida > Asparagales > Orchidaceae > Phalaenopsis > Phalaenopsis aphrodite. The sequence goes on from NEWO01000720.1 coordinate 146,620, forward strand.
GAGATATTGCGCTTTAATGGAAGGTATTTTTGTGTTTTTTAAGTACAGGTAAAAAGGTGAAAAATGCTTAAAGGAGTGAAAAAAGATCAAATTTGGAGCAAATAGGTAAAAAATGTGCAAAAGTGTTTGGGCGTCTAAGCATTAGATCTGGTGCTTAAGCGCTGGTTAAACAGAGAAGACCACGTCTAAGCGCTAGAGGCCCTATGCTTAAGCGTCAGTGGCAATTATTGGATGAGTAAATTCCGTTTTTGCAAATTTTTAAGAGGTTTTTGAGGCACCTATTGCCTTAATAGGTGATTACAACCACCATGGAGGAAAATTACTGCAAAAGGATGCATCTCTTGGGGAAATTCATTGAATCAAGACACATTTTAAAGAGATACCAAGGCACCTTTTGGAGAAATAGAAAAGAAGGAAGAATGAGACTTTGAAAGGGGCCTTGAAAGTACCCAGAAAGTTTTGAAAGTTCTAAAATTGGAGAGTTAGTTGGAGAGATTTTCACGCACCACATATTTATCCTTTTTATTTTAGTTTTATATTGAGAGTGTTGTAAAAGAGAAGAGATTCAAAAGAACTTCAAGAGTTTGGTGGAGGACTTGAGATAAATTTTTATCTTTTTTTTTAGACTACTTTCGGTTTTAATTGAGACTTGTTGTTGGTTTGACAATGATTTCTTCTTCTAAACTAAAGTGGGGTTTTATTTCCTTCATGGATTCTCAGTAGTTTTCTTTATCTTTCTTCTTAAGATGATAAGTAATTATGTTTTGGATGGAAGTTGTGGAGAGTATTCATCTTTAATGATGGAAGAAGTTGTGATGATTCAAATCCATGCACTTCATTTACTCCTTGATTTGGCCAATCCAGATGTTAAAATTTGTTGTGAGAACATGTAAGAACCAGGCTAGTATTGTCTCAGTCAATAATTGGAAAGAATCACATGAGGTTCTATGAATGAGAATGTAGTTCATATGACTGAGTGCAAATAAATAGGGAAATATTCATTTATGGGTGTAGAGTTAGAGAACTTTAAAGTGGCAGGTTAAAGCTCCCAACTTTGTTTATTATTTTAGGTTCTGATACAAGATGTTAGCCCCCAAGTAGAGGGAATTGAGGGAACTCTAGCGTGAGAGCTATTATCTTCACTGCCTAGCCGGTCTTCAGAACTATTCAAACTTTAAATTAGCCAATGTTCTTTATAGCATCTCTAGTAAGAGTAAAGAATATTTTTGCTCCTATTTGGCACAACACAATATACATACTTCCACAACAGAATTCTTATACTTATTACTGATTCATGATAAAGAGAAAGATATTTTAATATTTAGTGCTTTTCTTTTACAAAAACTCAAGTTATCTTTTTAAGTTTGTTCTGTTTTCGTCAAAATATTAAAATTACTAAAAATATTTAAACTTTCTTTACTGCAAAAATGTATTTAGTTTCAATAATTATCTTTTTAAAAATAAAAAGTTTTCGAAAAGGTGCATATTGCATATCTTCCCTATGGGTTCGATATTCAGGTGTTAATCAAAAAGTCTTATATTACTTGATAACGATACGTATACTTGTGTAGTATCCCAATAAATTTTAATTAAAAGTTAAATTCTTGTTTTTCTTCAAGATCAAGTTTTTGGTTTTGTTGGAAAATAAGGAAATATATGTGAAAAATATAATCAGAATTATTGTTATATTGTTGCATATAAGCAATTTCGGGATCAAGTTTTTTGCGTCGTTATCGGGGAAGTGATGTGAAAATTGTAAAGAACCTATTGATTTAAAAGCAAATTTCTATTTTTAGAAAGTCTTATATAAACTTTAAGTTATTGTATTTTATTTTGTGTGTGTTTAGTTTTATTTTATGTTAGTGTATGTGTATTTCAGATTCTGAAGGATTAGTGCCCTACGATTCTAAATTAGCGAGAACTGTTCAAAAAATCAAAAAAACCAAAAAAATTAAAAATCTTGAAAAACCTAAAAAAAATTACATAAATAGCAAACCAAAATGATCAAAATGCTGAAATTCATCAAGAGTTTAGACCTTAAAACGATTATGTCAAACCTACTGTAGATAAACTTCATTTTTGTATTGAAAAATCTACTATAGTGGCTAATTCATTTTAGCTTAAACTTGTTATTATCCAAGTGATATCAAATAATCAGTTTGGGGGATCACCAACTGAAGATCCAAATTTATATCTTGTCAATTTTCTAGATATGTGTGCTACATTTAAATACGATGGTGTATCAGATGATACCATAAGACTTAGGTTATTTCATTTCTCACTGATAGATAAAGCTAAGATGTGGTTGAATTCATTAGCACTTGGATCCATCAGAACTTGGGGTGATTTAGCACAAAAATTCCTTGCTAAATATTTTCCACCATAAGAAACTGCGAAGCTTAGAAATGATATTACATCTTTTAATCAATTTGAAGGGGAATCTATTTATAAAGCACAGGAAAGATTTAAAGAACTCTTAAGAAAGTGTCCACACTATGTTATACCAGATTGGTTAATAATTTAAACTTTTTATAATGGATTTGTTGGAACTCTTAGATCAATTATCGATGACGTTGCTGCCGGTTCATTGATGTCAAAACCATTTCATGACGCCTATGTTTTAATTGAAGAAATGGCTACCAATAATTTTCAATGACCTTCTCAGAGGGTGAATCCTAAGAAAGTAGCCAATATTCATGAATCTGATACATTTACTATATTAGAAAATCAAGTTGTTGCAATTTCAAGGAAGTTAGACCAATTTGGAATGAATTTTTCTCAACCAATTTCCATGATTGAAGAGAATTCAATAGGTCAAACGGTAGATTCTCAAGCATCATTAGAAACTTTGATTGCCATAAATAACAAGCATAATAACTTATAATTAAATTATTATAACCCATGATGGAAAAACCATCCCAACTTTAATTAGAATAACAATTTGGGTGGTAATAATCAGCAATGGGGGAACAACCAAGTAAACCCATTGGGGAACTGGAACAACCAAGGGAATAATAATTATAGATCTACTTATCCTCTAGGTTTCAACAGTAATACACAATTTAAGGAGAAGTAGTTGTTTATAGAAGAAGTGGTGTTACAAATGAGAAATCAATTACAAAGTTGAGGAGCTACAATTAGAAATATTGAGAATCAACTTGGGCAAATAAAATATTCAATAAGTAATAGATCCTAAGGAACACTTCCTAGTAAAACTAAATCAAATCCAAAAGACCAGAATAAAGAGCAAGTAAAAGCCGTTCAACTTAGAAGCGGAAGAGACTTGGAAGGTAGGGTGAAGTAGAAAGAGAATAAACTGAAGAATCAAAAGAGGATGCTCCAAAAAATTCTAAGAGACCTACTTCTCCACTAAAAATTGATTTGGAAAAACTGCCACCTCCATTTCCTTAGAGACTTCGTCAGCAGAAGTTGGATAACCAATTTTCAAAATTTCTGGAAATATTTAAGAAGCTTACAATTAATATTCCATTTGCTGAAGCCTTAGAACAAATGCCAAGCTATGTAAAGTTTATGACGGATATTCCTAACAGGAAAAGGAAGTTTGAAGATAATGAGACAGTTGCACTTAGTGAGGAGTGCAGTGCTATAATTCAGAAAAAGCTTCCTGAAAAGCTTAAAGATTATGGTAGCTTTACAATTCCACGTGCAATAGGAGACAGATTTTATGAGAAAGGTTTATGTGATTTAGGTGCATGCATTAACCTTATGACATTATCAATATTCAAAAGATTAGAATTAGTATAAATAACCCCCACTATTGTAATTCTACAGTTAGTGGATCATTCGATAACATACCCTTAAAAAGTTATAGAAGATGTCCTAGTGAAAGTGGATTAATTTATCTTTCTTATTGATTTCATTGTGCAAGATATGGAGGAAGATAAAGAGATACCTATTATTTTGGGGAGACCTTTCCTAGCCACAGGAAGAGCAATGATAGATGTGCGGAAAAGGGAATTAACAATGCATGTCAATGATCAAATTTTTACATTCAATATTTTAAGATCAATGAAATATCCTGCAAAAGGTAAAGATGATGAATGCTATAGGATGGATGTTATAAGATATCTAAGTTAATGTCATTTCAAAACAACTTATGAAGAAAAATCTGAAGAAAAATATTTGGAACACGAGCAAGAAGAGGAATTAGATCGATGTGAAGAACTTTTTAAGGAAGATTCAAACTATGTTCGAGAAAGTTTTGAAATTTTGCACACGATAAATAAAGATAAATCATTTTGTTCATCAATTGAAAAACCTCCAGAACTTGAGTTGAAGTTACTTCCCGAACATTTAAAATATGCCTTTTTAGGAGATTCCTCTACTTTACTAGTTATAATTTCCTCAAAATTAACGATGAAAGAAGAAGAAAGGTTGATGAAAATTTTGAAAAGTTTTTAAAAAAAGCCTTTGGATGGACAATTGCTGATATTAAAGAAATTTTAAAGTGGTTAGATGCTAGAATTATCTACCATATTTCAGATAATGCATGTGTCACTCCAATTCACTGTGTTCCTAAGAAAGAAGGAGTAACTATAACTGTGAATGAACATAATGAATTAATATCTACTAAATAAGTTAGAAGGTGGAAAATATGCATTGATTATAGAAAATTAAATCTTGCCACTAGGAAAGATCATTTTCCATTACCCTTTCTTGATCAAATGCTGGATAGACTAGTTGGGCATAAATACTTTTGTTTTCTAGATGGATATACTGGTTATCACCAAATATAAATATCTTTTGAGGATCAAAAGAAAACAACTTTTACCAGTCCTTGTGGTACTTTTGCTTTTAGAAAGATTCCCTTATGTTTAGGTAATGCCCCTGCTACATTTCAAAGATGTATGATGATAATTTTTTGTGATTTAATTGAAAAAGGGATTAAAGTATTCATGGATGATTTTTTCAGTGTTTGGAACTTCATTTGACTCATGTTTATAACATTTATCTAAAGTTCTTAAGCGCTGTGAAGAAACAAATTTAGTCCTTAATTGGGAAAAAATGTCAATTTATGGTAGCAGGAGGAATTGTATTAGGTCATCAAATATCAGAAAATGGTATGGTAGTAGATCCTGCTAAAATACAAGTGATAGCTAATTTACCTTATCCAAAAAATGTAAGGAAAATTAAGAGTTTTTTAGGATATGTTGGATTCTACAGGCGATATATTAAAGACTTTTCAAATATTGCTTAGTATTTATGTCATTTACTGGAAAAAGATACAATTTTCAATTTTGATGAAGAATGCCTAAAAGCTTTTATTTTATTAAAAGAAAAATTAATCACTGCACCAATTATAGTTTCACTAAACTGGGGAAAACCTTTTGAATTAATGTGTGATGCTAGTGATTTTGCTATAGGAGTTGTTTTAGGACAAAGATATGATAAAATTTTCAAAGTAATTTACTATGCTAGTAAAACTTTTAATGAAACTCAAATCAATTAAACAACAACTGAAAAAGAGATATTAGCAATAGTATATGCTTTTCATAAATTTAGATCATATTTGATTGGAACTCATTGTGTAGTGTATATAGATCATTTTGCTATTAAGTACTTAATGAAAAAGAAGGATGTTAAACCTAGACTTACAAGATGGATTCTTCTTTTACAAGAATTTGATTTTGAAATAGTAGATCGAAACGGGACTGAAAAACAAATTGTTGGTCATTTTTCCAGGCTTGAGTTATAAAAACAACTCTATTTTAAAAAAGAAATTAATGAACATTTTCTAGATGAAAATTTGTTCACTATTAAGGAGTGGCATGTTCCGTGGTAAGCCGCATTGTGAACTTTATTGTTAGCGATATTATACCCTAAGGAATGACATACCAACGAAAGAGGAAATTTATTTCTGAAGCTAAGACTTATTTTTGGGATGACCAATTTTTATATAAACAAGGAAAGGTCAAATTATTCGAAGATGTGTACCATTAGAAGAAACTTATGAAATTATCCAAAAATGTCATAATTCTGATTTTGGGGGACATTTTGGTGTTGATAAAACAGCATACAAAATTTTACAATCTAGATTCTATTGGCCTACATTTTTTAGAGATATTAATGCTCATATCAAAACTTGTGATAGATGTCAACGAGTACGCAATATTTCTAAAAGAAATGAGATGCCCCTCAATTATATGCTAGAAGTTGAAATATTTGATGTTTGGGGATTAGATTTCATGGGACCATTTATACCATCTTTTGGAAATTTATATATTCTGTTAGCAGTGGAATATGTATCAAAATGGATAGAAGTTATTGCTTTACCTCGATGTGATGCTCAAAGTGTTGCAAAATTTTTTAAAACGAACATATTTTGTTGATTTGGGATGTCGAGAGTTATCATTACTGAGGTGGGAGGTCATTTCAGAAATGTCGTAATAGAAAAGTTATTAAAGAAATATCATAAATCATAGGAATGTTACTGCTTATCATCCTCAGACAAGTGGTTTGGCGGAATCATCCAATCGAGAAATTAAAAGAATTATGGAAAAATCTGTGAATCCAACAAAAATGGATTGGTCAGTCAAACTTGACTATGCTTTGTGGGCTTATAGGACTGCATACAAAACTCCTATAGGAATGTCCCCATATAGGCTAATATTTGGAAAAGCTTGTCACTTACCAGTTGAACTTGAGCATAATGCATATTTGACGATTAAAGAGTTCAATTATAATTTAAAAGATACTGGCAAGAAAAGATTACTACAACTAAATGAGCTTAAAGAGATAAGGAATAAATCTTTTGAGAGTGCTAAGATTTACAAAGAAAAGATGAAGATGTTACATGATCGAAGGAATTTTACTAAAAATTTTCAGCCAGGGCAACAAGTTTTGCTATACAATGCAAGGTTACGATTATTTCCACGCAAACTTAAGTCCAAGTGGATGGGCCCATTTATTGTGATAAAAGTTTATCCATATGGAGCTGTGGATATTAAAGATCCTAAGTTTGAGAAAATATTTAAAGTTAATGGACATAGACTAAAACCTTATTTTATAAGGGATCAGCGTAGGTTTAATGATAGAATGATGTTGGGTCAACCAAAATAAGTATTAGTTACATCGGGCTGACGACGTAAAACCAAGCCCTTTGTGAGAGGCAACCCATAATTATTAGAGTGTTTTGCTTTTGATTGTTGTTTTATGTGCGATTAAAAAAATTGGTGTAGTATTTTTGAGACTATTATGTGTTAGTACTGATTTTAAGATTTTATTTAGTGACTTAGACATGTTAGAATAAGAATTTGGACTATAAGTTGACTAGTGCAAAAATCTACACTGGCGCTTAAGCGCCAGATTTCGCGCTTAAGCGCGGCATTTTTAACACATGTGCAAAATTCAGATTCTAAAAGGGAAAAGTACCAATTAGTTTGCAAAAACAAGCCAAGGTAGTTCTTAGTTGTGCCTAGGAGTTATTAAAAGGATTTACGCCTATGAATAGAAGGGTTTTGTATAGGAACTTCACCCCAGATCATTCCTAGCCCTAGAGTCTAAGACATAGAGAGATTTTCAGATGATGTCTTCATGGGAGATGGATTTGAAGAAGAAGGAAAAAACCATGAGGAAGAAATTTATTAGTCAAAGTGCACAAGAGATGTATAATGGTTTCTTAGCTGTTAATATTGCAAAGATATCAGAGAAGATCAACAAAATTGATAGTACCATGTCTTTACTGGAGACTAAGGTATCGGAGATTCATGCACATCTTGAGCATATTGGATGGCAATTAAAAATGTAATTTATCCACACTAGTTATATAGAGGAAGCAGATAAGGAGATGTTTCTTAAGCAAAAGTGGATTGAAGAAGATTGTATCAGAGCACGTCACCACCGTCCGTTTTATCAACTTTAAATTCCAATTGCCCCGGGAAAGACTAATGAAAGACCTGAGTTTGTCCCATCAAATGAAGAGTGGAATTAAATTCTATGTTTGAGTTTATTTGTTTGGAGTCATTGTCTTTACATGTTAGTGTTTGTTTTTAGTGTTTATGACTTTTTATGAGTTTAATTGTAATATGAGTGTTAATTGTTTGAATTTAGGAAATTTTCTCATCCAAGACTATTTGGAGTGAGAATTAAGTGTTAATTGTATTTTTACTTGTTTCTGAATTAGTATAAGTTTGTTTATGTGAAAATTTGTGTTACTTTTAGCCTCGAATTGAAATAATCATTATGGAGAATTTTGAGAGAGAGGGGAGTTATGGGAAGTTGAAAATAGTCATTTAAGTGCTATGAGACCATTTAGGGGTGGTTTACTTAGGCAAATAGTGCATTATACTTTAATTTGAAAATTTTGAAATCATGCAATGGCTTCTAAGTGTCATATCTCGCGCTTAAGCATGAGCTAACTCGAGAGGCAGGTGCCTAAGCGCCACTTACCCGCACTTAAGCGCCGTCTCACGAAACCCAGTTCGCGAACGATTAAAACTGAAATTTCAGCCCAAAAATCACCATTTTTAACGCCATCGTCACCTTCAACCTGTCAAGTTTGTGATTTTTGAGGGCTAGGGCACATCTAAAGTGAAAATTTCTTGGTAGAATCAAGTGAAATTTGCTAGATTAATGTTTCTTGAGGTAAGAGCTTTACTTTTATCCAAAACTTTTGGATTTTCATTATGTATTTTGAGCACATTTGGAGAAATTTGAAAATTCACTATTCATGGTGAAAAAAGAGAAAACAAATCTATGGAAATTTCATGGGAAGTGTAGTTTATACTTTGGAAGTTTAGTTTAGTAATTTAGACTTGAATTTTGAAGTTATTTTTGGAATTTATAAAATTTGCATAATGGCACCAAGAATGAAGAGGAGCAAAGGAAAGAGCCCTTTAGATTCGAGTAAATTTGTTGGTTCTAAGGCTCAAGATCAGTATTTTGATGCATTGCAATCACAAAAACTGATTTAAGAGCTGTGTTTTAGGAATTCAGATAGAGACGTAGAGGATTTAATTGTTCGTCGATAGTGGGAAAAATTTTGTTGTTTCTTTGTTGTGGTAGTTATTTCTGTTGTTAGGGAGTTTTGTGCAAACCTCCCTGAGGCCGAAGACAATAGATTCATGGTTCGAGGAAAGTTGGTACCTTTTTCACCGGAGGTAATCAACTTGTTTTATCATCTAACACCAAATACATTATGTTTTTATGCAAAATATAGTCCGACTGAAGCGGAGTTAGATGAGATTATTTCTTACCTGACTGTTGGAAGAGGACTTTGAAAAATCACTAATGAGAGGAGAGACAACTTCTCAACTTTAAAGTTATGTTCACCTTCAAAGGCCTGACACTATTTTATTTCTGCTCCTCTGCTACCAACAAATCATCTCAGTGAAGTGACCAAAGAGAGCGACGTTAAATTATTGTATCTAGGAAGGAAAGCTCATCAACATAAGAGCTTTGATTTATCATACTATCATAAGTTCTGTCACTGGCGTTACGAGTGCAGGCCTGAGATTTGCTTACTTGATCTTTTCTTTGTGTGAGCAGGCTGGAGTTAAATATGATAGCTAGGAGGAAGTGTTGTTACCTCTAAAGTCCATCATTAAGGTGAATGTGAAGACTTATTATGAGCATTCTATTTTTTGTTGGAGAGGAGGATTTTCTAAGAGTTATGGAATGAAGACGTCTGCTGCTTCTGCCTCTACTGCTTCTACATCTCTGCACTTCAGTGGCTTGTTTTTTTTCCTCTTGGATGTGTGGACCTGCCAATCTTCCTCCAAAAGGTGTGTTAGTTCAGCAATTCTTCCTTCATGAGAAGCATTTGATACATGAATCTCATTCAAAGAAGCCATTTTGATTTCCTCCGTTCTCTCAACTAGTGAACAGGTTGAAGGAGTAATGATAGTCACAATATTGAGTTCTTCCCTTAAAACTCTGGAGGAGGAATAAGAGGGAACATTGGAAGTAAAGGGAGCAATAGAACTTTGGTAGTTATCCAATGAACCACCTCCAATATCCTCTTGTAGTCGTGCTTGATCCCGAAACTGCTTATATGAAACAGTATAACAACAATTCTGATTTTTTTTTCACTTATTTTTCCTTATTTCGCAACAAAACCAAAAAATTGATCTTGAAGAAAAATAAAAATTTAACTTTTAATTTATATATATTGGGATACTACACAAGTATACGTATCGTATTAAGTAATATAGGACTTTTTGATTAAGATCTGAATATCGAACCCACAGAGAATATATGCAATATACACTTTTTGGAAAAACTTTCTATTTTTAAAAAGATTATTTAAACTAAAGACGGTTTCACAGTAAAGAAAGTTTAAATATTTTTGGTAATTTTAATATTTTGACAAAAAACAAAACAAACTTAAAAAGATAACTTGAGTTTTTTGTAGAAGAAAAACACTAAATATGAAAATATGTTTCTCCTTATTATGAATCAGTAATAAGTATAAGAATTATGTTATGGAAGTATGTATATTATGTTGTGTCAAATACGAGCAATAATATATTTACCCTTACTAGAGATTCTATAAAAAACATTGGCTAATTTAAAGTTTAAATAGTTCTAAAGACCGGATAAGCAGGGAAGATAATAGCTCTCACCCTAGAGTTCCCTCGATTTCCTCTACCTGGGAGCTAACATCTCATATCAAAACCTAAAATAGTAAACCAAGTTGGGGGCTTTAACTTGACATTTTAAAATCCTCTAACTCTACACCCTTCAAGGAATATTTTCCTATTTATTTCCACTCAATTATATGAACTACATTCTCATTCATACAACCTAATATGATTCTTTTCAATTGTTGAACGAGATAATACCAGTCCGGTTCTTACATGTTCTCACAACAAATTTTAAAATTTGGATTGGCCAAATCAAGAAGTAAATAAAGTATATGGATTTAAATCATCACAACTTCTTCCAACATTAAAGATCAATAGTCTCCATAAATTACATGCAACACTTAATTACTTATCATTTCAAGAAGAAAGATAAAGAAAATTACTCAGAATCCATGGAGAAAACAAAACCACACTTTAGTTTAAAAATAGAAATAATTATCAAACCAACAAGAAGTCTCAATTAAAAACAAAAGTAGTCTTAAACAAAAGATAAAAACTCTCAAGTTCACCACATAGTTAGAATTTAGTTCTTTTATTATCTCCACTTAAAAATTTTTATTAAGAATAATTTTACTTACTATATTATATCTATAAGCTTAAGATTTTCTCAAGTCTTATACTGTAAAAAGATCAAACGTAGAACCAATTTTTTATTAGGCACTAATCCTCAAGCTTCTCTTCTCTCACTTTTTCTTCCTCTTCTTCTTCTTCTTCTTCTTCTTCTTCTGCTTTTTTTCTTTTTCTTTTTGTTTTTCTTTTTTTAATAGGCAAGGATTACTATATTTGGATAGGTATTTATTAATTTTGAATTCTACTTCTCCTTTCCTAAAGCAATGTCTTGATACAAAACTTTTATTTATAAATATAATAATAGCTTTGAAAATTATTTTTAATAAAAGAAATTTAAGTATTAAAAATAAAAGTCTAAATTTCTAAATTTTTCAAAAATACAATGTTTCTTACTAAAGATAGTTACTTATATTAATCATTTTCTACACTAAAAACTTTTAACTTAAAGTTTTTCTTCATTACTCAAAATTTCAACTAAATTTTCTTACTCATTTCTAAAATCAAATTTTACTTCCCTAATATAACTTCATATACATGATCAATTTTTCTTTTCAAATCAAATTCACTTGTAGTTCATTTGAGAACAAATAAAATTAAAGTTTTGAAAATATTTTTCATCCCCCACAAACTTAAATTTTTAATAGATTAAACAGTTTAGCATCAAATATATATAAGCATGAATGAAAATTAAAATAACTGATAACAGGAATTTTTATACCCTAATGATACAAGTATAAAACTAAAAACATGAGTAAAATTAATTTTGATCAAATTTTCTAATATTTCATTTCAATTCAACATGTATAGATTCAATAGACTTCTAAACAAAAGATATAAACATAAAAGCAAACTTACACACTAACTTGACTTCACAATCTTAACATAAAAAAACTTACAAACATGATAAAAGAAAAATACCAGGCTGTCGTTTCTGAAATTTAATATTTAAGACCTAAGTTAGCAAGATTTGCATCTTTTCAAAAGACATAGAATTAAGTTAAGTTCTAAACTAACTAAATCCCAAAACCCACAATAGTTACTACCCTAGAAATTTAAAATAAACTACTAACTAACACAAACATCACAATAACAACAAAATACAAAAGTCCAAAACACAATACACAGTACATATCATCACAAAGATGCAAATCTAGCAGTACCACACCACATAGTCCACAACATAAAAATAAACAATAAATCACAAATCTCAAGTCCAAAGCACTTAGTCTAACACATATTACAAACATAAAAATCTCTCAATTCTACTCCTCATCTTCTGAATCACCTCTATACTACTTTTCTGCAGACTCATAATCAGGATATCGAGGATATGAAGGAAATTTCACTCTTGGGTCACCATTAATTAGGTTCTCCAGATCTATGGTTACTCGAAGAAAGGGGAAGGTTGGATCTTCTCCTGCTGCTTAAAGAGGAAGAACAAGATCTAGATCTCAGCCCTCACTTCAAATTTCCCCTCCAAATGATTAGCTTCTTTTACTATCTCTTTTGGGGCTCTGTCCATTCCCAGTCTTTAACAAGAATGAATTTTTTTTATTAATAATTACAAAACTTGGTTTGTTAGTTATATTAAATTTTTGGTTCCTTGTAACCTTCAGAGTCTTATGACAGAAATTCCTGATTCCTTTCCCCCAGATTTTCTCTAACTTTGCTCAATTCTTTTTCCAACGTCCACTACTCTCCTCACATCCTGATCCTATCAGCAGCTATTTTTCCAATTTATACACATAACCTCTCCCTCTCTAAACCTTTCACAATATCAATTTACTATAAATTTATCCTTATGGATAATATTTTAGCCATCCCTTTTTGCTTACACTAGGTCTAGGAAGTCGGTTTTAATGGTTTGGTAAGGCAGACTTGGGAACCTCCCTATATCAACTACGATTAAACTTTTGTTTTGGAATATCAGGGGGATTTCTGATCTGAATTCCCTGATCAGGATTAAAAACTTAGCTAAGAAACATCAGTTATTTTGCTTCGTCACTTTGGAACCTTTGGTTCATAGCACCCCCAACAGAATCCTTAAGAAGTTTTCTCAGTTCTAATTTTTGAATAATTCCAACAACAAAATTTGGCTTTTCTATAGGAAGGAGGTCAATCTACAGCTCTTAGAGAACCATCCTCAGTTCCTACATGTTTCTTTGCAGTGAGATTTTCTTCATACTGTAGCTACTTTTGTATATAAAGGTAGTTCAGCAGGACATAAAGTAGTTTGTGGCAGTAAATTCATCAAATCAAACCTTTAGTAATAGGACCTTAGATTATTGGTGGGGATTTTAACAGTGTGGCTAGACTGAATGAAAAATGGGGAGGGAAACCTATTGATTTAAATCAGATGCTAACTTTCACTGATAACATCAAGAACATTGATCTTTCTGATCTACCCCATCAGGGTCTACTTGATACATGGAAGAGAGAAAAGCTTCATGAAAGAATTGACAGGTTTCTAGTTAATCATGCTTCGTCACTTCTATTTCACATCTTCCTTACACATGTTCAGACTATAGATCATTGCTGATATCGATTTCCCCTACTCAATTCTCCCCCATTCCCAGATTTAGATTCTTCAATGTTTGGGTGGAACATTCTGATTTTCTCCCATTTCTTTAATCTGTTTGGCTTCCTGATAAGTCCCTTCCTCCATGGATCAGACTGTGGAAAATTCAGAAGTTTGTGGCTAAGCACTTAAAATCCTGGAATTGGAATTGTTTTGGCAATTTGACATCTAAAGTTGAGGAGGTTGAACATGTTGTTAAGTTAGCAGAATTGGAACTTCAATTAGGTGCCTTAGATGAACAAGCACTTGCCACTACTAATGTCAATTTTCTTAGAGCTATTCATTGGGAAGAACAGTTCTACAAACAGAAGGTTGCTTTGAAAAAATTTTTGGATGGGGACAGAAATACTAAATTCTATTATGCTTGTATCAAACAAGGAGACAATCTAATACAATCTTAAAGATTAAAGATAGCAATGGCTGCTGGATTCAAGATACTGATCAAATTCATTTAAATGCCATCAATCATTTTTAGGCTCTTTTGTCTCTGACTACTATTCCAAACCTTAAATATTTCAATCCAGGCCTTCTTAATGACAGATTTACTCATATTAACAGTTTGGATCTTGCCTTCTTTCTTTCTAAAGATGAAATTTAGCAAGAATTATGTTTCATTGATGGTGACAAAGTTGTTGGAGTTGATGGTTTTACTTCCACTTTTTATAATAATGCTTGGCCTATTGTGAAAGGGAAGGTTGTGGAGGTTGTCCAAACTTTCTTCAGGGGGGCTGATATGCCTAAGTATTTTTTTATATCTACCATTACTTTAATTCCAAAGGGTGATCAGAAATCTAGCTGGGATCATTTCATGCCTATTTCTCTTACAAATGTGTTGTCAAAACTCATTAGCAAGCTGCTGGTTTTTAGATTAAAACCCCACCTACCTTTGTTGATTGCTCTTAACCAATCAGCTTTTTTTGTAGGGAGACAAACAACTGACAATGTCTTACTCACTCAAGAGCTTCTTTTAGATATTCACATGCCCTGCAGAGTGGGAAATCTCATGTACAAGCTTGATTTTTCAAAGGTCAATGGCACTATTAACTGGAATTTTATTTTGGAAGTTCTTAAACCTAAAGGATTTAATGATTCTTTATGTCATGTGATCCAAAGATGGCTTCATAATAACTACTACACTATCCAAGTGAATGGCAATACTCATGGGCTAATCCAAGCTTCTAGAGGCATCAAACAGGGAGACCCTGTCTCCCCTTATATTTTCATATTGGCCATGGACTACCCCTCTATGCTTCTCAATCACCACTTTTCTGAACAGGAGTACCTTAGATTTTCCAACAAAGATATCTTCTCCATCAGCCATTTATGTTATGCAGAAGATATCAATTTGTTTTCTAATGCTTCCAAGCCTGCAGTAAATAAGGTGTATAAACTGTTAAATCTTTTTCAATAGCTCTTTGGTCTCTCACTGAATCACAATAAATGTTAACTAATTTTTAGTAAAAACATTACAGCGGCTACCAAGAATTCGATCAAAGATTATACTAGATTTAAATCTGCTACATGCCCTCTTCGGTATCTTGACGTTCGATTAATCAAGGAGAGGAAAAGGCAAACTCAAGTTTATGAAGTTGTTTCTAAAGTCTCCAAACAGATCTCTTGCTAAACTAATGCTTATATTTCAAAGGGTGGAAGACTTACTTCAATTAAAAGCATTTTATCTTCTTTTCCCATGTATATCATGCAAATGTTGAAAATGAAAAAAAGTACTCAAAAGACCTTGGAGGTGATGTTTAACAAATTTTTTAGGGATGGGAAGCACAAACAAGCTCATTGGTTAAGATGGGATAAATTATGCCTCCCTATTTATGCTGGAGGACTGGGCATGAAATCATTCCAACAATTACATCACATCGTCTCCTGCAAGTTATGGATCAAGTTCAGAGATCAAACTTCTTTGCGGGTCAAATTCATGAAGATGAAGTATTGTAAACATTCTCATCTAGTAACCACACTCAAGAAACCTGGGGACTCTAGAATATGGATTGAACTCCTTAAAGTCAGAACTGATGCTGAGGATTTATTCATTTGGGAAGTTGGGGAAGGAAAAGTTGATTTCTATCTAGATAATTGGTTACTTGATGGAAAATTGGATCCTTCTACAAATCTAAACCCATCCTTCAGCCTTTCAATTCAGAATTGCTAGGCAGGTCAGCAATGGAACAAAGACTTGTTGGCTTCTATGGTGGAACCTGAACAATTGCATCAAATCACCCAAATACTTGTAACTCTCTAAATTCCAAATAGCATAGTGACCAAGAATCCTCATCATATCTCTCTTACTAAATGTGCTGACTACAAATTATATAAATGGCCTTCACAGGATTGGGGTTAAGCTACGTGGGTGAAATTTCTTAGCCCTTCTATGTCCTTCTTTGCTTGGAGATGCTTCCACAAAATCATTCCTACTGATGATATCCTTAAAAGGCCCATCAAAATGTTATCTTTGCTGCCATCAAGAGGAATTATTTTCTTATCTCTTTTTCTCCTATCCTACTGCTAAGGATGTCTGGTTACAGGTTATTTCCAAACTCAATCTCCCAGCTCATCTTAGTCATTGTGACAACTTTATTGACTGTTGGAGACTTTAGAAAGACAATCAGGTAGAACATTCCTTTCATCATTACTTGGTTCATTTGGATGGCAAGGAATGACAACAAATATGATGGTTGTTCTACTAATTCTGCTCAAATCAACATCAACTATCACTCATATATTTTCAAGATCATTAATTCCATGGGATACAAGGTTAGAAACTATGAGTGGTCATGCAACAAGGATCCACATAGCTCACTTTCTTCTCCTTTAAACATTACTTTAGTCCATTGCAGGAAACCTATGCATCCTTGGATTAAGATCAACACTGATGGTAGCTTCAAGAGGAATAGTGCTGGCATTTGGGGAATATTTAGGAACCATACTGGGAGGTACCTCTTGTATTTTCAGTCTCCTATGTTGGTCATTAATGCTTTATATGCTGAAACTCTAGTTGTTTCCTGGTCCATTAAAATTATTGTTTTCATGGGTTGGAATCATCTACACTTAGAGCTGGACCCTTCATGGTTGGTTCAAGCTTTTAAGGAGAATCTCTCTCCCCCTGATTCTTGGTCTCTCTTCTCAAGCAGGTTACCAATATGATAGCTACTCACAATATACAAATTTATTGGAGCCACATCCTTAGGGAGGGCAACAAGTGTGCTAACTCGCTAGCTTCTTAGGGTGTTGTATCCTTGGTTCCAAAGATTGATGTACTCCCTCCTTTAGAGATTAATTTTTTGATAAGGGGAGAACTTTCTTCTCTTCCTTATATTAGATGTTCAACTTCTTCCCCACATTAATGACATCTTAATATTTTGCTGATATATATATATATATATAAAAATATATATATATATATATATATATAAATGATTTCAATTACTTCACAACCCATATACTCATTGTAAAGGGGAATGATGTTTTCTTAAATTTAAACTTTTCGCACAAAAACCTTTTTTTAGTTTACTTTTAAAAGTTTAGCAATTAGTTATGTTAACTTAGTTCTTTTAACTTCATTTCATTTAACATACATTCAATTACTTTAGATTAAAATTTTGTATTGTAGTTTTGAAGTTTGAATTGTGTTTTACATTATAGTCGTAAGAATTTAGCTATATGCATTTCTAACTTCCTTGTGGGATCAACATCTATGACTCCATTAGAGTCCTTCATTACTTGAGTGATACGTATAATTGTGTTATTATTACGGGATTTGGTACATTAAGGTTTTTTAAAAGATAAATTTATTCATACTAAATTTTTTTTTTGGATTATATTTCATATTTATTATTAAAGATGTGTGAATTTTGTAATATTGAAAAATATTTGCAAAAGTAACACATAAATCCACTGCATCAGAAGCAGGTTAGATATAACTTGTATTTTTGCAAGATCAACTTCCATGACATTTTCTAAACTTTTATGCCTAAGTACAATTCTCCTACAACCATAAATTGATATTTTTCTCAATTTAATACGAGATTCATCTTTTCACATCATTCTAGAACTTTCTCTAAATGATTTAAACATGTTTCAAATGAAGTTCCAAATATAGAAAAATCTTCCATAGATACTTCGATCCCTTTTTCAATTAAGTTACAGAAAATTGGCATCATACATCTTTGAAATGTTGCAGGTGTGTTACATAATTCAAAGTGCATTCATCTACAAGCAAAAGTTCCATAAGGACTAGTAAATGCTGTTCTCTTGATCTTTTGGAGCAATAAGTATTTGATGATAATCGGTATATCCATCTAGAAAATAAAAAATTTTGTGCTCAGCCAGCCTATCCAACATCTGGTCCAAAAAGGGTAAAGAAAAGTGATCCTTCCTGGTGGCATAATTTAATTTTCTATAATCTAACCAAATTTGCCATCCATTGATTTGTCTAGTTCGTATTAATTTATTATTCTCATTTGTCACTAAAGTAACACCTCCTTTCTTTGGAACACAGTGAATTGGACTCACTCAAGCATTATCTGAAATAGGATATATTATTACAGCATCTAGCCATTTTAAAATCTCTTTCTTGAAAACTTCTTTCATCATAAGGTTCAATCTCCTTTGAGGATCAACTCTTGGTTCATGATGTTCTTCCAATAAAATTATATGCATATAAATCAAAGTATTTATTCCTTTAATATCAGTTATTGTCCATCTAAAGGCTTCCTTATATCTTCTTGAAGTTTCCAACAACTGTTGTTCTTACGTATCAGTTAGTTCTGAGGATATGCCAAAAGGTAAGGTGGATAAATCTCCCAAAAATGCATACTTTAAATGTTTAAGAAGTGTCTTCATTACTAGTTCAGGAGGTTTCTCAATAGATGAAATCAAATTCTTGTTGTTATCCATAGGATCTAACAATTCAAACTATTCCTAAACATAATCCAAGTCTTCATTAATCACTTCTGTATATTCCTCTTGAATTTTATCCTCATCCTCATATTGCAATTATTTTTTTTCAGATTTCCTTTCAAATGTCTTCATGAAATATTTATGGATTAAATAATTGTTAATATCCATTCTGAAGCATTCAATATCTCGCTCTTTTGCAGGGCATCTCATTGATTTTGAAATATTAAATATAACCTCTTGATCACTTACTCTCATAGTTAGTTCTCCTTTATGCACATCTATTAAAGCTCTTCCAGTGGCAAGAAATGGTCTTTCTAAAATGATAGAAATTTCTTTATCTTCCTCCATATCTATTATAATAAAATCCATAGGAAAGATAAATTTATCAACCTTTACCGAAATATCTTCTATAACTTCTTTAGGGTAGGTAATTGAATGATCAACTAACTGAAGAGTTACAGTTGTATGTGAAATGTCTCCTAAACCCAACCTTCTGAAAATCTATAGAGGCATAAGATTAATACTGACTCCTAAATCACATAAAAATTTTCCAAAAAATCTTTTGCACATAGCACAAGGAATAGTAAAACTACAAGGATCTTTAAGTTTTTCAGGAAGCTTCTATTGAATTATTGCGCTACACTCCTCACTGAGTGCAACCGTCTCATTATCCAGAAACTTTCTTTTCTTTTTAAGTATATCCTTCATAAACTTCACATAGGTTGGCATTTGTTCCAAGGCTTCAACAAATGGAATGTTTATCGTTAATTTTTTTTAATATTTCTAAAAATTTTGAAAATTGGTTATCTTTTTTTTTCTCCTTCATTCTTTGAGGAAATGGAGGTGGTGGTTTGTCTGTAGTGATTTTCATTGGTTTGATAGGACATTCTGACGTAAAATGAAAATCTTCACTAAATATTTCATTTTCCACCTCTTCTTTTTCAGCTTCAACTTTCACTTCTTTTGAACTTTGGTTTCCAATTCTTTTCCACTTCTCAGTTGAATAGCCTTAACTTGCTCTTTGTTCTGATCTTTAGGATTTACTTCAACATTACTAAGAAACATTAATAGAAGTATGTTGCTAAGTGCAGTAGCAATACAAGGAAACTGATTTTCCATGTTTCTAATTGCAGCTTCTTGACTTTGTAATTGACTTCCCATTTTCAATATTAATTATTCCATTGACAATTTCTTCTCCTTGCTCTGTAAATTACTATGAAAACCTGGAGGGTAATAATTTTTATAAGTTGGATTTATTTGATTGTTAGAGTTTCCTAATGGGTTCGCAACATTATTTCCTCATTACGGATTTGCAGCATTAGAGTTATTATTACTCCAACAACAATTTGGATGATTTTTCCAACAAGGATTATAATAATTGATATAAGGATTGTTAGAACGATTATTTATTACATTTAAAGTCTCATAAGAAGATTAAAATTTTATCATTTGTCCCAATAAGTTCTCCTCAGGCACGTGCCTGAGAATAATTCATTTCATATTGATCTATCTTGTTCGATATAGAAGCTATTTGGGCAGCCAACATAGATATTGCATCAGAATCATGAATACTAGCTATTCTTTTTAGATTTACCCATTCAGGAGGCCATTAAAAATTATTAGTAGTCATCTCTTCAATTAACAAATATGCATCATTAAATGGTTTTGACATTAATGATCCACTAGCAGCAGCAGCAATTATTGATCTAAGAGATCCAACCAATCAATTATAAAAATTTGTAAATCATTAACCAATATGGCAATGCATGGTGTGGACACTTCCTAAGGATATCTTTAAATCTTTCCTAAGCTTCATAAATTGATTCCCCTTCAAACTAACAAAAAAATGTAATATTATTTCTATGCTTAGGAGATTTTGAGGTTGGGAAATATTTAGATAAAAAATTTTATGATAAGTCTCCCCAAGTTTTGATAGATCCAGGTGCTAACAAGTTTAACCACATCTTAGCTTTATCCCTTAGTGAAAAAGGAAAAACTCCAAGTCTGATGGCATCATTTGACACTCCATCATATTTAAATGTGGCACTCAATTCTAGAAAACTAGCAACGTGTAAGTTAGGATCTTTAGTTGGTGTTCCTCCAAACTGATTGTTTTGTACCATTTCGATAATATTAGGTTTAAGCTCAAATGAATTGACAGCTATAATAGGGTTTTGTACACTCAAATGAATTTCATCTATTGTAGGATTAACATAATCTCTTAAAGGTCTCTGATGATATTCATTTCTAGAATTACTTGAGTTACAAGCCATTCTGCAAGCATTTTCTATCTCTTTTTTTTTTGTTTTCAAAATTTTCTAATAGTTCTTTCTAACTTCGAATCATAAGGTACTACATTTTCAGATATTAAACTACGCATAAAAAAACATAATAAGCAATTAAAATAAGCAAACACAGTAAAATATGAAAAATATTTAGGTTAAACTACAATAAGTTTTTCAGTTCAAATAAAATGTTTTAAATTATAAAGTAATCCAATGTTACTTTCTGTTAGTTCCCCGACAACGATGCCAATAACTTGATGCGCGGATTTGTGTGTTGCTTTTGTAAATATTTTTCAATATTACAAAACACACACAATAGCTCTAATAATAAATATACAATTCAATCCCAATAAAAATAACTTTAGTAAAAATAATTTTATCTTTCCGTAATGATAACGCAAGTATACATAACGCTCAAGTTTTAAACGGCTCTAATGGAGTCCTAGATATCGTTCCTACAATGAAGTTAGAAATGCTTATGGTTATAATGTAAAACACAAAACTCAAACTATAAAACTTAATAACGAAATTAAAATCTAAAATATCTGAGTGTATGCTAAATAAAATGTAGTTAAAAGAACTAACTTAACTAAACTATTTTCTAAACTTCAAAAGTAAACTTATGAAAACTAAACAAAGTTTCTGTGACAAAGAGTTCCAATTTAAGAAATCATCATTCCTCTTTACAATGAGTATATGGATTGTAAAGAAATAAAAATTATATATATATATATATATATATATATATATATATATATATATATATATATATATATATATATATATATATATATATATATATATATATATATATATATATATATAGTGTCAAACAGAAGCAATCCTATTTTTTTACCCTCTTTTAAGTGTATAAAAAACATTGACTCCAGAGTTTGGTCCCAAATTTTGTGGTTAGGTTGGAAGGATACGTGCTCTCACTCTAGAGTTCCCACTTCTTCCTCACCTGAGAGCTAACAATCTCACATTATTTTGCAATCAACTAGGTCAAATTGGGGATTTTAATCTATCACCTTAAAATCTCCAGTTCTGCATCCAACAAAGTATATTTCCCTATTTATTTGTACTCAACCTCATGGATAACATTCTCACCCATGGAATTGAATGTGACTCTCACTATGTTGTAGAAATCATAGCCCTTTCGGATCATATGTTTCTAAACACTTTTTAACATTTCAATTGGTCAGATCAAAAAATAAGTGAAGATCAGAGTTCAAATCATCACAAATTATTGACATTTAAAATCGTATAAAACAAAATCAATTATTTACAAAACCATATCTCAGAGTAGGGAGATGGATAAATAAGACTACTCAAAATTCACGAGGAAACAACATAATAAGAATTTCATATATAAAAACAAGATTACAAAACAAAGAAATAAAAGACACAACTTATTTTACACTACTTCCCAAGCAAATCCCTATAATTTCTCTTTAAGCATTTTCCCTCTTTTCAAGCACTCTCAATTCCCTCTTAGAAGTGTAATGAAGAAAAAATCTCTCACTTTCCCTTTCCTCTTACAAGCCTAGAAGAAAATCTTCAAGTCTGCACTCTCTCTCTTACTCGTTTCTCTCTCTTCTTTCTCTTGCCCCTCTTCAACCCTAGACTCCCTCTCTTTTTAATTAGGGGCTACCTCATCTCAAAAAGCATTCAAAATTTCCTCCTAATTTCTTTCCAAAAGTCACACCTTTAGAATCCCAAAAGACATGTCCATTAAATCAAGAGACATATCCCTTCATTAAAGAGCCATCCAAAGTGTCTAGATGAATTGAATCTCTCCATGGGGCATTTGAAACATTTGGATCCTTCCAAATCCACTCAAAATTTGTCCCAAACCACCTGAATTCATAAAGTGTCATCTCTGAAACCCAGGCGCTGGTTCAGGCACTTCAGCGCCAAGTTGCTTAAGCTCGTACTGTTCTGGGTTATGTCGCTTCAGGCACCGCCTCTCTATATAATGGCGCTTCAAGCTCCAATTCTAGCGCTTCAGGTGCCAACACTCTGTAAAATAGCGCTTCAGGCACCAGAATCATAAAATTCTCCATTTTGGCTCTAATTTCCTCTTTTTTGCTACTTTTTCTCCAAATGCCTAAAATTGGTATACCTGCAACAAAAACATGAAAATACTCTTCTTTAAAATGAAATATCACAAAAAATAAGCATAAAATATATAATTAAAAAACACATTATTTTGGTGTCTCACATGTCCGAAGGATGAGTTCTCATTACCGATATGAGAGTTAATGATGGACATCATGCAAGCACTCGAGATTTTCTCTTTTATGGAAGGATGGTCAGGATACAACTAGATTAAGAAGGCTCTGGAAGACGCAGCGCTTACAGCCTTTAGAACGCTGATTGAAATCTTCTGCTACACAGTCATGTCATTTGGTTTGAAGAATGCAGGAGCAACTTACCAGCAAGCAATGATGAAGATTTTTGGTGGCCTCATCCACAACCAGGTAGAGTGTTACATGGACGACTTCATCATCAAAAGCACGCAGTGAATACAAAACTTGTATGATTTAAGGATCGTATTCAAACCATTACGATAATATAATCTTAAGATGAATCCCTTAATGTGCGTCTTCGGTGTTACCTCCAAAAAATTTATGTGATTTGTTGTTCGTCATCAGAGAATCGAGATCAACCTATATATGATTAAAGCTTCTTAGAAATGACACCTCCCATAACCTTGAAGCAACTAAGATCCTTTCAAGGTAAACTAGTATACCTAAGACATCTTACATCTAATATGTCAGGAAATTATCAGCCCTTTTCGAATTTATTCTGAAAGAATTTCCAATTCTTTTGGGGAGAGTCATGTGAGTGGGCTTTTCAAGAGATTAAGAAATACTTAACGACACCTCCTGTATTGGCAACCCCTATCCCGGGAAAACCTTGATACTTTCTACCGCAACCTTAAAAGGCTCTCTCAGAGCCTTGTTATCCCAGATCAATGACGAGGCTAAGGAAACTGCACTCTACTACTTGAGTCGACGTCTAATACCAGCGGACATAAAGTATTCTCCTATTTAGAAGCATTTTCTACCTTTGATTTTTATCGCCCATAAGCTTGCAAATTACATGATTTCTCATAAAGTTAGTAGTGTTGCAAAAATTAATATGTTGCAATATTTGATGACCTGTCTCATGCTTTCTAGAAGGTTAGCAAGGTATTCGATGATTTTATTGTAATTCAACATAACTTTCATACCCTTTCACACTGTCAAAAAGCAGATTTTAGTAGAATTTCTTGCAACACACCTACTGTCAGATGGGTCCCCTCTCAATGATGACTTACTTGATGAACAAATACTATAAGTGGAACCATCACGTGCAAGACATTGGGAAATGTACTTTGATGGAGCTCCATCACCCATAAAAGACAATGGAATACAAACAGTTACACCAAGCAAAGCGGGGATTGGTCTGATTTTCATAACACCAGATCAGAAAATGTTGAGATTCTCGTAGCGCCTAACTGAGTTGTGTGCCAACAATGAGGCAGAATATGAAGCTTTGATCACCGAACTAAAATAGGCAATATCAATAAACATAACATACATTGTCATCTACGATGACTAACAACTCGTCATTCAACAAGTTACCGGATAGTGCAAGATTTTGAAGCTAAACTAGAAAAATATCACAAGTACATGATGAAGTTATTAGAGAGGATTCTTAGTGTGACATTATACGTGATTTCTTGAGAAGATAATGCACATGTAGACAATTTAGCCAAGCTTGATAAGGAGTTCGAATGTCCACTGGAGGATTCCATTAGTATTACGGTACATAGATGTCATGTTCTGTCACAGATTAACCTCAACGGTCTGCGCAAGCTTGGAAAGGAAGAAATAGTAGCTACAATGACTAACGATACCAAAGATTGGCGTAAGCCATTGATAGAATATTTGCAAATAAGAAAGCTACCAGATGACAAGTTAACATTGCATCAGATAACAAAAAGAGCTTTGTCGTATGCTTTGATAGATAATGTCCTCTATAGATAATCTTTTGATCAGATGTGGTTGAAATGTCTGAGCAAAGCAGAAGCGTGGAATATCGTTAAGGTGGTGCACGTTGGGTTGTGTGGTGCTCACGAGTCATGGCTGAATATGAAGATGAAGATTAAGAGACTTGGATAACATTGGCCAGCAAAGAGGACAGATTGTATAAAAACTACTAAGAAATGTCGCCAGTGCCAGGTACATGGAGTGGTCATACACCAACCTCCTAATGTGCTACACCCAACAGTTGCGTAGTGGTCATTCGAATGTTGGGGTATGGATATAGAAGGACCTATAGACACTCCACCTTTTAGAGGAAATAGATTTACTCTTGCAGCTATGGATTATTTCTCTAAATGGGCAGAAGCAGTGCCATTGCGAGAAGTTACAACGCAAAACTTTCTGTAGTTTCTCAAAAATCAAATCATCTACCGTTTCAATGTGTCGTGCAGAATAATCTCATATGATGGTTCAGCCTTCAGAAGTACCAAAATCAACAATTCGTCAAATGACATAGGAGAGATTAGAGATATTCTATGATCTACTACTCCAAGGGGGAACGTCCTAGTTGAAACATTCAACAAGAAGCTCGTGCAAATTTTAAAGAAAATATTGGATGATAACAAAAGAGGGTGGCACGAAAAGTTGTTAGAAGCTTTATGGGCTTCTAGGACAACGTTTAGAACCCCAACTAAGTCTACACCATATGCACTCGTGTACGGGTTTGAGGTAGTACTTCCATTGAAGGTTCAGCTACCTTCTCTCAGAGTCATCATCGCCAACCAAATTACATTAGAAGACAATACCAAGCTCAGACTTGCAGAATTGGAGAATCTCAAAGGTAAGTTGTTAATGACGCAACAAAATTTGAAACTCTACGAGGAAAAGATTATTTGGCCCACGACAAGCTGATCCGCTCGAGAAAGTTCAAAGTTGGTGAACTCATACTTGTTCTCAGGAGGCCTGTTTTTGCACACCTCAAGATAGGTGAAAAGTTTAAGCCAACTTATAAGGGATCGTTCATCGTAGAGAAGGTTTACCCCAAAAGATCTTACCAGCTAGTGGATTTCCAAGGAGAAAGGCCCATGCTCTGATCAATGGACCATATTTAAAGAAATACTATGCAACTTGACTTTCTCCAATACAAATTTCAAAAGCAATACTTGTACCGAAAATAGCTATATGGCCAGTGTTAGTGACTGGGTTCAAAGAGAATTTATAACAAAATTTGGAGAAACAAGATAAACTTTAATAAAATAAAATCTGTACATCTAAGTTCCTTATTTAATTTTAAATTTTGCAAAGTTAAATCAAATAAAATGCTTGCATATGTATACTTTGAAATCAACTTAATAATGAACTACTATTGTTCTTGTTTGTTTTGAACTTCAACACACTGATGTTTTCTTATTTTCTACAGGAAAATGTAAAGCTAATTTTCACTTAAAGACAGCTAGAATCTCGCACTAGATGAAGAGAAAGTTGCAAAGGGTGGCATCATAAATTTTGACCTGGATTGTGGATAAGTGAATGTGGACTACTAAGGCCCTCTGATGAGCATAGTCATTCGCAGAGAGATAGAAGGGTTACGGTCATTACTGAGAATCAGCATAAAGGAGGAATCATCATTAAAGAGGAAGCAGTCAGAAAAAGTTCCAGATACACATGACCTGATGGAAAGGGTGAGTCATCCATGATTACGATGTCAGCAGGGGACTTGGTCAGTGCTACTTCGGAGAGGGTCTCATATGCACCATTAAGTCGCACGCATTTTAGGAATGCTAACCGCCGCACACACCACACTTTGGATCGAATGGAAAGGAGGAGTGCCAGAAAGGTAGCTATGGAGCTCACTCCAATTTCTGAGGAGGCGACCAACAGCCAAAGTTTGGGAGAGACTTCCACCAGTGCCCTAGTTATAGAGGAAGAGCCAGAGGTCCCCGACAAGTTTTGCGTAGGATGCCTTACATGCAACATAGAGATACCGAGGTAGACATCATTAGAGGAACATTCTTGGAGTGCCCAAAGTGTAATGTTCTCTACTTAGAGCATTATGGAACTTTTGTGGAGTATACCACAACCTCAATGATGTTCAGAAGTGCGAAGCTTCCGGATGTAGAGCCATGCATACCATGGTTTGTAGAGCCACAACAACCATGGATTGCTTCAGGAGATGAGCTAGAGAAGCAGTCCTGACACTCATAGATGATTCTTAGGTCTAAGTTGGAGAAGATACGTAGGATCCGGAAGTAAGAGTTTGATCATTATGTTAAAATCCAGAGAAATATTATCAATATCCTAGATGGATTCGAGCTGCACACCAGGGTATTTTCTGAAAGTGATAAAAAAAGATTCTCAACTGTGTGATTAACTTACGAGACAGAGGTCAAGTCGGACTATTAAAGAAGAAGACATACTCAAAACCACATAAATGGATGTGAGGAAAGGGCAGGATAACCATCCAGTGTGTTGTTGTTACAATTTTGCAAACCCCCTGAGGATTTTAAGAAATGACGAGGTGGAGCCCATGTCATCCATGATAAAGAAAATGATTAAGAGAATGGTGGAATGTACCAGCAGATTATATTCCAAATAGTTGCATCATCAACATTTACAAAGAAGGAGATTGCATTCCCCCTCAAATTGAACACAATGACTTTGTTAGGCCCTTTTGTACAGTTTCATTCATGAACAAGAGTTGCATTTTGTGTGGAAAAGAGATACAGATAGTTGGCCCAAGAGAATTCCAAGGATTGGTTGCGATTCCACTACCAGTTGAATTAGTACTGATTTGAAAGGGAATGGAGCAGATTTGGCTAAGCACTGCATCCTTGGAGTCCCACACAGAAGAGTTTCAGTCACCTACGAAGGATGGATGATAGTAATGTGTTGTATGGATATCGGCCTGACCCGGACTTGGAGGGGCTTCAACCATTAGAGTTGAGAGATTGTTTTACATCTAAGTATACGCAAGGGGACTTTTGTTTCAGAGTGTGGCTTAGGAGGTTAGCTTGATCACAAAATGATCTCAGAAGGAAGGCAAATCTTTCTACTTTTGTACTGTATCAAAGCAGGTAGCATATGATGTACGACATTCTAGTTTCCACACAAATGTACTTCAAATATTTTGGATATCTTTCAGTATACAATCAGCTTTACTACAAGCTCAAAGCATAATCAACAAAGTTTATGTTGGATTTCAGCATATGTTCTTGGATTGTCATGTTTGTGCTATTGATAAAAAGCAATGAGACCTATGCTTGTCCCAAATTATAACAAACAAAGAACAATACGAAAATAATCTGATAATAAATGAAAATTAAAATTTAAAGATTAAAGAGAATTAAAGAGCATCAAATTTGGAAAATATCCTAATAAGATAAAATGATAAAAATGATAGTTAAATCCACTCGAAACTCCACACTCTTCGCAACACAAATTCCACATTCCTCACAAAAATTTTCACAATTCTCACTCTCATGAGATCTCACACTCTGCACAAAATTCCACAAATTTTCCACACTCTTTCCACAAGTTCTCCGCACTCACAATTCTATCGGGGTCAGTACCTAAATTTTGATTCTCATATGTTACCTCTTGGGTTGGATGTGAGTTCCTAGGCTTTCCTTCCCAATGTAGCAATTCAAATTCTCAAAGTTGGTACCTAAATTCTGATTCTCAATCTAGGATCAGTACCTAAAATCTGATTCCCTTTTATCACCACCTGTGTTGGATGTGATTCCCAGAGCTTTCCATCCAAATGTGACATTCTCAGCACTTTGAGATAGGTTTAAAACCCCTTTAAATGGAGCAAGGCATCCTATTTTCATCTCTCCACACTTTTTGTTACCTCTTGGGTTGGATGCGAGTCCTTGTGCTTTCCTTCCCAAAGTAGCACCACTTCTCCTTGATCAGTCTCTTGAGTTGGATGTGAGTCCCTGTGCGTTTCATCTTGAGTTGGTCTCTTCACTCATTCCTAATTCCTAAAATTTCCTCAAAGTCAATATTGTAACTGAAATTCCAACTAAAATCAAATCAAAATTAAACAACAAAACAAATCAAATATTTGGCGTGATCGTTAGTTTCCCTGATAGTTGTCTCCAAAAATTCATAAAACTGCCCTTCATAAAGGTTAACAAACATGAAATCTCTGCACAAATCAAAAATTTACTTTCGAAGTTGAAGACTCAAAGGTACACCCGCTATCCCCACTAAGAGTTATGAAATCTTCAGTTTTGATCAAGGATTCACCTGATACTTGATCCACCTTAAAATTACCTATTATTTAGGAACATTTTATGCTCAACTTTTTAGGATATTATGCTTTAATGAAGGGTATTTTTATGTTTTTTATTGCAGGTGCAAGAAAATGAGTTTAAGAGTAAAAAGGAGCAAAAATACATCAAAAAGGAGCAAAAATGGGCTAAATAGAAGAAAAGTGCCAACCCAGTCGAACTAGCGCCAGGGCACCAAATGCAGAACTTGGCGGGCGCTTAGGCGCTACGATTAGTTTTTAGAAGATTTATTGAATGAGGCCAAATTTTGAAGAGATGTATGTAGCAACCCTTGGTCATTTTTGAAGCTCTATAAAGATGGACTAATTCCAAAGTGCTATTGGGTTGGCTTTAGAGAGTCTTATAGTTTATGAGTATGTTAAGTGTGTGAGAAGTTTTCTTGGTGAGTTTTTATTACTTTTTGAGTTTATGAGTTTTGTAAGTGCTTTTGGAGTCAGAGAAGTCAAAGAACTTCAAAGGAGTGCTTGGGGGAACATTCCAGATAAATATTTGTATCTTTGTCCTTAAGTTTTATACTTTGGATTGGAGTTTTATAAATATGTTTTGTTTTGTTATATTTGTGCTTCGTGAGTTGTTTTCTTTTCTTTCTCCTTGCAATATGAAGTAATTAAGTAAGTGATTTTTTATTTTTTTAGAAATTTTTTTCATTACTACAATTTGTGATGATATTTTTATCGGTCCTTCATTTACTTTACAAATTGGCCACTTGTATTGTTAAAACCTGTTGACGAACATATAGACCCGAAAGGGGTAAGATTTCTTAACTTGTAAGTATCATATTCTACATTGTAAAGAGCAGTCGCGGTCGTCTAAAGGGGGTGCAAATAAATAAGGAGATAAGTTTTGTTGGGCATAGAATTGATGTTTCTAGAGTGAAAGACTAGATTATTTTATCAATTTGGTCTAGAGATTGGAACTAAGGGTCACTAGCAGGTCCTATAGAGAGGGCACAGTAGGTAATATAGGAATGAGAGACTAGAGCCTACCCAAAACTACTATACATGTCGACACCAACTTTATATTAGCAAATGTTCTTTACACCATTCGAAAGAAAGTAAAGAAATAGGTATGCTCCTATTTGTCACAATACCACATTTAAGTTTCTAAACAAATTTTGAAATCCTTCACTGAGTATGAATTATTGGCAATGGGAAAGTCTCTTTATATACATTGTTTAAGTCATTACATTTATTTTTATTTGTGTATTGTAGAATTTAGTAAACTTAATTCTTTATCTTTAGATAGTTGTTGCATTCTTAAGTAAAGTTTTCTTAAAGATAAAATTCATGTATTTCATTTTATTGTTTACCTATTGTTGGCTTCCTCGTGGGATCAATATTAGGGTTTTGAAAGAAAACTCTATATTACTTGAAATGATACGTCTACTTAAGTAGTTTTCTTAGTGTGTAAACTATTTTCTAAGTTTATAACATTTTAATTTTGAACACTAGCCGCTAAATATAAATTTGGGTCAAGTTTTTTGTTATCTTTTGGAAGTTAAATTACTGTGTAACTGCAAGTTGGGTCAATACTCCCCAACAGAAACCTTCTTCACTCTTTCTCTGTTCTGCTCTAAGCATGTTGGCTTAAACTATTGTGTTGGTTTTGTTGATTTCTTTGGTCAATGCCAATATGTGTAGTTTGCTCGTCTGACACACCACACCTATTGGGGACTCATTTGTTGACCTCACTTTTATTGGGGTTTAGTCTTTCTTCCGTATAAGCTTAAGATCTAGCCATAGGAGTTTTTTGTTGATTATCTTAGAGAACTAGTGAAGGGACCCTACCCCATTAAAAATTCTAAACACTTCTTTACTTTTCTTGGAGTTCCACATGTTTGGTTTTGACCTCTAGCACTTAATAGGAATAAACCAACATGGGGGAGCTCAAGAGGAGTCCCCATAGGACTGTTTGACCTTAGGTTTAGCCCTGGGTTGTGTGGCTTAGTTGGCCTTGCACACACACACTTGAACCCTTCACCTTCACTCACAACCTAAACCCCAAACCAAACATGCTTAACCTGGTTCCCTGCTATTTTGGAAACTCATGGGGTGGCCCCCCAAACCCTTACCACTTGGCTAGGATGGCTAGGGCCAACACATGGAGAATCCAAAATGAGGATACCCTTGGTCTTATGGCTCAAAGAGGGTGATTTTATGATTGACATCCTTAATTGATATTAATTCCACCTAAGCTTTAATTTTGACCTTTTTGCCCAACCTTTTTTTAAAAAATTACCAAAATGCCTTTGAAACCCTAATTTTCCCAAAATTGCTCAAATTATCAAATACTCTCCAAAAAATCATCACAAACCATCTCAAACCACTCAAATTTCTCAAAACACCCCAAAATTCCCAAAATACCCCCAAAATTGCCAAAATTACCAAAATGCCCATCATGCCCCAAAAATCCCCAAAATTTCCAAATTCGCCCAAAATGTACCCAAAAATAATTCAAACCACTCATTGACCCCAATTGTCCTCAAATCCACCAAATTTAGCCAAATTTCCCAAATTCTCCCAAAATGCATAAAGTCCCCAAATCAACTTCAATTTCAACAAAATTCATTTCAATCCCACTCAATTTCAATTCCAAACTTAATTTCAACATTCCAATCCCAACCTATACCAATTTAAATTCCAATTAAACCATCCACCGAACCCTAATTTGAATTTTGAGCCCAAATCCCCAATTTGACCATACCCATAAGTTCCATCAAATTAAACCCCATAACCTATCCAATTCCCCAAATTTCAAATTCTAAATTCCTTATTACAATGTTCTAAACCAAATTGAGCCTTCACATGACCCAAATCCAAACCCAAGTCTAACCCAAACTCAAGTCTAAGCCATTTACCCCAAAATTGAACCCAACTCCAAATTTCACAAATTGACCCATGTAACCATTTTGATTCTACTAAAATTGATTCCCAAATTCTTCATTACACTTTCCAAAACCAATTTGAACTCTCAATTGATTTAAAACCAAGCCCAACTCATGCCAAAACCAAGCCCAAATCTAAACCTAAGCTTAAACCCCCATTTTGAACGTAATTTTAAATCCACCTCAAATCTTTCAAACTAAATCAAACTGCAAGATTTTTTTCCATGCTTAAGCACCCTTGGATGCTAATCATATCACCTAATGACCTACTTTAGTGCCATGGGCCCAGGTTCGCCCGAATTAAGGAGTCCTTTCCCCTAAAAACGTTTAACTCTCTAACCCTTGCAACCAACCCTCCTAAGCCCCAAGCTTATCACCATTAAACTCCCCTAACTTCCTTGAACCAGCTAGCCACCTCCCTTGTCCTAGCCAGCTGGCCTAGTGGTTAGAAAACACCATGCTCGA
This sequence comes from Phalaenopsis aphrodite, assembly GCA_003013225.1. Classification (NCBI taxonomy): domain Eukaryota; kingdom Viridiplantae; phylum Streptophyta; class Magnoliopsida; order Asparagales; family Orchidaceae; genus Phalaenopsis; species Phalaenopsis aphrodite. The sequence goes on from NEWO01000720.1 coordinate 179,246, forward strand.
GACATCTCAAATGTCTTAAACCCAAAATTGGGACTCATTGAGGTGGCTAAACCCAATTGGCCATTGGAGCTCTTCTTCCCTCCACATAAGTGGCCTCTCTGCCACCCTGGCTTGCCTTAATGGCAGTCATGGCTCCCTCTATAAATTGAGCACCCCTCATGGCCAAAGAGAAGTGTGTGATAAGACCTTAACAAAAATGTGTCAAAATTCTCTCAGACCTCCTAGAAGCCTAGATAAGATCATCTCCACTGTCTTCTAGTCATCATTTCCACCCTCTAGCCTTAATTTCAAGCTTGAAATCCAGTTCATTCTTCTGCCATTCTGCAAACCTTTACCACTTGTAAAATTAACTTGCTCCTGAGCTTCACCAGAGCACAAGGAGAAGTTCTACACTGAAAACCCTATATTTTGAGCCCTCTACATTAGATTTTGACCAAGGCCACAACACTCTCCGATCGAACTTTTGCACAAACTCAACATCTACTCAAACCAATGCTTGGAAGATGTCTGTGGACTCACAACAAAGCTTCAGAAAACACCCCATCGAAGCCTCACCTCTTGGGCTAAGGTATACATCATTTTCCCCAAATACGAGCTCGGTTTGGGGTTTATGAAGAAAAGTTTAATTTCATACATAATCAACCATATGGATGGGTTTGCCTTTACTAGATGAAGGAGAAAGATCAAAACCCACGTAATCCGGTATAGTATCGAGCTAGATATTAAGTCTAAAAATCTTGTGGTTCTTGGGTTAGGTCAGTTGGAGACAATGACCAAGCGTCTTTGGATCGCATATGTATTCAATGGACGGTCCAAATTACGTCGAACAAAGCTATAGGACATGAACCGCGGGCCACTTGGCAAGCTTGCATGGAAAGTGCAATGAATCAAAGTTCGTTGTGTGTGCATTCGGAGCCACTTAGGTTGATGTGGGCGTCGCATGGATAAGTACTTAAATATGGTATTTTTTATTTAATTAAATACCAAAACTTTAAAAATCATAACTTCGTGTGGAGAAATCATAAAAATAAAATAAAAATACCCTTATGCTAAGTGAACCGAGGAGAAAATTAAGAACAAAAATAAAAATTATTTGTCATGTATTTTATTTTTAATTTATTTAATACTTCCAAAGTCAGAGAACACCCCTAACCGTAAAAGCCTCAATTTTTAAACTTAAGTCACCCTTTTTGATTAAAATAAATATATAAATTAAAATAAAAATTAGAAAAATATGTGACTTATTTTGGTAGGTTTACTGTGGTTAGAGGACCCTATGAAAAATATAAACTGAGTTAAAATTTTTTAAGTGTATTATACTATGTAATTAAGTCATTAAAGACAATAAAAATTAAAGAAAATAAAATATAATTCAATAAATCACAAAATTTAGTCCACTGTGAAGATAATGAACATATTAAGTCACTATAAAATTTTGAAACTCATTTGAATTTAATTTAATATCAAAGTCTATTTGTCTAGGTAAATGAGATTTATACACTTAAATAATTATAATAAATAAAATATAATTAAGAAAATTATGAAAATTATGAAAAGTGGTTTGAAGTGATCCTTGTGACCAAGGGCACTCAAGAAAAATAAAATTGGTGTTAAAATAAATAGTTCATTTTTTAGCTAATTTTCAATTTAAAAATAATTAAAAATCACAAAAAATACAAAAATGTACAAAAAAGTCACTAACTGTTCCTTGATCACTTGGAACCACTTAAAACATTTTCCTTAATTTCATTAATAAAGTTAAGTATTTTTAAATGCTAAAAATGTATTTTTCTTAATTTTGCATTAAAATATTACAATAGGTAAAATAAAAATAAAAAATGAAAAGTTTGTTTCTCTAAGTTCTTTGAACTCAAAGGGACTAAAGAAAAATATAAAAAGTAATTTTTGAAATTAAATTACATTTTCTATTTAATTAAGCACTAAACTAAATAAATAATTATATTAATTAAACTTTAATTCAAAAATCTCACAAAATTCGATCCAAGTGATCCTATGACCTAGATGAAGCTTCAATAATTTTCCTAAGAACAACAACTTTACTTTAATTAATTGAATGGATTAACATTTAAAATCTTTATTTTTTAGTAAAAATAATTATAAAAATCAAATAAAAATCAGAAAATCATAATTTCACCTCTGATATTTTAACTAACCCATGAGTGGGATACAAAAAAAATTTCAAATTCATTTGAGTTGAATTTAATGATTTATGAAGTGGAAAGCCCTTGGGGCAAAATGGTAATTATGGAATTTTGATGCCCTAATTAAGTTTTAGGCCAAGTCAAAAGATAAATGGGTAATATTGATCATAATGAACCCTCTTTCATGTTTGAAACATAAGGGTTTAAGAGGTGCAAACCAACTCACCACTTTTAAATTAGAAGGGTAAAATTATAATTTTTCTAAATTATTGTGACTTGGAAGTTAAACTAATTGGATGATCATAAGATAGTGGGCTTGAGCTATGAAGATAATAACTTACTCATTTGAAGCCCCTAATTGATGGTAAATACAATCTTTCAATGAGATTTAAATTTACTTAATTTAATATCTTTGATTATTGTAAATCTATCCTGAAGGCTTGACTTAAGCGCTAGTAGTGAGCTGGGCTTGATATAAATTTATCTAAGGTTTAAAAAATGAAACTAAATTAATCTTGGATATGTTCAAAGCACTATAAACCCCACTTTAATCACAAGCACTAGATCCTTAATGACTTGAGCTCGCCTCCAAGGACATCCACTTACATAACTCTTAAATGAAACATTAGGTGAATGTTCAAGTACCCCGATCATGGGATAATTGAAACATCAAGGTTCATTGAACATAGGACAAATTAATGCACTAGAATTAAATTTAACTTTAGATGATTAATTGAACAACATAATAAGTTCAAACAAACTCGGAACGGTTCAAGGGGTTTTAAAAGTTTTTTAGGGCTATGCCCCGAACACTTTTATAATCTTTTAGATATTTTGAAGGACTATTGAACTTATTATTCTTTGTTCAAAAAAATCATCAATTAAAACTTTTAGAGATCCACTAGGTTATGTCTTGGGACCCGATAATTCACCTATATCAATAGAAATGCCCTACACTACATATCCTACATTAATTAACCCAATGCTCAAGGATTTGAGTCTTCTCTAAGTATTTAAATCCTTATGGGCAACTGAGAATATTTGGTTTTTGCCACATATGGATCATCAAGCTTGTGTAAGTCTGAAGTCTAGGTGGTTAGGGCGATGACGAGAATTTTGATGCGTGCTAAAATGAGGGATACAGAGTGGGATGCAGAATAGTACCTCTTATCTCAAGAACCTTCAATAATGGGAGAGAATAAGGACTGATGGTACTATTCACTGACTCTTGATGAGATTGTTTCCTCTGATACTGGTCCAAGGTGCTTCTGCCCGATCATGTTTGGGCAGACATACTTGACCTATCTTTGTGAGGTTTATCAAATGTAGGCTCTCCACTCTCTTCCTTTATGTGTCATCTTTGTCGTATTTCTGTCTTTTCTGATTTCTCCCTTCTCATGGTTATTCACATGATCCGGAAGAGAGATTTATTAAAAAAAAAGGGAAGTATACAACAATCGACAAGCCGACGGCTCTTTACAAAAATAAAAAGAGAAAAAGAATGAAAAAAATGATATTCGAAGAATAACATGCTATCATGAAAGATAGAGACATTATCTTAGAATGGATTCAGTCATTTAAATAAGAGGAATCTTTGGGATCCACGGAACTAGGATATTTCCCTTACCTTATGAGTGTAAGATAAGATTTATTTTGATTCTAGGGTCTCGTTCCTATAAGGGCAAGCCCTTGTAGTTAATTACATCTTTAGAACAGTAAGCCCCAAAGAAAACCTCTCGATTAACACGAGAAGTAATTTCCAAAGATCGAGCTTTCAAAATTAAAGGGTTCAAATGGAAAGAATTAAGCTTTAAGGGATGGGACTTACAATTTGATGATGACATGTCATGGGAAAGGCCTGAGGTATATGGATTTGACCATCCAATGGAGGGAATTTATCCCCAAAGTGATGTCCAAATAGTCTTGAAATAGAGATGATGATGAGTTTGAACTAAGTTTGATTTGAATTGAATTTGAATTAAAATTGAACTAAGTTTTCAAGTAAGTTTGAGGTCAAATAATGATTCAAAAATACTTAATTTGACTAATGAAGATAATTGAAAATCATACACTAAGGATAGACCCAGTAAGAAAAAATTTCTAGATGGAATATAACATTTTGAACTCTATATGGAATCTATGGGCAGACTAGCCTAGCCTTTAAGTATAAAGCTTTCCATCATCTCGAGAGCGTTGGTATCTGTCGACTATGACTAGTGACATAACCAAAAATCCTCCTTGAATGTCAGAGCATGAACGATTCACAGTTTCAAAGCTGATTGAAATACCATCTTCAGTAATCATGGTTTACTTCATTTTAAGGTATTCCATCTAGTCTCAGGAGATAGGTTTTTCGTTTTGCATGCCTTAGTCCTTAGCACTAACTAGGTATTTGAACTAACCTAGGCTTCTATACTCAGACTAACTTGGGGTAAGTATGTGGCCCTTGGTTTGGTATCTAAGTTAGCTAACCTAAAGTTCATGTCGAATCTACCTAGGTTCAGTTCTCATTTTTTATCTTTGTGTGTTTTAGAATTTATTTAAAGTTTAAAATTTGCATTAATGTCTTCTTTGAATTATGTATTTGTGAGCCATGTTTGAGAAATCAAGGTTTTTCTAAGTTTTTGAGTTTTGTCTAATTTTTAATTTTTAATGTTTGCGGAGAAAACAGGAGAGTTTTCAACCTTATTTTTGTGTTTTATATATTTTTTATTATTTTTATTTGTTTTTAAAAATGGAATAACACATGAAAGAAAGCAAATCAAGAAACGACATATGAAATAAAATATGACGTGTGAGTCAGCACATAGAAATTAACACTTAACATTGGATTAGACTTGGGTCAAGGTCAAGCTAAGTTGAGCTAGGTTTTCAACTTTATTTAGCTTGGGATTGAGGTATGGTGCAACAAAAGCTAGTTGGTTTGAGCCAAAGTTAAACCTAAGCTAGCTTAGGTTAAGCTGGGTTTTATTTATGTTCAACCAGATTAAGGTGGGTTTACCGAGTCGGCTTGGGTTCAACCTGGGTTAAGCTAGGTTGACTCGGGTTTGGTTAACTTTGTTTTAGGTTTGACCCTTGTTAAGCTAGGTTGACTCGGGTTGAGTTAGATTTGGGGATTAGATTTTTCGGTTAGAACTAGGTTGGGTCATGTCTAGAGTTTAGGTTAGGGTTTGGTTTAGACTTGAGTTAGGTCAGGTCTAGGGTTTGGGTTAGACATGGGTAGGTCTAGTCAACGTTTAAGGTTAGTGTTTAGTTTATACATATGTTGGGTCAATTCTAGAGTTTATGTTAGGGTTTGGTAAGTTAGGATTTGGGTTAGACCTGGGATGAGTTAGGGTTTGGGTTACACCTGGGTTAGGTCAGGGTCTACAGTTTAGGTTACTGTTTGGGTTAGACATGGGTTGAGTCAGGTATAGGGTTTAGGTTAGGATTTTGTGAGTTAGGATTTGGGTTAGAACTAGGTTTGGTTAGGTTTAAGGTTTTGGTTAGGGTTTGGGTTAGACGTGGGTTAGGTCAGGTCTAGGATTTATGTTAGGTTTTGGGTTAAACATGGGTTGGGTCAAGTCTAGGGTTTAGGTTAAGGTTTAGGTTAGGTGAGTTAGGGTCAAGCTGGGTTTGGCTTGACCTGAGTCGAGCCTGAACCCAAGATTAATCCATGGCCTTTGAGTTAATTATCCAAGCCTAAAATCAACTTAATACTTTTAAATTAGGATGCATAAATTAAGAAAAGAAGAAAGGAGAACTTGCCAGGAGGAGAGGAGGCATACCCAAAAATTCTTCCCTTTTTCTTCTTCCTCTGCTTGAGATAAGTCGCAGATATTTCTAGTCAATTGTCGTGTATGTGAGGAGTGTCAATGGTCGCCTTGTATAAGTGGGGAATGTGGTGGTAGAGCCCTACGGAGTTGTTTGATAAGGTGGTGAGTAGACAGAATAAATCAATCCAGTGGTTGAAAATCCATAGATTGCCGCCGACAAAATAGTGTGACGATTCATGCTCTGATCCGTGAACAAGGGCCATGGATTACTGGCATGTCAAGATGGTTTAACTGAGTGTGGTCATGCTCTGAGTGTGGTTGTGCCCATGGCTAACATGACCACACCAAGGTACTTTTGAGCATGACCACATCTGGGCCTGGTGTGACCATGCAGAGGTACATTCTGGCGTGGTCACACCTAGGCTTAGTGTGACCACACCAGACCAAATATGAGCATTTTTCATATTTTAGCCAATCTTGCTACACCGAACTAGAGGGAAATTGTTCATACATGTCTTATATGACAAAAAATGAGGCCAACAACCATCACGATGTGATCGGGTTCATTATCCTCGCAACACTCATAGCTAGTAATGTAGGTTATGACTCTAGATTAGTAATTCTGAGATATGATAAGTTTCTTGATGATTTATTTGCTTAGTTTTGGTCATCGTACATAAATGATACAATATGCTTTTTTTCTCAGGTTCATTACCTTTTGTTGAATTTGATGTAGGCTTCAACAAGAACTGGTGTCATAACTAGGTAAATCTAGGATGGGTCCTCGTATAGCCATTACACACCCTATAGTTAAGTTTGTTATGTCGGTCGAATATGGACTAGAAAAAAATAGACTGGCTTGGTTCTTTATTGTTTGGACAAGGCCCCGATATTGTCCTCATATAGAGCAACCCGGGTTCATTACTTTTACTGTATTTTTGGGTGCAGTAGAGCAATGTCTTGGATATGAGATCTAAGTTAGGAACAAACATGATCCTTGTCAGGGTCCTTCTTAATTTATTGAAACGAAATCAACAAATCAATATCTTGGAGAAGTAAATATAGTAGAGTTTGTGCAACTACTCTCTTGTATTAGCCATTGCACACCTTAGAAGAAATATTAGAAGCCCAAGGTTCAACGGTTTTCTTCTAAAATGTATGGATCATCTCTTGAGGTCAATGCAAGTCCCTAAACTTTCTATCTTAAACTAACCACTTAACTAGCCTTTTGGTTAGAAACAAGTCCCCATACTTTCTATCCAGATCTAGTCACCCTTGTGCACCTCTTTAATTGAAGGCGAGTTCTTGTGCCTTCCATTCTAATGTGTTCGGGTACATAATACAAAATGATATAGAATGTCCTGACATAATGCAACATGAAATAAGAAAGAAAAAACCAAATCAAATCAAATCCTCTTTTAATTAGCCTTAAGCTGGATATGAATCTGTATAATTTTCTATTTGAACTAATTGCTCTATTCATTTTTTGGTTGGATGTGAGTTCATATGCTTTTCCATCTTAATATGTTCAACTAAATCAAATTTTCTTTCGAATAGCTCTTAACCTAGATTTTAATCCGTATGACTTTCAATCTTGATTTAATTGTTGTATTCACCTTTTTGGTTGAACGTGAGTCTTTGTGACTTACCATCGTAATGTGGCTCAAGTAAATTATTTTCAATTCGATTAGTTCTCAAGTTAGATGTGAATTTGTATGCTTTTCAAGCCTAATCTAATCTTCATGTTCATTTCTTTGGTTGTTTATGAGTCCAAGTTGCTTTCCATCATAATTTGTTCAAGTAAATCAAATTTATTTTTGATTGACTCTCACGATAGATATGATTCTGTATGGTTTTCTATCCCGATCTAATCACCTTGTTCAATACTTTGGTTAGATGTGAGTACGTGTGGCTTATCATCCTAATGTGCTCGGGTAAATAAAATTTTCTTTTTGACCAGCTCTCAGTTAGATGTGAACCCACGAGATTCTATATTAAAATCTAATCACATTTTTCACCTCTTTGGTTGGATGTGATTCTGTATGACATTCCTTTTTAATGTGTTCTGGTAAACATAATTTCAATCTCATTAATATTTAGGATTTTGTGTGCCACTACGCCATCCTTAAAATGCTCTCGTTGTTTCCCATAGACCAGGAGAAAATTTCCAGTGACTATCATTCCTAATATTCCAAACTAAACTTTTTTAGGCAACATTTACCCAAATCCGTATTGTGAATCTTTAATGAATCCTACCGATATGGAACATAAAGCTCACAAATCTTGAACTCCAATTCTTCAATTACTCGAATCAAAATCTCAATCCTCAAATCATATTCCAAATTCAAAGTCAAATCTTGAATGCTAATATTCTTATTTCTGGACTTAGTTGATCTCCTCAGTCAACGAAACATGTGTGTCATATTTTGCATACTCTGCCATACATATTGGGGCTTATTTATTTACCTCACTTTTGGTCAACTCCTCATAAACTTCAAATCTCTAAGATAAATTTAAAACAAATCACACAAAATAATCAAACATAATTAAATTCAATTCAATCCTGAAATTGGGCAGAAATGCAGCCCAATAAGGAATTACTCAGAAATTATTACTTTCTCTTATATCATTGCAGTGATTGGAATATCATGTTATAAGCTGCATTTTGTTCATTTATTAATGTTTGAATAGTAGGCAATAACTTTTGATGGCTATCAGACAACATTTTATGTGAAATTTTGCATGATGAGCCTTCATGCATGAAAATTCTTCTCACATAAAAATTTTTCATTGAAACACCGTCTTACAAAGTAGACTTTGTGAATGAGTCTAGATCATTGAAACATTCTTAATGAGCTACTCCATGCCAAAATAAAATTTCATTTTAGGGTTCTTCTAGTCTAAGATAATTTGGATGATGATCACGATAATTATGATCTTACCTTCGAAATGAAAATAAATCAACTCCAAACTCACAATAAAGTCAAATTGAGCTGAAAACATCAAGATTTATAAAATTTAAGTTCATCTGAATTTTCATCAAAATCTTGTCCGCTTGGTAGGGCTCACACTTTGATCTGAATTTTCAATGCAAAGAGAACACTTCAACCAAAATTGATTACCTCATTGAATACCATGAAATTTTCTCTTCCAAGTGAGCTAGCATCTTCATTATGGTAACAAACACTGAGCGCATATATGCCTCAGGGTGCAGCACCTGCACCAACCAATATCTTGGGAGCATCGGTGCTGGAGATGACACCCTGCGCTACTACTACACCTTGACATCACTCAAGGTAGTGTCTAATTGCTCCATCCCCCTTTTCGCTGATGTCACCCATGCATAGATGTGTCGCACATGTGTGCTTATCACCTCTCAAGGAGGCACCTCGGCGCCCCATTCCTTTTCTAGTGCACATGTGCCACCCAACACCTTAGTGCAACTCAAGTTGTTCCTAGACTCTTCCCCCTTTTCTCCTTGGTGCTCTATACTAAGGCGCAAACACCTTAGCACCAACTAAAGTGGTGCCTTAAGCACCTTGTTCTCTTTCCAGACTAAGTAGCCAACACTCTGGCATCTCCCAATACCCGTCTGGCTGCCTCTCAAACTACAACTCACTTCACCCATTTCCGCTCCAATTTTAAACTACCAACTCCCGTTCTTTGGCACTCCGACTCTATCCATTAAAAGGAGGCCTTACTCGACAAAAGGAAGAGCTCTTCCCCTCTGAAAACTCTAGAGGACAACACTTGGTCTCTCCTCCCTCCCTTTGGTGACTTTTCACTCCCGTCCAGTGCTCCCATTCCACTCTTCCATTCCAGTGATCTTCAGTATTCAACAATAAGTATTATATTCTCTAAATCTACTTCTTCTTCCTTCTACATTTCATCTTCTATTATTTCATTCTTCTTCTTCTTCTAACGTATCATTTTCTAATATTCCTACTACTTTTTCAACTTCTTCATTTTACATTACCTTCCACTTTTTTCTCTAAAATTTCTTCTTCTTTTTCAATTTTCTTCTTCTTGTTCCACTTTATTTTCCTGAACCCTTTCTTCTTCAATCCCCTTTTTCTCCTTCATTTTTTTTCCTCCACACACCCCATTTATTCTTCATCTTCCTCTTCATCATCATCATCATCATCTTCTTCTTCTTCTTCTTCTTCTTCTTCTTCTTCTTCTTCTTCTTCTTCTTCTTCTTCTTCATACATATCATTTTTTTTTCTTTTTTCTACTACCTTTTCATCTCCTCCATTTTACGTATCTTTCAACTTTTTTTCTTTATTTTCTTCATCTTTTTCAATTTTCTTATCCCTGTTCCACTTTATTTCCCCGAACTCTTTCTTCTTCAATTATGTTATTTGCCTTTAATGTTTTTCCTAACAATTTTAAATATTTTAAAGCAATTTAAACAAAAATATTTAAAAAAAAACAAAAATAAATAAGAAATAAAATTGAAAACCTTTTAGATGATTTTAAAAATAATTTAAGACAATTTAAAATAGTTTAAAACTAGCTTCAAAGCAAATAAAAAAACAATTTCAAATAATTTTAAAATAAAAATTATGATGACATAAATTTAAAACATAAAGAAAATAATTTAAAACCTTTTAAAAATAATTTTAAATAATAAAAAATTGTAATAAAATAATTTATAGCCTTTTAAAAATAAACAAATTTAATAACCACATATAATAATTTTAAAATTTTAAAAAATGATTTAACATAAACTTAAAAGCTAAATAAAATAATTTAAAACCTTTTAAAAATAATTTAAAATAAATTTAAAAGCTAAATAAAATAATTCAAAACCTTTCAAAAATTGTAATAACATAAATTTAACCTAAATAAAAATAATGAAAGAAAATAATAAATAATTTAAAACCTAGCTAAGCAAAAAAGAAAATAAAACATATATATTAAAATATTTAAGAAAAATTAAACCAAAATCTTAGAACACTTTGAATTGCAAATACAAAAAAGTTTTAATCAAATAAAATAACTTTAAGTATTAAAACACTTAAATAAAATACCAATCCTAAGTGCAAATACAACTACAACTAACTTCAAGACATGCGTAGAATAGTTCCTTTCATGATTCTTTAATTAACTTGAAGCATAGATAATAACCCTTCCATGTTGCATAAGTACACAACTCCAAACCTTTAAAGATGCAACACTAAAAAATTTGAAACTCGTTTGACCCTGAAGGAATACTCAACACTAGAGCACTCACCCAGACTTAAATTTTTTAAAAGCTTCTTCACAATGATCAGTTCAATCAAACTTTACAGATTCTTTTGTTATTATTAATAAAGATACAACTATATGAGAAAATTCTTTAATGTAGTTCTTATAATAACCAACCAGACTTGCCAAACTGTTGACCTCAATAATAGTATTTGGTATTGGTAAATCTGCAATCATCTTGATCTTATTCTGACCCACAGATATCTTATCTTCACTGATAATATGACCAAGAAAAGCCACAATTGCTGACAAAGTTTATATTTAGAAAATTTAGCACATAATTTGTTCTCATTCATAACCTGTAGAATAACATGCAGATTATCTATATAGTTGGCTTCATCTCTCGAATACACTGGGATATCATCTATGAATAAAATCACAACTGTATCCAAAAATTGTGTGAAAACTCTATTCATTAGATCTATAAAAACTTTTGGGTATGGCCTTCTTAGCACTTAATACTTCTTGTTTGGAAGAACTATCTGCACTGAGAGCCCTGAGGAAACATGAATACCTCTAAATTCTTCCTCTTCCGAAAGACCCTTCTCCTGTTTGTAGCCTATAAATCCGGTTCAATCCTCCTAGCCCACTCTACAAAACAAAAAAAATCTTTGATCCCAAGAGGAACCTATGACAGTTATCCTCAACATTTGGAACCAACTAGGGGGCATATCTTGAAGGTATGGTGAATTCTACCTCATATTGCAAGATCGAACAATCACCTTGCACCAACCTAATAAATGTGTCATGCATCTATCCCTCAACTAATAGTGGTATGAACTAGTTTCTAAATGTTGCCACAATCTCCTCCCACTAAACCCAATTGGTTGGTTCTATCTCTAAACTTCTTCTATAACTATTCATGCCACCATCTCTGAGCTCCCTCAAAGGAAAAAGTGGCAAGTGTACTCATCCTCTCTAGTGGATAAAATGACTCATCTATAAGCTTCCCCACTCTCATTAACTAGTTCTCAGTATCCACTGGACTTCCTCCAGAAAAGAGATGTGGCCTCATATCCTGAAACAACTTCAAGTTTTTGTCCATTTGCCCCCCCCCCCCCCCCCCCCAAAACTAGTCTAAGACTGAGAGTTCTTAATCATCTCAATCAATATAGTCATCATCTCAATATAAGCATCTATGTTCATGAGATATTTTGAGGCGTATTGGTCCCAGTGTTACTCTATCTAACTTCTTCTAAATTATCCATATTTCTAAAATAACAAATAAAAGAAGATATACACAACTAAACCTTTATTAATATTATCTAAGAGCTAATTCAATCAACCTAATGACACCTTCTGATCATTATTCGAACCTAAATTCTCAGCTACTACTTTTGTCATGTCCCAGTCTGATAGCTTAGAATTAACCAAGTCAGGAATTGCAGCTCAACCGTATTATCATTTCTTTTATGATTATACAATAAACCATTATAGCTTCCAATAATAAAAAATGTCACTAAAAAACACAAAATTATACTAAATTATATCATATTCAACCAAAGCAACAATAGTACAATATCAATCTAAATTAAACACTACAAGAAACTAAAACCATAACAAACAACCTGCTGCTTAGTATCAGTAGTCCCCTAGTGAACTAAATCCATCATGTAAGTCATCTCATTTAATATTTACCTGAAAGACACATAATTTAAACAGTAACTTTACCACAACTTGGTAAGACAATACAATTTTACTATGCATTAAATTAAGATATAAAAATTATGCATGAATCTAAAAAAGAAACGTGATTCATTGATTAATCAAAATGTAATCTTTCACTATAAATTAATACTTCTTACATCAACTTAACTATTTACCTTTCTAACATTTTTAAAAAATTCATATCAGGATTATCGTTATAACCAAAGACATCTTCAAAAACTTATAACCGTAGGTACCCTTAAAATTTTACACTCGAAGGTAAATTTTTACCATTGACATTTCATTTTTCACACATTGTTACAATAGCGTCCCCAAATACTACCATAAGGGGATGCATTTTGATTGAATTTATCCTTATACATTTTATTTCCTTTTTATTTTATCCATTTAAAGTCATTGAATAACCATTTGCCCTTCCTCATTATATTTATTTTCATTTCAAATATTCTTTAACTTTCAATATGCATATAATAAAAAAAATAGATATTTTTTAAAGCAATAAAGCAATGTATATTTAAAACAATAAAGCAAGTTTTTTTTTATAAAAAATATTAATTTAATACACATAAGAAAGCAATTACTCGTCTTTGTTTTGAAGGAACTCCTTACAAGCTTAATCATCTACATCTTATCATCACCTTTTCTTCGAATCCATCTTTTTTGCCCAAAACACGATCCAAATCCTAAATCATTGAATCAAAATTTTTTTAATTCATAATACTAGTATATACTTAATTAAATTTTAATTAATTAAATAAAACATCTTATATAAATAAAGCACCCAAACGACTTCCCAAAATTTGCTATATTTCTTTTCATCAAGACCATTCACTTATGATACATGATTTTAATTCATAAAATTTAATATTAATATCATGACATATTTAATTAACCAAACATATGTAAAGCCTTAAGCTCTAACATTAACCTTCTTCCAATATTTGGGTCGACCTCCCCCACATGAACTTCGCACGGGGGTTGTTTTCCTCTAATTCGAACGTTCCAAATCAGATCACTGATATTCATTTAAAAATCTTTTATAAATAAAACATACCAAAACCTTCTAGTCACGGTTCGGTTTAGCTTTTCCCATCTCCAAGACGGCTCTCCCTTTCTTCCTTTCTATATCTCCATTGCCACAAATTATCCAGCACAAAACTATCATTTAAAAATATAAAATATCTGAGTTGTAAATAACTCGCAAATTTTTATTTTTTTAATTAAAAACTCAATTATTATTACAACAACAACCACAGCAAAACCTTCATCCCACTAAGTGGGTTCGATTACATGAATTCTTTTTCTCCATTAAGTCCTATTTAGTGTCATATTCTCGATTAACTCTAATGAATTAAGATCATTTTTTATACAATGTTATGCCCAAGTCTTCCTAGGTCTTACCTCCCCTTTTCTCAACATAAGTCAAATCTAAAACATCTACTCTTCTAATCGCCTTTTCATAACATAAGTCAAATCTAAAACATCTACTCTTCTAATCGAATCATCAACTGGCCAACGTTTAACATAATTATTGTTATTGAAAAAATATTTCCAGCATAATACTTTTAAGCTCCCTCAATTTTGTTCTTCCTCCAACGCTTTTTCAGCACTAAAACCAACAAAGATTAAAAAATAGAGTCCTTCCCAACCATATTCTCAAGTTACAAACTAACCTAGATCACAATATATTGAAACTTCCGCAACCTAAATTTAAATGACAAAGTTTTAAACTTGAGCGTTTCATTGACAAGCTCACTCAAGGAATTTAAATAGGCATCTTCAAAGGTTCACATCACAGAAATGCCAGTTATTATGCAAAAAAATTATTTCACCTCAGAAGTCAAAGGATTTGATGCTATCAATCGGATAGAATACAGAGAGCACCAACTTCAACTAAAGGCCATTTCCTGAAGTATTTGTAATGTCTTTTCATGAACCTGCAAGGAGAGTTTAACTCATTCACTTGGCTTGAGTTTTAAAAGTAGTGGCACCAAGTTAATAATGAATACCCATTCCAAATGTTGAGCCGTGATGCCAGACACATTTCCTGCATATATTCCACCCAAAACCTACCAAAGCAAGAAACAGCAAAACAAAACCAAATAACATTTACAACGCAAGTGAAAATCTCTATCCTGAAACAAAACTGGATCACCTTGGTAACAGTCTCGAGGAACATGCCAGGGCGAACGGGACGTGGCTTACGACCCGATATGCTTCCCTTCAAAAGATCAAGAAAAAGGATTAGAATGCTTGCGGCGCAATTTTTTTACTATCATGTAGCTTAAAAGGTGTGAACTATTTAGATATCTCGGATCTGTTGTTCAAAGCGATGGTGAATAGATATGGATGTTAATAGTAGAATTCAAGTTGGTTGGTTGAAGTGGAGGAATGCTTCGGGCCTTTTGTGTGATAGAAAAGTACCGCTTAGACTGAAAGAAAAATTTATAAGACGATGGGAAGACCTGCAATGCTCTATCGCGCTGAATGTTGGCCTTTAAAAGAGAAGTATAATACTAAGTTAAGTGTTGCCGAGATGAGAATGATTAGGTGGATGAGTGGCTTTACACTTAAACACAAAATGCGAAATGGTTATATCCGAGATAGGGTTGGTGTAGCTCCTGTGACGGACAAAATTAGAGAAACTCGTCTTATATGGCTTGGTCACATTAAGCGTTGACCATATGATGATCCGATTAGGAGAGTAGATGCTTTAGATTCAACTTACGTTAAGAAAGGCAGAGATAGACCTAGGAAATCTTGGGCTTATTGTATAAAAAATGATCTTAATTTATTAAAATTAAATGAAAATATGACTCTAAATAGGACGCAATAGAGAAAAAGGATTCATGTAGCCGACCCCACATAGTGGGATTAAGGCTTTGTTGTTGTTGTTGTTGTTGTTGTTGTTGTTGTTGCATGTAGCTTATGTATATAATGACGTCCTAACAAACAAGAATGCTTACGAACTGCTTCGCGGTCGAAAAGAAAGAGGAAAATTAAAGAATAAATAAGAGAAATGACAACAGACCCTTCCAGTTATTCCACCCAGTAACTGTTGCTGCAGGCCTCCAGAATCCCTGGTGTCAATTCCCATGTTGTCAGCACCTTCATTTTGGCCATGCAAGACATTTTTAATCATTATCTGGACATTCTTGGCTGGTCTTAAGGCAACCAGCTTGCACAAGAAGTTGACCTGCACGTAACATTGTAATTTTCCGTGCATTGTATTCAATTATATTGGTTATCTCATTGAAACATGATTCGAAGAATACATCAAGCGTGAAGAAAAATAAGTAAAAATGCAATGGAAGCTTAATTAAATACTTTATCCCTAGAGTTGATGCTTCCAGAGAAATAGAAAAACAAACAGAAATTGTTTGAGAAACAAATAGACCAAGGGACTGCCATTATTTGCTCGAAGATGCAGTATAATATCCATTGAACTACTCAAATAAAAATGCATACAATAAGATATTGAAAACCAAACTAATCCGCCCAAAATGACCACAGATAGAGGATCAAGAAGATCTTTCTGCATCCATCTATAACCATCAATTTGGGGCTGCTTACTTTTGGCTTCAACGGGGAATTCTCAGCCAACTTTGCAAGAAATCCTACCAAATGGTTTTTAGAGATGCAATCTCAATCCCGATTTAGCCTAGAGTTTGGATTTGCAAAGTGCTTGTGCACCCTTCTTAAATTAAAATTAGTCAACATTTTTGGGATGACCACGTCTTCCAAATTGGGAACTATTTTAAGAATCAAATGTGAATTTAAAGCCATCTTAATTAAGTGTCCATTTGCGCCAAGAACAACATTTGATAAGTTTAGTGCTACTGAGCTATTTAGATAATAAGCTTAATTTGATCATATGAAAATAATATTAAGTCTCAAAATGTTCCCTCATCTATTTGTATGTAACAAATTCATTCCTAGAGTATCGCATTCATCTAATTGATACTCGAGTTAACTCAAACCACAATATAAATGCAAATATTATTTCTGAAATTCAAAATGTTACAAACAAAACACTTGAAAACAGGAAAATAAAATAACCAGCACAAACAAGCACAACTAAGAGCCCGTTTGGGGCAGCTTATTGGGGTGCGGCGGCATTTTGAAAACGCCGCCCCACTGTTTAAAAAATGCATTTGCCCCGCGTTTTGGAGCCGCTCCGAAACGTCGTTCTCTATTTCCTTAATAGGCGGGAACGCGGGATCGACCCCGCGTCCCGCGTCTCCTTCTCGCGTTCGGGTAAATAATTCCTCCCATGCCCTTCTCTGCTCTCCCTCACCCTCGCCCTACCCGATCTTCCTTTTGGTCCTTCACCCTCGCGAAGATCGACACCGTGTCTCCTTCTCGCTGGTCATTCCTTCCCGTTTCGTCCCTCGCTGCTCCTTCATCCTTTCTTCGCCTCATATGAGGTATGTTTTCAACGAAACCCTCACTTTCACCTAGCTGCATGATCCTATGGCAAGACGGAATCAATAGTCTGGTTTCCCTGCTGCTTTTTTTCTTTTTTGAGATGAAGTTGCAAGCAATTTTCTAGTGGGTTTGCATGATAGATCTGAAACATTACACTTCATGATTTTGTTCTGAATGTTGGTTTTACAATCTGCTCAGCATTCCTTAATACTAGACTTGGTGAACATACTTCAGTTGGTATATTTTTGTGTGAGGAGACAATCCATTGTGTTGGATGCTCGCACCCAATTTTTCTAATTTGAGCTTTTGGTGTTAAGTGTATACTTCCAGTGAGAATCGCAATTGTGGCAGTGATCTTTTTCGATTATAACACCTGTGTTAAAGGATGGCATATGTTTGAATCCTTGTTGATTGAGGCAAAGCTGTTTGGAGAGTGGGGTTGGCTCTTGTCGTCTTTCCCTGCCACATGGTCTTGAGCAATGTGTGGTTAATGTCGTTAAATTGTGTTTCCTCAAAGAATTGCTTCCAAATTGAAAATTTTCAAGATTTGCATTAAAATTTTTTAAGTACCGTTGTGGCACATAGTTTATATTACTCATTTAATAGGATTTCTAAGCTATGTTCATTTTCTTGCTTTATTTCCAAATATTAAAATGGTAAAACTCATTGTGTCATCCTGGTTGGGACGCTTTCTCCTGATTCTGTACGTCAGTAAAGTGGGTTTAATCTTCACTGAAGTTTTGGTGTCAATGTGTTTAATTCTCTTGCTTTCAAATTCAATTGCACTGTATTTTACATTATTGCTTCAGATCTAGCAACCAAATTAGTTGAAATTGGTTTAGTATTTCTAGTATCATTTGGTGAGAGGAATAAATGGATAAGAGACAAGAACCAAAATGATAGTGCGATTGTTTGCAGGGGACCAAAATATTTCTAGGCTATATAAAATACTAATTTAGTCCCTGGACTATTTAAATATGAACTAAAACAGTTCTTAGACTCTTTAGATGGGGACTAAAACAGTCCTATCGATGGACTATTTTAATTTTTATATAAAAAATTTGGTGACTACATTTGCCTTTTACATACTTTGGGATTATTTTGTATGCATTTCGTTCCATTGTGAATTTAGACTTTATGATTTTCATAAGAAGTTTGTTTCTTTCTTTTATACTTTCGAATATATCAGAATGACGTGTCTGAAATTTGTTTTTATTTGTTAGTTTTGGTTTTTTTTTAATTTTTTTGGGTGTCTGAGGTCAGTGATGAATAGTGAAAAATATGAACTTATAACTTCTTTTGGATGGCCTGTTCGTTGTTGTTATTTAGTGTTGCATGTGTATTCCTAATAAAGGCAACTGATATCCTCACTTCTTTTGAGTGCATCGGATTATGAGGATTTATTTGGATGACCTTTTTTGGTGATATGCACATATGACATAGGGCGAACGTATCATGTTGGTATTGCGTGTGAAATCCTAAAGAAGGCAACTTAGGTCCTCTGTTCTTTTCAGTAATACGGTATATGAAAATTTACTGGATGACTTTTTTTGGTGATAGACACATGTAACCCAGTACGATCGTCTCTATGGGTTAAAGGCAACCAATAACTCATTTATTTGAAGGTCCATTGTCTCCTTGTAGTGACAGACGCTTGGATTGTTGTAGTTAAATTGTCTGAGACCGGACACTCACATTTTTTTTAACTTATTAATTCGATACGGTTTTCCTTTAATTCTATTTTCTTGTAGCTATACATAAAATTTTAATTTTTTTAATCTGACAATGTTTCTTTTTTATCTCTCTTGCAACATGAACTATAGGAATTCAGGGACCTATGGAGTTGTGTTGTGGACTGCGGACTACCAACTCCCTTACTCGCGTCACGCCAGCCTCACAACAGTGGGAGACAATTCTACGGTTGGCGCAGAGGCATTTCAACTCGTTGTGGTTTCTTCCGTTGGGTTGATATTCCGACATATTGCACTTCCAACAATGATCGGGGTATGATGGTTTCCCAGAATAACAGTGCAGTTGAGACAGGTATCGTCAGAGTTTTAAATTAAAAATTTTAATATTTTTAACTGTAGTTGTAATTATATTTATCTTTATTATATTTCTTTTAATACTCACGAGAGAGTGAGCACTCTATGGTATCTTTTTGAACTGATATGTAATTGTTTGCAGATTCTATTTTATCTATTTATGTGCTCATACAGTTCTGATTTAAACAACTTCACTAAATAGAGGCAGAATGATCATACAGTTCTGATTCAAACAACTTCACTAAATAGAGACAGAATTGTCATTTATCCAGCAACAACTGCTAATAAACTGTTTTGAATAAGCTCCCCAAATAACAAACCAGCTTATCCTAATAATCTGCAGATTATTAGATTATTAGGATAATTTACTTATCAGCATATTATATATAATCTACAGCTGCCCCAAACAGACCTTAAATGTATCTTGAAGTCTGTGGTGTTGCAGTTTAAGGGGCGTGATGGAAGGAAGGCTGGTGGGTGATCATCGGATGGGCTGCGGGTGTTGAGGGTGCGATGGAAGACTGTGTCGCAATAGTCATGACAACATGAAATAATTGTAAGGTCATTCCAAGTGAGGATTTAAGTGTCAACAAAGATTATTAGTTCTAGATTTTAAGATGAAGAGTTGTAAAATAAGAAATATTAGGAATCATTATCGTAGAATTAAATGAGGATACCTAAAAGATACAAATAAAATTATTTTATGAGTAAAATTCAATATTTCAAAATTTGGGATGTTCATGAAGAAGCAAATTCTATATGGGATAAAGTAACAAACACTATTAAACAAGTGACAAAGTTGTACTTGAAGAATCAAAAGAAAATGTTTCTATAAATAAAAATAATTGACAGTGGAATAATAATGTGCAAGAAAAACTGAAATATAAGAAATTATGTTATAAAGATTGGTTTAAATGTAAAAGCTTAGAAAACTGGGAAAAATATCAAACGGCCCGTAGAGAGTCTAAGAAAGCAATCTGTGAAACTAAAAATTATGTTGTAGTGATCTTTATTATAAGATTTAATACTAAGAAAGATGAAAAATATATGCATAAACTAGCCAAACAAAAAAAAGAAAAGTAAACATTTAACGCAAGTAAAGTTTATTAGAGATGAAAAATCAAAAACTTCATTTCTTAGAAAAAGATATTCAAAATAGGTGGGTGAGTTACTTTGGTAAACTTTTTAATGATGTTTCGGAAAATACGATCGACCTTAGTGATCTTAATATCATTAATAGTAATAAAATGTTTCATTTTTATCATCACATTAGTAAAAAAGAAGTTTAGGAGGTTATAAAGAAAATCAATGGTGGAAATTTTGTAGGACCTGATGATATCCCAATTGAAGTGTAGAAATATTTAGGAGATTTGGGAGTTTTTTAGCTTACTAAACACTTTAATATTATTTTAAAAACTAAAAAGATGTCTGAGTGGAGGAAGAATATTTTGGTCCCCATTTTTAAGAATAAAGGGAATGAAGAAGAGTGCAAATTATAAAGGAATAAGTTGATGTGTCATACTTTAAAATTATGGAAGAGGGTAATTGAACATAGGTTAAGACATATTACAAAGATTTCCCATAATCAATTTGCATGAAGGATTCTCTATTTTCTTCACCTTTTTTCAAATCTTCTGCAAATCTACTCTATTTTCTTCACTTTTTTTCAAATCTTTTGCAAATCTTCTACTGCATCACTTTACATCAATTGATACCAAACAATTTCACTTAACACAAATGGATATGAAAGCTTAAAAATATTCTTGGAATCATCATCAGCATTTCAATAAGATGATAATCAGTATTGTGATGAAGATCAAGTCCGATGAATCCATAAATTTTCAATGATGTGCACTTTTGGGTTTCCATAGTTTATTTGGCAACTATTGTGGATGGAATTTCTTCTCAAAACCCTTCACTACTCATAGTTAACCTACCCAACACACATGCAACAAAACCTAACCAAAGTTCACCAATCTGTAAGTTCTTGGTTATATAGCCTCTCATTCATTACTATTTTGAACATTTCTTTCTTTTTATATATGAATTGCAAGATGCTTAGTTTCGTTCAACATGATCCTCTACAAGTTTTATGCTTGTCATTCTTGTTAATTCTACAACATACTTCAGATTCTCCACAAGCCAACTCTTTTAGCATCCTATTACCCTATATAAGTCCCCACCTTATCTTGGTCATAATAATCATCATTTAGACCCCTCATTTGCTACTTCACTCTTTCTAAATTATAAAGAATTTCTAAACAAGAATAAAAACTTTAAATTAAATTCAAGATGTGTGCTCTCTTTTTAAATTATACAGAAATCTCTAAACAGCAATTTAAACTTTTAATTAAATATAGGACATGCTTGTGTGTGCACATGCTCAAACACGCACACGTGTGTACACACACGCACGGGCACGCACGCGCGCGCGTGCACTAATACACAAAGTCATGCCAAGATAAGCTTAAACTTTCTAATTTATACAAAAATCTCTAAACAAGAATTTAAATTTTAAATTAAATTCAAGATAATCTTATTACTAAACTATAGGAAATAATGCCACGATAATCTTATTTCTAAATTTAGGATACTTTTAATAATTACCGACTACTCATACACTCAGGTAAGAGATTACCGTTTAGAGTATTCATGGATTTGAACATAATAATAATTCCAACACAACTGAATACTTTATGAAGATTGAATAGTTTATGAATAAAGTCATTTCTAACAGAATATTTTACATGGACATGTGATAACTTTGTTCCAAAAATAAAAAGATATTGATAAAGATTGCTAATTATTTTTTATTTAAATTGCTAATTGTTTAAATCCCAAAGTTAACATTGCCTTTAAAACTTCAATTCTATGGCTTCATTTACCAAGGAGATTGCCAAACACAGATTTTAGACTTTGAAATTTTAATCTCATATGAACGAAATCAAGTTCTACATTTCATTCACATAGGATGACTGAAATTATCCATGCCTATGCTTTTTAAGTGAATAGAATATCTCTCTCTCTCTTTCTATATATATATATATATATAATATAATGGCGTCGGTGGCGGGCAGCTCTGCTAGGGTTTCGCCCGATGGAGATTCCCTGTGTTGAATCTTTCGGCTTTCAATCCATCGATCTCGTCGTGCCCGACGAAAAAGGTCTTGTTGTACTCGACGACGAAGGGCTTCACTCCTTCGGCTTTTTCGCACTTTGTCTCCTCCTCCTGACGCATTTGCGCCATCGTTTCATCCTGTCCAACGACGAAGGGCTTCGACTCTGTTCTGTCATTTTCGTCAAGCAGCGCCTGTTACGAATCATGTGTGGCTTTTTCGTTAAGTCTTCCTCTACTCGACTTTGAAGAAGGGGTTTCCGCTGATCCTCCTTCAGATTTTTCTCTTTCGCCGCTCCAGACTCGGGTCGTATCTTACCTAGTGGAGATGGCCTCGAAGCTCCGTTCTTATCCACTGCATTTGTCGACAACAATCCTACTCGTGCCCCAATTTCAGGTTCAAAGCCTGGTTTTGGTATCGGTAAGTCCTGCATTGTTCCACAATCCTTCCATGATGCTCTTGAAGATGGTTGTAATCACACTTTCATTAAAAAGCTTGGTAAAAAAATGAGAAACTTGCTCTTTTCTCTCTAAGGTTGAAATCATTACTCTTGCGTCTTCTTGACGTTTTGCTTTAGTGGGAAAATTCCTTTATGATCATTCTAAATTTGAGATCATTCGGAAAGATTTTGATGCTATGAAGCTATCGGGTAATTGGAATATCAGCTTACTTGACGGTCGTCATATACTTATTTAGTTATCTCACGATGCGGATTACACTCGTATTTTTTCTTGAAAGGTAATCAAGATTGATAACCGTTTTATGCAAAACTTCAAATAAACTGTCAGCTTTGATCTAAAAGCGAAGTCCCTTATCATTCTTGTTTGGATAAAGTTTTCGGTGTTGAAACTAAATCTGTTCAACTTTGAAATTCTCTAATCCTTAGCAACTGCTTACGGTTAGTTTCTCAAGGTTGATAGTCTCGTGCTTGCTGTCACCAGACCCTCTGTGACTTGTGTGTTAGTTGAGAGAGATATCACCCGAACAGCTCCAGATGAGGTATAGATTGAATCCACTCACAACGGGTATTGGCAAAACGTTAAATTAGAACCACACACTCCTTATTGCTCTCATTGTAATATGTTTGGTCACAGTTTTACTATTTGCTATCGCTTACATCCTCATTTAAGGCGGCATATTGCTAAAGATAAGCAACATGTTCAAAAATATATTCATACTGAATTGGGGGTGAACGTCTTGCCACCTACCATCCCTGCTGAGGAGGTGTAATCCGGCCCTCTTTCCGACACCGCATATACCTCCTGCTCATCTGACTGACGATGTTCCTGATCGGAAATATTCTCCTATTCAAACCTTTATTGTCTCAGATGAAGAACATCATACCCAAGCCGTTCTCCCCTGGATGCTCGTGCTTTTGAACACTCTCTTCCATTTGTTGGATTGAAGCATGGTACTTTGGAGTCTCATGAAACATCTCCTCATACCACTAGTACTGATCCAAATGTGTCTATTCCACTCATTGCTATTGAAGAAGGATCACTTACATACCAAGACACACGAGAGATAAAAGATCAGCTGGTACAACAAGTAGATGCTTCCAATGTTCAACAACCTACACATGTCTGACACACTTTAGACTAATTCACTGATCAGATGAGTCAGTCTTCAGATGAGGAATGTCAGGTCTATTCCAAAAGGAAGAAAAAAAATGGAGGCCGACTCGAGCTCAGGAACTTATTGGACGATACATTGGTTACTACTAGCAATGGAACTCATCTTACCAATTTGTTAGCTAGCTCCTTTCCTAGAACTAGAGGCAGAGCAAAATTAGGTCGCTCTCTAGCTACCT
The DNA here is from genome assembly GCA_003013225.1 of Phalaenopsis aphrodite. Classification (NCBI taxonomy): domain Eukaryota; kingdom Viridiplantae; phylum Streptophyta; class Magnoliopsida; order Asparagales; family Orchidaceae; genus Phalaenopsis; species Phalaenopsis aphrodite. The sequence goes on from NEWO01000720.1 coordinate 203,480, forward strand.
GATACTATGTGTTTTTGCACTTTTGATTTTTGGGCTCTCATGTATTTTTCTGTATTTTCTTTTTTTCTGGAACTATTTGCATGTGGTGTGTGGGTAGGGTGTCATGTTTGAGTCCCCTCATCAAATCTATCTGTATCTTTCTTTCTTTTTAATATATTAGCCCTTGGCCTTTCTTAATATATATATAAAGAGAGAGAGAGAGAGCGAGAGAGAGAGCTTTACGATGGTCCTGAAGCAAGGGTTAAGTCACATCCATTATGAACTAGCCAGAAGTTCAAAATGAAACCAATCTCCCTATAATGCAAGGGTGACGCTAAATAGATAAACTCTTCCGCACACCCTATTTTAACAGAAACATTACATATACACCTCTAATAGGACCAATTTAAAGTGTAAACAGTTTTACAGCGAAAGATATTTTGGTTAATCATGACTTCACTTATGGCTAGCTATGAAATATCTCTGCAAAGGTCCTTAGATGAACAAACATATCCCCACAAAATCAGATAATAGTTTATATTAACACCGGAATGCTAAAGTCATTTAAAGCACAAATCTATTGCCAAACTATATGTTATAGCTGAGAAAACTCAAACCTCTGCTTCAGGCAGTGTGCTCAGTCCACGATCATTTCTTTCATCTAATATCCCACCACCCATCATATTCCTGGCTTCTTCCCTGATCAAAACAAGTCTAGCAAGCAATTTTCTATCTGGAACTGTTGCCCTGGCTTCCATTGTCTGTAAGAACATAAACAATTAAGAAGGAACAGTAACTCTGTTTCATGTGATACACTATATATTTTCTGCACATAATACTTCCATTCTAGCTTTGGAGTCTGGACATTAATATTCAGAGAGTAACGAATAAATTGAATGAAATTAATACATAACTACAAAACCACAGATAAAAAAATTACGTAGCATCATCAATACTAAAGATATCCTGATTAAAGATAACTAACGCTATCATTCAGATAATTCAAGTCGTTCTGGAAAATTTAGTTTCTTGATCAATCAGCTATTGCATTAAAAAGAAAAAAACAAGACAGTAATTATTGATAAATGTAAATTCCATTGGTCTCCACCAATTTAATCATCTTTCTGAACAAAGGGAAGTTGCATTTGCCCTTCCAAATGTTGAACCTAGGGTTGTAATCATTACATCGTCTTTCTATGCAATTCTTCAATAATCTGAGTTCACAAAAGCTATTTGACAGAGATATAGCTCAGCTGTATTAAAACATTGCTTGCCAGCAAGCGAAATGTGATACCACATATAAATAAGCATCAATGATGATTTGGCAAAGCTATGGCTACGAAAGGTATAGTCTATCATATATTTTTAGAACAATACCTCCAGCAGGTCATCAGCCTGGTTGGCTATATCATTCAGATTTGCTCCTGGTAGTTGTACCTTTAGATCATTCTCCCCTTTGAAGACACCACCACCACCGGCTACTCGCCGTAATAATTCATGTCTGCTTTCCTTATGTGGAGTACGGCAAAGCAATCCGATCACTTGAACCTGTTTCAAAGTTATGAGCAGTTGATTACATTATCAAAGATGAAATTGATTATGAATATCAAACTCACATTTCTTAATCAATCAGTATGCAGTTTGCTGAAGTTTCAAAAGATGATAACTCACATGGGGTGCGCACTTTTTGGTAAGATGATCTAAAACTGTTTGTTTGATAACCTCCAGAAGCAACTTGCGCTGAACACACAAAATAGTTTGCCATGGCAAGAATGCATAAGGAAATAATAGGTTTAAATATCAACAGCTATAGAACGTCTGATAGAAAGGATAAATTGGGAAAAAGTGCTTGTATATAAGATGATTGCAAATGAAGAAAGTTCAAGCCCGCTTCTATATTTTACCTTTAAATCAAGAGCATATTTCCCATTAAAAGCGTGAACAATGTTTCCCTTTGAAAGAGAAGTAAAAAAAAAATGAAAAAACAAGTTCACGGTGCTTAAAAGCTATAATTGATAATAAATGAGAACTGATGCCAGTTTTCTCTTCTTTTTCTCCATTATTGTCTTCAACCTCGAGTTGTTGATCAACAAGATATTTTCAGAAAAAGATTAACAAAAAATAGAATATACCACCATATGTACTGAACAAGCCTCAAAGTCCTACAGAAGTTCAAGCATCTTCAAACTGGGACAGATTCAGCTGCTATATGATTATTGTAGTAGTCAGCGGCTATCATCCATTATCCATTAACTTCACATTAAACGTCTTTCATACATCATTCTTCTACTTTCGATTTTTATTTTTTTGGAGTACCAAGAAAGAAGAAAATTTTAGTTTACATTTTGATCAAAACCTTTATATTTCATGATATATTGTTGTATGTGTTTTCATAATTGCTGTTTATTTTCTTAAGAAATGAAATTTTTATTCAGCCATATGAATTTGATTCAATAATGTTGAAACTTCGATTCACCTTGAAAATATTTATAATTATCGGTTTTATTAGAAAAAAGGTTTATTATTAATTTAAAGGATTTATTATAATTGCACGCGCGCGCGTCCACACGCATATGTACACACACAGATATATATATATGTGTGTGTGTGTGTGTGTGTGTGTGTGTGTGTGTGTGTGTGTGTGTGTGTGAGAGAGAGAGAGACATACTGGAGTTAACTAAAGCCAAAATAATGAAAACAAATTTTATCAAGCAAAAGAGTAGGGTTACAATCACGATTCCAAAACAAGATGAGAACGATAAACAACAATATCCGGCTAGAACCGGTTAGAAAAATCCTTGGACGGTAGTGGTGTGGGTGCTACAGTTGAAAGTTGAAAGGGAAGAGGTCGAGAGGTTGGTATGGGTTGTAGGGTGGACCGGCGGCTAGAACAGGGAGATGAGTTAAAAGAGGGTTGAGGCTGAAATAGGAGAGTGCAAGAGGCTAGCCGATGGTTGGGAGCAAGTAAGTGGGGTAGCAAGAGGTGGCTAGGCTATGAGAGATTGTGGGGTGACTGGCGGCTCGAAAAAAAAGGTTAGGGTGAGAGATGGCGGTTGGAACGGCTAATTAGGGGTGAAAGAAGGAGGTTGCAGAGGCAGGGAAGGAAGTGGAAACGAGCGGGTAGATCTACAAGAAGGAAAAGGGAGATGCTGGGATCGACGGCAACACAGGAAGGAGGAAAACAAGAAGGGGGTTCAGAGAGGACAAACGCCACCTCGAACAAGGTACAGCCGAAGCACCTGTCCTTAGATATAGCCCTAAAAAAAAAAAAGACTTATGACAGAAATTTGAGATACAACAACACATAACATAACCCTAATCTCAGCAAGACACAATAAATAGAACTAGGTAGGCGGGGAACAAGAAAGGAAAGGGAAAAAAAGGGTGGGTTGGTAATTCCCGACCAAGCTGGACAGGATTCCTGCCTTGGCCAGTTCAGCCGGCCAACCAGAGCCTCGCATCAGTCTTCGGGGGTTGGGGGAGCTTCAACCTTATTCGTTGAAGCTTCTGGATTCTCAAAGCATGGTGTCAAATCCGCAACATTGGAGTTAGTGGACACATTTAGTCCCCAGGTAGGTCGATCTTGTAGGCATTGTCAGTTATCTTCCAAAGTATTCTAAAAGGTCCATCTCCTTTGGGCTTTTATTTCTGGAATGCTACAGCAGGAAATCTCTCTTTCAGTCGAATCCGTACGAAGTCTCCTTTTTGAAATGTCACACTTCCTGACTTATACACCTGTGCCTGATATTTGTGGTTCTGCTTAGCAGTCTTCATTCCAACCTCCTCACGGAGTTTCTAGATCTCGTGAACCCGTTCTTCAGTGTCCTCACTAATCTCTGATGTTGGCAGGCATGGTAACAACTCAACTGGCGTGAAAGGGTTACGTCCATACACAATCTCAAATTGAGTGTCCTGCAGTCTGACTCCCGAATTTGTTGTAGGTGAACTTGGCTTGAGCTAGAATTAGAACCCACTGCTTAATATTCTTTCACATGAAGCACCTCAAAAGATTTTCTAGGCTCCTGTTTAATACAACTGTTTGACTGGTCGTCTGTGGATGAGCTATTGAACTGAATTAGAGCTTGGTGCCTAGCTTCCCCCACAAGGTCCTCCAGAAGTGGCTCAGAAATTTAACATTCCTATTGGTAGTAATGGTCTTGGGAATTTCGTGTAGTTTCGCGATCTCTCTGAAGTACATGTCTGCACTATGAGATGCGTCTAACATTCGATGGCAGGGCACAAAATGTGTCATCTTCGAGAAATGGTTTACCACCACCATCACGGAGTTTTTGTTCTGTTGTGTTCATGAAAGTCCTCCGACGATGTCCATAATGAGGTCCACCCATGGTGCCTCCAATACTGGTAAGGGGGCGTATACTCGACATTCTACCCTCTGGACTTTGCCGTATGGCAAACTCTACACCATATAACGTGTTGCTCCACATCTCTCGTCAGTTGGGGCAAAAATAAGCGCTCTCTCACGAGTGAGATAGTCTTGTCTCTGTCAATATGTCATGTCAGTCCTCCATTGTGGCTCTCCTGAACAACGACCTCAAGTAGCGAGCACCACGAAATGCACAACTTACTATGGTAGAACAAGTACCCATCAACCCTGTGTGCTGCTCAGTAGGCTTCTCCTGACATCGCTCCCAAATTTCCTTGAAGTCTTCATCCACCTCGTATAAGTCCTTTATTGCCCTAAAACCCATAACTGAGTCTGACTTGACGTTACACGCGATGACAACTCAGTGCATCTACTACTCGGTTCTAGCTCTTGGTCTTGTGTTAAAGCACAAACTAGAATAATGCTAAGAACTCTACCCTAGTGGCATGTTAGCCCTTCATTTTGCTCTTATTGTTTCGAAATTTTAAGGCTTCATGAACAGTGAACAATGTAAAATTGCTCGTGAGCAGGCAATGGCTCCAATGCTCAAAGGATCAGATAAAGCATAAAATTTTTATCGAAGGTCGAGTACTTCCTCCGGGAGTCATTCAGTTTTTCGCTGAAAAAGATGATGAGATAACATCCGTGGCTCAGCAATGCTCCTATTTCCACATCGAATGCATCACACTCTACCTGGAGCAGTTGGTTGAAGTTTGGCAATGCTAAATCTAGTGCCTGAGTCATCTTTCCTTCAGTGTGTTGAAGCTAGTCGGAGCTGTAGTTGTCCAAGTGAACTCTTTTCCTTTTAAAAGCTCTGTTAGGGGAGCAATGATAGTGTTGAAGTTTGTGATGAATCGCCTGTAAAACAATGCTAGCCCCAGAAACTGTCTTGGCTCAGTGAACGTCTACAGTGTGGTTCAGTTTATAATGACTTCAATCTTCGTATGGTCCATCTGAATACCTGCACTAAGCACAATATAACCCAAAAAAAGTACCTGGTCCGTCATGAATTGGCACTTCTTTGGATGGGAATATAGCTTCTTTGTTCGCGGTAGCTTGAACACTTCTCTCAGGTGTTGTAAGTGATCCTCAAATCGGTTGAAAACAAGAATGTCGTCAAAGTAGGCCACCATAAATTTCTCGATGTGGGCTCAAAATACCCGAAGGGCATACCTGCCCACTCGTATAGGCCATCTCCTGTCTTGATAGCAGTCTTCTACTCGTCTTCTAGCCTCATCGATATCTGGTAGTACCCACTGCGTAAGTCAATCTTAGAAAAAATGATGACTCTGTGTAACTGGTCCAAGAGATCATCCAGGCAAGATATAAGAAACCGATATTTGATGGTGATCTTGTAGATGGCCCATTGTCAATGCGCATCCGCCACGACCTGTCCTTGTCGGGCACCATCAAGGTGAGACAGCACGCGTACTACTACTCTCTCTGACTAGCCCCCTTAGCACAAGATCATATACCTTTCGTTCTAATTGCTCGTACTGCACGGCCCTAAATCTATAAGTGGGCTGGTTTGGCAGCATTGATCATAGTATAAAATCTATGGCGTATTGAATGTCCCTCAATGATAATAATCTCTTCGAAAAGTTGTCGGTCATCACATTCTGGAATAGCAATCACACTCTGCCATCTTCAAAGTAGTTGGCAATCCAACCATGGGAAAGATTTTCTATAGAATACCAGAAAAAGCAGAGCAATCCAAGAGGCTTTAGAAGGTTCCACTGTATTCTAGAGTATGTTGGAAAGAAAAAGGTTCAAGGAGAACTTTAGGATAGCCTAAAAATCTCTAGAATCATATATATATAAAAGGACAATGTAGAACTATCTAGAAGTTAGTCTATTCTAATGTAAGCTAGAAAGTTCCCTAGGGCCAAAGGGAGGACTATAAATAGGAATATCTCCCCCTCTTTTGGAACCATCCAAGATTTCTAAGCAACCAAGTGTGCAATCTCTCATTCTTTATTGAAGTGTTCCTTTCTTCAATAAATTCTCCTTCTTTCTTAGAGAGTTGTATGCTTTCAAGTTCAAGCATTGTAGGGGTTAGGTTGATTTAGTGCTTAACAAGAGCATTTAAGATGCACAGGTGACTTGAGAGAAGTTCGTCCTATATAGTTGTATCAGAGCCAAATGTTAAAGGCATGGTAAAGAGTTTTAAAAAACATGTCATTGAGTCTGAGACCACAAATGTGGAAGTCATCGCAACAAAGATGAGGTTGCGAGGAGCAACGAAATCCTGATACATCCAAACCACATGGGTGGTCAAAGAAGCTCGTAGATGATTTTGATTCGCACCTTGCTCGGGTAGAGGGGGCTATGAATGCATGGAGACCCAATAGAGAATCTAGGCTAAAAAATGGATCGCCACGAGTAGGACATCACTATCTATTCCATAACCAATGGTATAATTCTCCAACTAAAGAAATCCATTAAAGACCAAATGACGAAGAAGCAAGAAGACCTAATGGGGGAGCTCCTCGATTTACAACAATCTCTTGACAAAGAGATAAGCAACCTATGTAGGAGCTGTGTGGAGATGTATCTTTATGCAAGCGAGCACTAGCAACATGAACTAACCACAATGCTTTCAAAACAAAGGCATCAAAGTGCCAAAGCTAAAGAGTTTGGAGGAGCTCACAACATCAAAGAAGTAGACAACTTCTTATGGGGACTAAATATATGGAATGTAATTTTACTACTAGTAGATCTAATGGCAAAGTTGTAACTATGAGTGATCGAGTCATTAAAAGGTGTGAATGTTTTTTATATCTCGAGTCTATTATTCAGAGTGGTGGTGAAATAGATGGAGATGTTATTAATAGAATTCATGTTGGTTGGTTAAAGTGGAGGAATGCTTCGAGTCTATTGTGTTATAGAAAAGTATCGCTTAAACTGAAAGGAAAATTTTATAAAATGGTGGTGAGACTTGCAATGCTCTATGGCACAGAATTTTGGTCTTTAAAAGAGAAGCATAAAGCAAAGTGAAGGGTCCTTTTGGGACCGCTTATTTGGTGTGGTGGCGTTTTGAAAACGGACCGGCAGCTTATGTGTTTTCAAAAAGCTGAAAACAGCGTTTTCACACCGCACCTTTCTAGGTGCGGTGACAGTTTTCTGGCAGCGGTCTGGATTTTCCAAAAAAATAAAAATTTACAATAGTCACCGCACCTAGCTTATCAGCAGATTATTCAATAAGCTGCAGCTGCTCCAAGCAGACCCGAAATGTTACTGAGATGACAATGCTTATGTGGATGAGTGGCTTGACACATAGAGACAAAATGATAAATGAATATATTCGTGATGGGTTGGTGTAGCTTCAATGGCAAACAAGATTACAGAGAGTCTTCTTAGATGGTTTGGTCGCATTAGACGTCGACTATCTAATGATACGATTAGGAGAGTAGATGTTTTTGCTTCGACTAATGTTAAGAAAGATAAAGTTAAACCTAAAAATACTTGGGTATATTGTATAGAAAATGATCTTAATCTATTAAAATTAAATGAAAATATGACAATTAATAGATGCAATGGAGAAAAAGGATTCATAAAGCCGACCCCACTTAGTAGGATAAAGGCTTGTTGTTGTTGTTGTTGTTGTTGTTGTTGTATCTCTCTAACAGTGTTATGCAATGGTGAAGAAAAAGGCGAGAAGACGTAGCGAAAGATGTGCACACCATATCTACCTTTAATGAATTCAATAAAGAACTTAAGAGAATTTTATACTGAGAATGTGAAAAATGAGGCTAGAGCCCAATTGCGATGGCTCAAACAAGTAGGATCGATTCGGGAATACGTTCAGGAGTTCACTAGTTTGATTCTTGAAATACCTGACATGCAGACAAGGATGCTCTATTCAGCTTCATGGATGGACTCCAACAATAGACAGACAGAGATTAGATGGCGTGCAAGATCTTACTATTGTCATTGTTGTTGTCAAAAGCTTAATTGACTACACAAAAGAGTCCACAAAGACCAAAGATAAGAAGAGTATCTATGTCAAAAGTGGAGGAGACAAAGACCAACACAAGGAAGAAACTCGTCGTAAATTGATCTCATCCAAGGGCAAAGACAAAGGGACACTTAATAACAACAAAACTAAGCCACATAACAACTGCTTTCTTCGTGGAGGATCTCACTGGGCAAGGGATTGTCCTCAAAAAAAATCTTGAACTCTATACTAGCAAGCCATCATGAAGAAGAAGCAAGAGGAAGTGATATGGTGGCACAAGTGGGATCTATGCAACTACTGAATGTGATGCAAACTTTGTCAAAACCTCAAGTAAAAGGGTTACTCTCTATGGAAATGGTTATGGGTGGAAAGACTACTAAAGCCATGGTGGACACAAGTATTTCTCACAACTTCATCTCCATTGAAAAGGCACAAAGAATAGGATTAGAAGAAACTAAAGGAGGATGTTCCATCAAAGTAGTTAATTTAGCAACAAGACCAAGTCATGTAATAGCAAGTGTAAAGACCAATGTTGGAACTTACTCGGGAACATTGGACTTTTTTATTAATCAAATGGATGATTTTAAAGTTGTTATAGCACTCGACTTGTTGGATCAATTAATAACATTCTTATGACCTTTCGCCAATAACATGCGCATTATGAAAGGCAATCAAGCTTGCTTAGCACCGACAATAAGGGCAAGCAAGAAAGAAGCTAAGATCCGTCAGTCATTCAACTCATGAAGGCATCTGATAAGAGGAGGAAAGCCACTTAGATATTCTTCATGAATCAATTGATGAAAAACCAAAGCCCAAAGAAGACATGTCGAGGGAGCTAGCAACAGTTATTGATGGCTTTGAAAATATCTCACTTACAGAGTTACCAAAAGAGATACTTCCTATAAGAGAGAAAAACTATCAGATTAGGCTAGATACAAGGACCAAGCCGCCAGCCATGAAATCTCACTACACAACAACCCTCTCCATTACAACCAGCTATGAGGAAAAAAGCCCATCAGCTTTCAAACTTGTCAAGTCTGAAAGCAAACAAAAGAAGTTAGTTTGAGCACCGCTGCTTAAAACTATAATAAGAACAAAAAGGTGAACGACCAAGAAAAAGAGAAATGTGGAGTATAAAAAAGAAGATTCATCAAGAGGAAACCCTAAGCAAGCACCACCAACATTAATCACTTCTTTTGATAAGAAAGTAGATAAAAAAACTGGTTGATCAGATCAATCATTGAAAAGGGGTACCAAACCACAAGAAGTACCTCACCAAGTGGAAATGATTATCTAATAGCAAAACCAACTTAGAACATGAAAACACATTGTGGAAAAGAAAAGATTCAATAGTATCAAGAGGAAGGCGCAATGAGAGCATTGCGAGCTTGATGGGGAAGAGTGTCACACATTGCCATCTCAAGAAATGGTGAGCCACATCCCTTTAGCCACGGAAAAGTATATTCTATAAAAAACTAGAAAGAAGAAAAATATTCTAAGAAATTCTAGAAGGTTTCACATCATTCTAGAAATATGTTGAAAAAGAAAACTTCAAAAGAACTTTAGAATATTCTGGAAAGCTCTAGAATCATGTATATCTGAAGAACAATGTAGAATCATTTAGAAGATAGTCTATTTTAATGTAATCTAAAATATTCTTTAGGACTTGAAAGGAGAAGTATAATATAGGTTCCTCCCCCTCATTTGAAACCAACCAAGGTTTACAAGCAACCAAGTGTGTAATCATTTCTTAGTGAAGTGTTCCTTTCTCATAATAATCTTTCCTTCTTTCCTAGAGAGTTTTGTGCTTCCAAGTTCAAGCGTTGCAAGAGTTAGACTGGCTTAGTGCTTAGGAAGAACGCGAAGGTCACACGGGTGACTTAAAAAATAGTTTGTCTATGACAAGTGGCTTTAGTAGTGTCGGCATCTCACTCTCCTTGGTTCCCTCTAGAAGGACTAATGTCAGTGCCACTGGAGCACCTTGAACTAACTACAGGAAAGAGGCTGGTGGAACTAATGCTTCCTTTATATTGTCCCCATCTCTTGCATCCTTAAAAGGTGTAATAGCACAATGTGCTTTCCATCCTTATTAAAAGAGTAAGTGTTCTTGAAGCCATCATGTTGAGTCTTGCGGTCGAACTAAAAAGGCCTACTCAACAGAATGTGGCAGACATCCATCGGAACCACGTCACACTATACTTGCTCTTGTGGTTGGTCCCTAATTAAAAATTCGACCAATCATTGTTGATCCATGTGTTTCTCATTCCTTCTTCAACCAAGTAAGAGAATATGACTGTAGATGTTTTTGCGTGGCTCATCCC